>JAFBMS010000219.1:257500-325000 GCA_019788955.1 Albula glossodonta
TGCCCTGTTCCTTCATACACCCTGCAGAGAAATTCTTCTGATGTAGTTTTTTTTCCACTGCGGTCTGTGGTTTTGTTTGTTCTGTTTTTACCCAGGTTCAGCGCAGTCTCACGCGAGGGCTTCCCCCAAACGCGGCCTGGTCTTCCTCTGCGGCCCGCGGTCGCTTTGGACACGGGGCTTCTGTTCCGTTGCTTGTGCTGTGGCAGGTGACCTGCCTCGCCGTTCCGTCGGAATGCGGTCCCCTCCGATGTCACGCGCTTGCCTTTGAAGATGGCAGAAAGCACCTGCCGTGACAGGACACTTAATAATTCATTGGGACAAGCATAAAATACTTTTTAAAAAATCAAAAGGGATTTTTTTTTGAAGGCGAAACACATTAACAGGACGGCTGTAAAGGGATTAGCAATGCACCGTCACGGATATTAATTTTCATTTTTCTGGAGTGTTTGGAGCAGAGACAGTTTCCCTTTATGGTGTGTAGAAGGTTTTTCTTTTATTTTTCTCGTCAAACACTGATAACTGCTGGCGGGGAAGTCTTGGGGAATATGTCCTTATCGCTACATTTCTCTGCCTTTAAGTGCTAGTTGCTCACAGTTTTTGTTTGTGTGAATCCTTCCATTACATTACATTACATTACATTACATTCCAGTCATTTAGCTGATGCTTATATCCAAAGTGACTCACAGTTCATTAGGCTAACCAAGGGCCAATCCCCCCCTGGGAGCAATGTGGGGTTAAGGGCCTTGCTCTGGGGCCCAACAGCAGTGGTGTTCATGCTGTGGCTGGACTGGGGCCTGAGCCACCAACCTCAGGGGTCCCAGTCATGTACCTTAGCCACTAGACTAAAGGCATGGGAAATCTGACCTCAAAGGCCCAGCTATGTGTGACGTCTGAGTGACTGCAGCAGTTAGGGAAATAACCTTTAAGGATCTAACCTCTGACCTTTAAACTTTGACCTCATCTATGGTAGGAATATATTTTTCAATAATACCTCAGCACATATAAAACAGCACTCCACCTATTGATTATACACCCCACAGAAAATTTGGAGTGGATTTAAATGAATACATTTCCTTCTTGACAGGTCACTAATGTACACATTTTATAAATATACTCACACTGCAGACCTGGCAGGTAATGTTGAATGTTTCTCATCTTATGTTCCATGCTGACACCACCATTAAAATAACAGTGCAGAATCTTATTCATTTTTTTTTTCTTAAAACAGCTGCTAAAAGCTTGCCTCCCCCTCCTTGCTCATTATTTTGGGAGAGTACTCTTTTGTGCTGCAGTAATTCACTTTACAGTTAAAAAGAAAGGTCCCTCTGGGGACACTGGAGTTTGTGAAAGCCATTTTTTTGGCCCAAAATATTTTAGAGATGGCAGGGAAAAAAATATACATAACAAAATTGATAAGTGAATATACTCAGCAATACTGCCCTAAAATCCATATCACTGATGTTAAAAGTGAAATTGCTGTTTAACAGAAGGAATCATAATCCATATTTTCTGTGCTTTAATCCTGCTGCTCTGAACACCCAGTGGCTGTGAATTACATCCTCTGAGTGGATCCTGCCTGCGGAAGGGTGTGCGCTGGACATTAAAGCCATATTCTCTTTTTTATAGAGCGGCATTAACAGCTAACGGCCTGTCTGTGCCCTGAGTCAGTCCACGGTTTCTTAACAACCACGCAAACACTCGCCTCTGCCCCTCTTCCCCGCTTTCCTGCCTTCTCTGTCCCCAGAAGGTGAATTAACATGGCGGTTCTCCTCCATTCTGCATGGAATTTCATCACAGGATCAAAGGGGGGGTGGGTTCCGTGGGGAATTAATCCACAGTGTTCTGTTATAGCCCCTCCCAGTGTTCTGTTATAGCCCCTCCCAGGACTCTAAAAAAACAATGAGAATCAATGGTGCACCTTATCCTGCTGACTGATTTATTAAATTATTTTTATTGAACCATTTATAGGAGCGACTAACAATAAGAACTGCACTCCTAAGCAAAATGTGTTTATAATTTTTACATGAGTTATGTACCAGTTGTGGCCATTATAATATATGACTTTGTCTTTCTGAGTTACCTGTCTCAGACATTGGAAGACAGTATCTTCCAGACACAGGGAACTGTTTAATTCATTAGAATAAAAAAAAAATAAATAAATCAGAAGGAAATGACCCATAACTTTTATTTACCCGCTTATCAGAATAAAAGACAAAACCGTTTGTAATAAAAACATTTATTCACAATTATCTACCACAAAAACAGACATAAATATTGTTATTGAAATGTATTTGCGCAAGTCTGTCTGGTTAGTGTCTGAAGACAGACTGACCAAACCTGTGAGGGTCCAGCTGGTCTGCTGTCCTGTGCAGGGGGATGCGCCCTTCAGCTGTTCTGATGTTGAGGGAACTCACGTGTGCTTTTTCCAGGGTTTCTCCCCCGGCAGAGGCCTGCTGGCTGGATGTCATCATTTCCGGCTCACTCAGAATGAGCTGTTGGGGTTACTATGTCGATTGGGTGGCTATTGTGTGCTTTCTTCAGAGCGGCCTACAGTATTGACTGTCGTAGTTGTTCTGTGTTAACAAATTGGTAACATGCGCATATAGTATGGTTATAATGTGGTTATTACATGCATATACATGTATTAGTATTACAAATGTGCAGCTCAGCTCCCTGTTCAGATACAGGCAGACACTGGGCAGTGAGTACATTTAATAATACCTGTGGAATCTCTCTGGAGCCTCATGGGGGATGGGGGGGCGGGGCTATGGGGAATTATGAATGGGTGGGCGGGGCTATGTGGAATTATGGATGGGTGGGCGGGGCTATGGGGAATTATGGATGGGTGGGCGGGGCTATGGGGAATTATGGATGGGTGGGCAGGGCTATGGGGAATTATGGATGGGGGGAACGGGTGTCAGATTCAGAGAGCATGTCTCAGAGAGTGTGTCTGGGTTTGGGGCTGGGTATTTGGGGAGGGGTGGGGCTGGGTGTTTGGTTTGGGCTGGAGGCTGGGGGTGGAGGGGGGTCTGGCTCTGCCTCTGAACTCATTACAGTAAGGCAGGGAGGAAATCACCAACACCCCCCCCCCAACCCCACCCCTCATGCCCTGCTGCCAGCAAGGTCATCGGCGCGTCTCACGCTCACACGCACATTGCCTCATTATCGCCACGGAGATGGGTCGAGGCCTGACGTGCTGGCCTGCTCTTTCAGAAGCAATTACTGCCATTTTATAAAGTTTAAATGTCACTTCGGCGTGGTGTTTTTTTTTTTTTTTTATACAAGCTTTGATAAGGCTTTATGCTCGTGTGGCGTAGCAATGTCAGGGCACGGCCACGGCACTGTGACGGAGTGTCCTTCCTTCCTTGCAGTCACACACTTCCTCTGCCAGGAGGAAGCGTGTCTCCTCTCCTGTTTATGAGAACCGTCCCTGGGGGGAATTTATTCAAAAGAAACATAAAAGGTGAGCTGAGAAGTATGAATTCCCCAGGGTTATCATTTTTTTTAAAAGGTTTCTTTAATGAAGTTTTCTCTTTGTGGGTTTTTTCTGCTGCAGCAGCAGTACACACTGTTTGCATCTGTCATTCCCACCGTGAGGCTGCAGAGAACAGGAGAAAAACACTTCTGCTTTCCCCAACTCCGTTCCCATGGCGTCAACAACAGACCATAACTACAAGCTCATAGTGTCAGTAGCTCACACATAACTACAAGCATATGGTGTCAGTCGCTGTCACAGGTCTACAAGCAAATAGTGATTGGCACTTACTTGCTTACCTAAAAGCCCATAGTGTCAGTAGCTCATGCTTAACTATATGCAGATTGTGTCAGTTCCTGTCACATGACTACAAGCTCATGGTGTCAGTAGGTCATGATATTTGATTCAGACTCCTATGATGGTCTGGAGGACATATATCAGAGACATACGTATGAGTCACTTCATCAGACCTGAGAAGCGGAGTTCACTCAAAGCTGTGTTTGTGTGCATGAATACGTGGTGAGTGATTGACAGCGCCTCCTCTCTGTTGCAGGACACAGAGATCCTGAACACGGCCATCCTGACGGGGAGACGCGTGGCGGTCCGGGTGAAGCTGGTCACAGTGGAGCGAGACGGCACCGTGAGAGAGGTGGAGGAGCCAATCAGCTGCAGCTCCACTGATGAGGACGTGCTCAAGGTAACACACACACACTCACACTCACACTCACTCATTCACACACACACACACACACACACACACACTCATGCGCACACACACACACACACTCATGCACACACACACACACACACACACATTTACATACATATGCAAATGCACACACAAACACACACACATGCACAAGTGCATGCAAACACATACACACAAGCGCACACACACACAAACACATATACAGACAAACAAACACACGCACACACACACATACACACACACACACTCAAGCTGCCAATTGCACTCTGTTGTCTACACCGTACCATATTGTTCTAATGTCTGTTCGAGTATTATGGCACTCAGCACTAGCAGAATGGCTGGAGCTTACTGGAAATTATAGGGAATGCTGCCATCACATAGTCCATGTCCGACAGTAAAAGGAAAAACATTGCCTGAATGCACTCTTGGATGTATAAACATGATTACGGATGGCATTCTTTTCACAATGCCCGAGGACGGTTTATTTACAATGTATTTATTTACAATGTACAGACTTCCCGAATTCATCAAGCAAGTTCATTTTCAGGCATCCTTGCCGAATAATTGCTGTTACACTCTGGCAAGAGAGAGTGGCCATTATGCGTGAGTGACATCACCGGCGGAGACGTGGCCGGGAGCCAATGGCAGTGTGCAGGAGCCTTCTGGGTCAGAGTGTGCGTTCTAATGTTGCCACGGCGATGTGGTGAGTCGCATCATGGCGCATGGCTCGGAAGATGAAGACAGCAAAAGAGAGAGAGTCTTGTAAGAACAAGTGAATGGCAATGAAATTTAGCTCAGATGTGTATTTGATCAGAGCGCCGTTGTGCCAGTAAAACAGAAAGTTAAAGACTCAACAGAGGGATAAAGCACAAGAATTGAAATGTAGGTCAATTGGAATAAATTGTTTATAGCTTGTAACCTTTTTGCTAAAACTGATTACAATTCAACATTTCCGTTATATGGTTTATGATATGCATTTGTTGTTATCATGATTTTTTTTTGGTACAGAGAACTTCAAGATCATCTCAGAGGCATTGAGTTTTTATTGCCCAAAGCGTAGGAAATATAACATTTGTTTTGTCAGATTTGATCAAACCAGAGGTACGTTACGATCAGATCGTACATCCACAAGAAAATCTCACCCAGACAGCTGAAATCTCAAAGCAATTTCCAAGAACAAGAAGTCACAAGATGTGAGTTACAAAAACAGCGGAGCAGGCGAGCTCTTTCTGTGCGTTAACACAGCGACCCGAGGCTCTGCCACTGCTGATCCACAGGGTCTGCTGGCTTTTGTTTTCACCTAAATTAAGTGCTGAGTAACCACGGTAACCACTGAATCATGTGGCTCAGCAGGACCAAGGCGGGGCCTCCTGTCTTACAGATAAACACATAAAAGTACAACCAGCTTAATGTCCTGTCTAACAAGAGCTCCACGTTTTTACATGGATGTCATTCAAACCATTGTAGAAGAACAGAGGTGAACCCAGGATTTTTCTCCTCTCGGTGCGTGGGGGGTGAACTGACAAACCACCACCTGCACACAGCTCTTACAGACCAGTGGGCTTATCCTGTCCTTTTTGATCTATAAATCTAATCCTGCTGTTTGAAAATGGTGCAGCACAATGTTCCAAGTCAAAAAACTGACATCAGTGAAAGTAAACATACAAATACATTTAAGTTTCTAAAACGAATGTTCTTGTATATATATTGCAGATGTGACATATATTATTTTCTATTCTGTTCCATAGTTTATAAGCAAATTAAGGAATGTTCCTTTTCCAACTAGGTGAAGTCTTACATCTCATTCTTTCTGCATCTGTTCTTTTGGTATTTCTATCGGGTCTTTCAACAGATTTTCCCAGTTACTTGGTAAATGATGTTCTTGGACCTCATGGTGCCTCATGGAAATTCTTGTGGTGGTTTGGATTCACTTTTCACAACACAATGACCGGCTGTTTGCACTGATCAAACTATCCTGAATGTAGGAAGATGCCCTAAAGTAAATATTGCTGTTCAGAGATGCCATTCTCCAGACTGCATGTAGTAGCCGTCTGTGGCATCGGTTAATTGTTGATGCTGCTCAGATAAACATCGTAGAGGTCGGAGAAGCGCTCATGTCAACGGCTCGATTAGCGAATAGACATATCAACGAGGGGATCCCGGCGCTTACCGACCAAATCCCTCCGTAACGGGCAGCGCATTAGGTGCTCATTCAGGAGGTCACGGACATAATTGGCCGCTGTGAAGATTCGTCCTGTAATATCTGCGTTTATTCAATTTGAGCAGGGAGGGTGTGGGGGGGGGGGGGGGGGGGGAAAAAAATAGATCTTTTCTGAGCATCAGTTAATGAGGAAGGCCTCATTCCTGACATGTTTCAGCAGGACGTGTGATTGATTCTGAGCGTGTGCAGTGGGGTGGTGGGGGGGGGGGGGGGGGGGGGGGGTTGTGGGGACTAGCGGGAAGAGAGGGAGAGTTTGCAGCACAAGCGGAAGCGCCTGCTCTCTTACCTGCCAGCAGGACGGTCCTAACCCAATCACACTTTACAGGATTAGCCACTAGTTGGTATTATGCCTTAGACAGAGAGCGAACGCGCCCAGAGTGGATTACGCCAAGTGGCACTCCCCTTCCGCCGGCCGCTAATGGGCTTAAAAGTGATATCTTCCCTCGCCTTTCATCAGCCGCGGTTTTTCCACACTCTGCACCTTATATTTATATTAAGGTTGTGTACAAAAAAAAAAAAAAAATACAAAATAAATAATAAAGGGAAATTGTCTGCTAGCTCTGAGCCCTCTGGCGCAGAGAAAACGTGTGGCTTAAATAAATTAACATTCATGCATCAGAACAGAGTGTTTATAATAAACAGTAGGTCATGTTTATGTGCACTGGGAATGGAAATGAAGGCTTTTGGTGTGTGTGTGTGTGCGTGTTTTTTTCTGTTATCTTGCGGGCTTCAAAAAGTGGTTGCCGGATGTTTCCGAAAGAATGCTGTGAAGGTCGCTTATACCTGTGCTCTGTGCTTAACGAGACACCGGCCTATTACGTTGTAGCGGAAATATTTGAAGATTTTTGGGCTAATCCAGGCGATGCCTCCCTCCTCCTGTCCTCAGAGAGATGTTCTGAAGAGACATTTTTAGCCATTATATCATTTCATCCCCATAAACACATATTAGGACGGCCTTTTCTCCCCCACTTCAGTCTGTCTCTGCACCAAGAGTCACAAATGATGGCTGCTGTTAAGGACCAGTGCAGCTATTTTCAGTGTGCTGTCTGATGGGAGAGGCTGGCGTAATAGAATCAGCTCATGTGTAGGAATAGATCCAGGATATATGTGCTGTAGGGCTCTGTGTGTGTGTGTGTGTGTGTGTGTGTGTGTGTGTGTGCGCGTGTGTGCGTGTGTGTGTGTGTGTGTGTGTGTGGAAAGCTGTGGGGTGTGTGCACACATGTATGTGTGTGTATCTGTTTGTATGTGTGTGCATGTGTGTGTGCACAAAGAGTTTTTTTGTGTTGACAGACTCTAGACTTGCAAAGGTCCTTAATATTAATTGCAAATGTTTTTGTGGGATTCTTAATAGGAGTTTTATATCACTTTGTCCTAGATTACCAGTAGCATAGTGGTAACTAGGGAAGTGAGTATACTGTCTGAGGAGGTGGGCATACTGTAACTCCAAAGCCCATATGTATTAATGGTAATAAAGCTAATAGGTGGGTATACTGTAACTCCAAAGCCCATATGTATTAATGGTAATAAGGCTAATAGGTGGATATACTGTAACTCCAAAGCCCATATGTATTAATGGTGATCAGGCTAATAGGTGGGTATACTGTAACTCCAAAGCCCATATGTATTAATGGTAATAAAGCTAATAGGTGGGTATACTGTAACTCCAAAGCCCATATGTATTAATGGTACTAAGGCTAATAGGTGGATATACTGTAACTCCAAAGCCCATATGTATTAATGGTAATAAAGCTAATAGGTGGGTATACTGTAACTCCAAAGCCCATATGTATTAATGGTGATCAGGCTAATAGGTGGATATACTGTAACTCCAAAGCCCATATGTATTAATGGTGATCAGGCTAATAGGCTGATAGTACTGAAAACCCCTAAATGTTTAGCTGGATATAGCATGCATACTTGGGTATACCCTCGACTACATCACTGCATCGTGCCACCTGAGTGCAGGTAAGCCACCAAATACAGCCTTCAGACAATTCCTCAGTGAAATATTTCAAAAAGCTGGAACTTAAGCAAGTCTTAAAGCTGACCGCTAATCACCTGTTTCAAGCCATACTCAATTAGCAGCTGCTTTTGGATTTTAGGGCACAAAGGCTAACTGCCATAATAAAGTGTTCCTAGCCTGGGGCGTGTGTTTGCTAAATAGCGGGTAGGTGAAAATGTTGATTTAATCAGGCCGGCAATGTCAAGTCTCTAATTGGGGTGTATTTGAGCTGATTTACATTCTGTATGGGAGTAAATACATTGTGACCCGCCCCCCCCACGCACCCCCCCTCTCCCTATTATAAAATTGTTGGCAAAATTTCCTCAAGCAACACATGGTCCTCGTATCAAATTAATTACATAAATTGCGCTGCTAGTTAGCCCTCGTTGGCTCACGCTGGAACGCCGCGGCCAAAAACGGACGCCACCTTATGTGGTTACCTTGCCAACCGCCATGCACAGCTCTCCTTTTTGTCCTTCAGCCGCGAAAAATAATTCATGAGTCCAAATCACTTGAAAACCTTTGAGCTGGGTTGTCATGCAGAACTCAATGCCCAATGTCCTAACCCTTTTACATTTTACAGGTTCTAATCAATAACTAATTACTCCGTAATTACTTTGCAATTCTACCACATGCTCTAAAGTGCATGGCGGACCTTAATGGCAAAAAAGCTTGCTAATGTCTGCTGGCTAAAATCATCCTGATAGCAGACAGGTAGGTAGGGGTCTGGTCTTGACCATTCCTTAGGGTCCCGTAGAGTGAAATGTGGACATGGGCGGCAATTGGGGGGAGGGGGGGAGCAGTTTTTCTACTCCAAATGACTCCAGACCTGACCTTCATCTCTTTCCCCCGGCTCCAAATGGGCCCATTCAAGCCACTTCCCCTTGCACTCAAACCCACAGAGGGCGATTAGGCAGCTCTTCACGAGTGCATTAGCACGTTAGCATGCCATCAGGCGCTGACAATGGGCCGTAGCCTGCCAGAGGAAAAGCCAAAGTTAATGTCCCGTTTCTCTGTCCGTCACTGCCAAATTGCCACCATCCCACTCACTTCCCTTCGCCACACGTTGTCCACATTTCAATCTGTCCCGCTGTAAGGCTTTTGTCTCCTGTGTATGAATTAGTCACAGCTCATTCATTTGCGGTGAGTAATAAAGCTCTTCGCTTTTTCTCTGACACCCATATAAATGTATTGAAACCTAGCTGGAGGTTTTTACTCTCGTCCTAGTCAATGGGATATTTGTGAAAAGGGGCACTGCCAGGAATAGCGGACTCTATGAAAAGATGTGACACTGCAACCCCCCCCCCCACCCACCCCCTCCAATGATGAACATATCTGGTGGCTCTGTTAAGCTCTACCACCCCCCCCCCCCCCCCCCCAAGTCATTCAGGACTTTCATTCCTTCGCAGTTTCCACGTTTGTGAAAGATTATATTACTGCCTGTTCCACTTATGGTCCGCCCGGATCATAGTTTCCTTGGGTGCTCAGGCTTTGAACCTTCTTGCCACTTTAAATAGGCTGCCATTACACTTTTCTTTCATCAAACACAATTAAATCAGGAGCCAGGTTTCCCAAAAAATTGATGAACATCTCATGTCAGTGGTGGAAATGGAGAGCTCAGGGCGTGCTGTCGCCCCTGTGGTCTTTGGCCTGGAGATAACACCTTTCTGCCATGACATCACGTCCTTGCTTGTGTTCAACACCACTGTCTATTATTCTGTAGATGTATGGAAAGACATAAACAGAGCTTTTTATTCACGGCAATTACCAATATGCAAATGAAATCAAACTCCCTGCGTACGGCGCTATCTGTTCGGTAGCTGCGGGTTCTGATTAATTGTTGTGCACTTCTATTATCAGAGAACAACAGCAAGCCTGTGTGTGTGTGTGTGCAGATGGGGGATGTAAACAGGCAGAAGTGTGTTTGTTTGTTTGTTTGTTTGTAAATCAGGACCCTTACAGTGTGATGCTGGAGTAACCCCCAGCGCTGAAGTTTCAGAACACCTGAAAGGAACCCAGTGCTTCGCCTAAGAGGAATAAATGAATAAATAACAGGACCTGGCTCCGCCTCCTTCGCCAGCTTCGCCAAAGAGGAATAAATGAATAAATAACAGGACCTGGCTCCGCCTCCTTCGCCAGCTTCACCAAAGAGGAATAAATGAATAAATAACAGGACCTGGCTCCGCCTCCTTCGCCAGCTTCTCTCTTCTCCTCCCGAGTGTCTGTTTCGTTCTGATGTGCTGAGAACAAATATCAGAGTCTAGCTTTCGGTGCACCTTATTTACACTAAAGGTGTGTGCGTGACCAATTACGCCCATTTACAAACCCCCCGCACACATCCCCCGCTCCCCCACCCCCCCCCGGTCTTTGCTAAGTCAGCACTGGCAGTGCCTTTTCCGTCGCAACGCTTCCCCCGAGTCAACCGCGTGCCATGTCACCATTCCCCCTGCTTCCTCCAGCAATTACCCTTCACGGACAAGATTCCCCATCCTGAGTTTGCAACATCCCTGTGTTGACATATGCATGCAACGCTGAAGTGGATGCGCTACTTGGTGGTGCAGCTACACAGGCTGGTCTTGCTTACCTCCAGCTGCAGGGTAGCGTCTCCGCTCTGTTTCCCTGTCGCGCTGGTGCACAGGCTCTGATACTTAGATGAAGCCAGTGGTGGGTTGCATGTTTTTTTTTTGTCCTTTTAGTTTTCTGTTTGATTTTCTTTTGATTGATCACGACTCGGAGATTGGGGCCTCTTCACTCTCCCCGTAGAGGGATCTCTTTTGTGGTGTCCACACTCAGCAAACAGACACATTCAGGACATGGCAGTACAAAAGACACATTCGGGCCACACTTGACTTATATCCCTATGCAAATATTTATGCAAATTCCTGTACATCATTTCACCAAAAGCCCAGCTCCACAACACTTCCCCCTATAGCCCAAACAGAGCAGTCTTCCCTCCCATAAAACAGGGTCGTTATTTATGTCATGCTTTTTACTCTATATTTCACTGCCCAGGATGAGTGTGGGGGAATTTGGCTGACAACCAGTTCCTTTACACATACAAATATTTCTTTTTAGTCTGGGAAATGAAAGACATGCCACTGCTCTGTCCAAAGGTGTGATTCCCTAAGGTTTCATTAATTTCAGTACAGTGTTAAAAAGGCAGACGTGCTTAGCCTGTGTTATAAGTTTGGCCCAGGCAGGTACAGTGCAGCCCCGCTGAAGGAAGACAGCCTCCCGCTCTGTGCAGAGATGAGACGCAGTTTATCATGTGTTTAGCGGCTTGATTGACATGATGGAAGCGTGATGTCAGCACTTATCCTCCTTTCTGCCAGTGGTCGGCACGGAAACGGCCATCGGGGAGCCGCTCTATTCTGGCTGGTAAATGTGAGGTGACAGGCGATATGATGAGCTCGGAGATTTTCTAAAGAAACGTTATTACGCTAACCAAATCAGAATAATAAGGGGGGGCCCGGGAGCGCTCGGAGGTGCGTAATGGAATCGGCTGGTGACAGCGGCATGAATCAGTGCGCCGTCCCGCCCTGGAGCTCACCCGGCCGCAGCCTGTCCTGAGGGACATTAACCACATCCCCGCGCCTCCATCGGTGGCGGTCTGGGAGCTTTGGCTGCCTGGCCCGCATTCTGGTCTTTCAGCTGCACCGACCTGAAGCGTGTGTCTCCTGAACTGGTGTGAACCTGTCAGAACCCTAGTGAACCTGGAAAAATCAGAGTGAACCTGTCAGAACCGGTTCTAGGTGGACAGAACTGGAGAGAACTTGGCAGAACGCAAGTGAATCTGTCAGCACTGGTGTGAACCAGTCACATCCAGCATGAGCCCGTTAGAACCCTTGTGAACCAAGCAAAACTAGAGCAAACCTGCCAGAATCTGTGTGTACCTGTCAGAACCGGTGTGAACCAGTCACAACCAATGCGATCCTGTCAGAATCAGAGTGAACATGGCAGAACCGGTGTTAACCTGTCAGAACTGGCTGGTGGGTCATGTGCAGGGGAACACAACTGCTGGATCCTCAGCGCTCACCTGAACTAATTCCTCCTGACAACTGTGTCACTGGCGAGGAAAGTGACATTACCCTTTTTTTCTTTGCTATTTTAAATGTACTGTTTTTTTACTGTACTGTACTTTTTTCCCTCAGACAGCTGTGCGCTGTAGTCTGTTGGCCTCCATGGGTTTCTTTGCAGATCTAGTTCCTGACTCTCTTTCTTCCTATCTAACTTACAGTTCCTCCACTCCGCCAGAAATAGAGCACCAATTTTTCCAAATAATTTTATGCCCGGTCTGTGAAATGATTGGTCTTTTTCAGCTTGTGGCAGGGTTTTGCATTGTCAGCTGAATAATCAACGATTTATCATAGCGGAGGAGAGCTGAAGATGCTTGCCATCGCTGCACTGTGTCACTGTGTGTGTGTGTGTGTGAGAGTGTGTGTGTGTGTGTGTGTGTGTGTGTGTGTGGTGGGGTGAGGTGGGGGAGTTTGCTGGGGGGGGATCAATTCAGCATTCAATCTCTTCCGCTGAGTACAGATTTCTGGGGGAGCTGAAAGCAAAGTATGTGTCACATTTAGCCCTAATAGTTAATAGGACTCTTTGCGCTTTTGTGTAATGACGGTCCTGGGAGGATTGGAGAGGCATTTTGTGTCTCACAAATAGGAACCCTTAAATATGACAGGCAGGGTGATTATTGGTTATTGATCAGCGATCACCTGTGGTGCCTCTATGACACTTTGGTTCATCAGCAGAAAGCATGAAAAATGAAGGAGTGAAAATTACAGCATGATTTTAGCGCTCTGTTTTTTTAAATTATTATTTTATTTATCCTTTATTTTGCTTGAGAGAGTCCCGTTTAGATAAATCTGTCTTTTTCAAGATCTTCCTGGCCAAGTGGCAATGAGCAATACGTTAATTACAAAAAGATTAAAAAATAAATGAAAACACACACACACACACACACACAAGTAACACACAATAGCTCAAACTACTGTATTATTATTAGTATTATTGTTATTATCATTATTATTAGCTGCAGTAGTAGTAGTATAAACATATAAACTATTAGCCATAACAGCTGTAGTCTGAGATTTGTAGTCATTGCTTCGGCCCTGCTCGGCTCTGTCTTATGTATCTTATGTACTCTCTCATATGTCTACGTGTCTCATTGCTTCAGTCTGTCTCCTGGTAATGGGCTTTGGTGTTCTTTTGAGGGGTTCATCCACAAGTCACAAGGTTTTATCATTCATCTGGAGTAGCTATCTGATTGGTTCCCTGGTTGGCCCTTTTCTACCTCATCATGAAAGGAAGGTTCTCTCTTCGCTCTCCGCGGTTGAGAGGCAGTTTCCTCTTTGTTGTGTGCTGGAAGACAGCTGTTTGGTCCTAGTCTTTGTTCATGCCAAATGCTGTGATCCACATTTTTCCTCTTTTCTAAAATAGACAGAGAGATTAAATCAATTTTTCAGTGTCTCCAAACCCATGGCTCAGCTGTTTGCCACTGACGCTGGGGAATGTTTTTCTACTGGGCCAGCAGTGGACTGTAAATAAAAGCCCTAACCACACACACACACACACACACACACACACACACATGCACACGCATGCACACACATGCACACACACACACAGACAGGCAGCAGGTAAGTATGGTAAATTATTTCACGCAGTATGTGTGCAGACAGAGAGCCCAGATTCACATTTGTCACCGCTGTCTATAATAATGAACATAACTCCATGTTATAAATCTTGTTATAAACCATGTAATAAGGAAACAACATGCAGACTTCCCCATGAATGCAATTACTCGCATTTTTATAATGCACTAAAGAGACCATCAGGGATGCATAATTTTATATTTGTTGTGTTTAATCGTATTTACCATAATAATGGTGTCATGTGTAAAATGATCGAGAGTCTTGTGATATGTCACATGACAGAATGACACATGGGCCTTATTGGCCTACCTTACCAACCCCCCCCCACCCCTCCACCACACACACATCTAACAATATCATTCAAACCTGACCAGAATAACAGCCTCCCTGTTAAGTTTAATCAGGTTTAGCACTGCGTTTCTCAAGGTGGCTAATGCTATTCCTCCACCACACAGATCCCTTCTGAGTAGAGGAAGGAGGATTAGGGTGCTTTTCTTTGGGACTAGGGGCACTGGACTTCTGGGCCAGGGGTACTCATCTTTGGGCACAGAATCGCTATTCCATAGGCCCGGGTGTGCTAGCCACCTGCTCTGCCTGTTAGCGAGATCTTGGCCATGTTTAGTGGCAGATGTTGGGTTCCGTATTGACATCCATTCGCTTTCTCCACCCCCCCCCGACGGGCGACGGATGTGGGGCTGAATGGAGGGAGGGAGGGAGGAAGGGAGGGAGGATGGGTGGAGGAGGTTTTTGGCAGCAGGAAGAGGGGATGTGTGGAGAGGCCCGCCTCGCCTCACCGCTGGCGGCCCTTATCAGATCGCCTTCAGCGTCTCTTAATTGTGCAAATTGGAAGCACCATAATTAAATCCTCAACAGGAGATCAGATTTTTATTGCGTCCGGATGTTCGGCGATGCTTTTTTTCTGAAAGGAGTCGCCTAATCTCATATCAGCCTACAAATTGCTGATAATTGCTCTTTAGGAAGATTCATCAGGGTTTTCATTTGGACGCGCTCGCACTTGAGAGATGCCTCTTTGTGTTGGTGTCTGTGCTGTAAAATGTTGATATTTCCATTCTGACACTCTCCCAGGCTCGTTTCCTGTTTTTTTTTTTCCTCTCTGTAATTCAGCGTTGCTCCTTAAGGCTGCCCAGCTGTCTGGTATCCTATCGGAGCTGCTGTTTCCAGCAATGGTTGTTCGGTTTCCTTGCTGAGGTTCCCTCTAACCCCAGTCACGCCCCATCCTGCCAGTTTATCTGCTCCAAAGATCGACCCTGAGGTTTTTTTAACCAATAAATCACATCCTGTTTTTTGAAAGCAGGGGTTGCGCTGTTATTCAAGGTCAAAGATTGAGATTGACATGTCAGTGAAAGCACTACTAATTGGATCAAAAATGGCAATGTTCTGACCTTACAAAAACATCTTTCCACTTGGCATCAGCTATGTTCTTGCATGTGCAGATGTGGTGTAACTATCCAATTTGCTAAGCAACTGAGAAAATGAGGGGACATTACATTCCAGCTAGCTCTGCACTCTACCACATCATCGCTCTCTGCTTCCATTTTATGGGTATTTACTCAGGTGAGGTCAGGGTGTGTTTTGCTGGAGTGTGCCCGTAAGGCTGTAAGGTCAGTTCCTGCCACTGTGTGGGTCCCTCCTTGTTTATTGCCATCGCACTGAATTTCATACTGTATCATGGCAGCCTGACCTGTAAACATCCCCCTCTCCTTCTCTATGAAAGGAACCATTTTGTAATCAGTAAACAAGAACTTCACTTTAACTGGCACGCTGAACAGACTCAGGGCTACCCATATGGGTGTGGTCAACAAGATGAAATGCACAATCACACATACGCAGATACACAAAATTCCACACACAATCACACATACACATACACAGGCTCAAAGATCTCACGTGCGGTCACGCGTGTACAATCACACAAATTCCACACACACACCTGCGCATGTACAGATGCACAAATTCTACACACCATCACACACGCACATGCTCAGCCCTGACGAAAGCCGGGCTCTGAAGGCAAACAGCTCCTCTGCGGACCCAGTGGAGCTCTCGTTAAAGGTTTGTTCATTTTCCTCCCTCTCCATCCGCGTCCCTCTGAGCCAGAATGGACAGGCTGAGTTTTATGCTCGTGGCAGAGGTGAAAGCATAGCCAATAAATTCATAGACCGTACAATGTGTATAATGACGTTTTATTGAACAGAGAAACGATTTCCCATCATTAAGGCCATAATTTTGTGTCTGTAATGGCACAGGCTTCAGTGTGGAAGCACTAGTGTGTTTCCCCCCCACACGTCACTGTTCTCTCTAGTCTGCTCATCTCTCAGTCTCTGCTCTTTATCTACAGAGCTAGTCACATTATCTACTGTCCTCCAGAAAATGAAAGCCATATGCACACACACATATACATATGCTCTTTTTCTCTCTTTTTGTCTCTCTAAACTCACTCTCTCCCTGTTGGGCTCTTGTTTTTGTGTCCTGTCTCTCTTTCTTTCTTTGCTGTCTCTCTCTGATACTCAAATACAAATGTGCTTCATTGGCATGGCAAGAGAAACTGTTACCCCACAGACACAAACTCATCCACCCCTTCTTGAGCATGATTTTTTTTTGTTTAACAAACAAAAATAAGACATCTGTTTCAGAACCATAAATACTGTTGGTGGCAAAAATAAGTCCACACTCCACACTCTGTTTATTGCTGTAAGGCAGTTTAATAATGATCATGCTGCATGGAGAGCTACAGCACACAACGTTTTAAACCACAGCTCTGTCAGGGGTGCCTCCTGGAGATATGTTTATACCAGGAGAGATATGAGGAACCTACAGGTATTCAAAGACATCTACATGAATGGACGTTTATTGAACATGCGTATACAGACGGTGAAGGGAGCTGAGGTGAACCTTAACTAGGTGAAATGTCAAATGAACAGGCATGACATCGAAACATAACACACAATGGACCGCTTCTGCACATTGCTATCACTTTGGGCCTGGTCCAAGGCCTCAGAAGGTCTCGGCCCACACTGACCTGGCACCTCGGAAAGCCTCGGCCCACACTGACCTGGCACCTCGGAAAGTCTCGGCCCACACTGACCTGGCGCCTCAGCAGGCCTCGGCCCACACTGACCTGGCGCCTCGGAAGGTCTCGGCCCACACTGACCTGACGCCTCAGCAGGCCTCGGCCCACACTGACCTGGCGCCTCGGTAGGCCTCGGCCCACACTGACCTGACGCCTCGGAAGGTCTCGGCCCACACTGACCTGACGCCTCCATACCACCTCTCCCTGTACCCTGGAAACCCAAACATCCTGAGGCACTAAAATCACAAAAAATCAAAGACATATTTTAGGTTTAGAAATGTAGGTTTCCACATTACACATGATCTTTAGTCCGTCCTCCCTCTAAAATTACGGCAGGCAGAGTCATATTGAGCCGCCAGCTCTGTAGTTGTTCCCTCTTCACCCAGAAGCAGTTTTATTTTGTTCACTTGTCATAGATTGTGTAATTGATTAAGACAAAGAGCTCTCTCTCTCTCATACACACACACGCTCGCGCACACACACATACACACGCACGCATACACACACACACACTCACACACTCGCATACACACACACACACACACACACACACATACACACACACACACACACACACACACACACACCCATGCACACACACACACACACACACACACACACACACACACTCACACACACGCATGCGCACACGCACACACACACACACACATGCACGCGCACACACACACACTCACACACACGTACACACACGCATGCGCACACGCACACACACACACATTCACACACGCACACGCACACGCATGCACACACACACTCACACACACACATACTCACACACACGCATACACACGCATACACACACACACACACATTCACACACACGCACACACAAGCACACGCATACGCATGCACACACACTCACAAACACACACACACACACACACACACACACACACTTTTCTCTCTGTTTATGAACACTCCTCAGGTCTAGCAGGGTTTTTAAGGTAAAATATTGCAGTAAACAGCCGTGCTTGTTAGACAGCACTGAAGTAAACAGTGCTTGGAGAGGCTTGACTTCTCATCGTGTGTGATGTCACTGGGAATGATAGGTCTCCGCTGTCAGTTTGCTTTTGCTGTGTTCCTATCAGATAGAGATCTGCCCTCTTTAGGATCAGATTGATGTTGTTGAGGAACAGGAGGGTTTTACACAGACAGAGGGCTCTTTCCATCATCATCTCCATGGAGAACGCTGGCAGTAGTGTGTCAATTATGCAAAGTGGCAGAAGCTAAATCAAATTATTTAGTTTGAGTTCAGATTCAGAGAACCCTTTCTTAGTTTTCATTGCATCGAAAACAGTCCACGATATACAATTCTAATAATAATAATAATAATAATAATCATCATAACAATAATCGTCCTCAGATCATCTTCAGATCACGCATTTCATACATTTTAATCTCATTGCCATTTACAGAAATGAAGAGAAAATGAGTTTTAACAAAAACATTAACATCAGCTGAGTGTACAGTCACATTGGATGGGATGTAACTCAGCTGAAAACAGTAGCTCTCCATGGACGTTTCAAGCGATTTACTCCCCATTTCTAAAACAGCCATTGAGTTATTAAAAGCAGCTTATTTGAGATGTCGATATGAGAGAGCCGATGGCCCTGAGGCCCAGTCTCCCAGAATGCACTTGGAGTCCCTTGCTGCGTTGCGCAGCAGCTCAAGCTCCCAGAATGCACCTGGGCTCTGCCGCTCACAAATTCCCTTTATAGGAGGAATTGATTAGTGTCTGGGTTATTGATTACTGGCAGGGTTACTGAACGGAAAGGGAGGGGGGCTCGCGTTGGAACGTGTAACATGTCATTGAACACTTTTCTATTGATCAGGTACAGCTCGAGGGAGCGTTTGCGCTGTAGCATCACCAACAGGGCCTGAGTTTTGAGTCTCTAGGGCAGTGTGTGAGTGTCAGTGCTTTAGCATCACCAGTAGAGCTTTGGTTTGAGTCCCTGAGCCTGGTTGTGAGGCCCGTTGGGGTCTGTATGGGGTGCTGGCACTGATGGAGGCTGGCTCTCTGTTAGCGGGGAAAGATCATCAGACTCTCACAAGCACAGCTGGGTGCAGTGATCCATCTCTCCCAAATACAGAGGCAGAGGATGACTTTGCAGCAACCCCAGATATGAGGGATAACACAGTCAATCACACACACACACACACACACACACACACACACACACACACACACACACTGTTTTTGGTGCCCCTTGCTCGACCCCCTGGGTGGCGCTAGATCGGTGTGACAGATAGGGGAGATGGTGAGAAGATCTAAGACCCTGACAAGCGCTGGGGGGCCCAACTGAGCACGCCCAGAGAGACTGCGCCTTCTGAGCATGCTCAGACCAGGAAGCCGCATGCCCCCCCCCCAATACCAAATCATTAGGGTGTCATAAAAGTCCTGAAGACTCTGCTGTGACATTAATCACGAGCATCACAGGGCCTGGGAGATAGAGGGAGGGAGGGAGGGAGGGAGGGGTAAGAAAGAGAGAGGGAGCATTCATCATTAAATCAAAGCAACCCTTACCCCGGGGTTTGAGTACACCATGTCAGCGTCACCCCAACGCCACACAGAACGGATGCAGTGGAAGGCTACTTTACATCAGAAAGTGGCAGGAAGGACATGGCACAGCTGGTCTATAGGGGAAAGAGAGATCAGAAGGAAGGACATGGCACAGCTGGTCTATAGGGGAAAGAGAGGTCAGCAGGAAGGACATGGCACAGCTGGTCTATAGGGGAAAGAGAGATCAGCAGGAAAGACATGGCACAGCTGGTCTATAGGGGAAAGAGAGATCAGAAGGAAGGACATGGCACAGCTGGTCTATAGGGGAAAGAGAGATCAGCAGGAAGGACATGGCACAGCTGGTCTATAGGGGAAAGAGAGATCAGCAGGAAGGACATGGCACAGCTGGTCTATAGGGGAAAGAGAGATCAGTAGGAAGGACATGGCACAGCTGGTCTATAGGGGAAAGAGAGATCAGCAGGAAGGACATGGCGCAGCTGGTCTATAGGGGAAAGAGAGATCAGCAGGAAGGACATGGCACAGCTGGTCTATAGGGGGAAGAGAGATCAGCAGGAAGGACATGGCACAGTAGGAGATCTGTAGGAGAAAAAAGACCAGCAGGAGGGATATGGTAAAGCTGAACTGTAGGAGAGAGACTAGTAAGAGGGACATTGTGAAGCCGGTCTGATGGACAAAGAGAGACCAGCAGGAAAAAGTTGTTTAAGGGGTCTGTAGGAGAGACACCAGCAGGAGAGACATGGAAAGCCAATCTAAAGGTGAGATACTGCCTGGAGCGCTGATATCCCCCACAGATCCTGTTCCACCCTGCCTGATTGCATAGAAAACATCAGATTTCTTAAAATAATTATCTTGTACTCTTTAATTTGCTTTTGAAAGTCTCTGGGGTCAAATTGTGTGTGTCTGTGTGTGTGTGTGTGTGTGTGTGTGTGTCTGTGTGTCTGTGTGTGTGTGTGTGTGTGTGTGTGTGTGTGAGTGTGAGTGTGTGTGTGTAAATAAGCAACTTCACCCTATTCACCAAAGCTCTTTAAGAGTCTTTTATTTCCTCATTTGCTTTGGTAGGGAACCGGATGAAATGATTTTATTAATTCAACAGTGTTTTTTTTAATAATCAGAAACAAAAAGCAACCCTCTGGGTGGTAGGCTAATGGTTTGTTAAGTGTTTTTTTAGTGTGGTTCTGATGGTGAAACTACAGTTCCAGCCATGAAATCCCTCTGCCCACACGGGGCTCACCGAAATCAGTCACCCTCGGCTGACTGCGGAGCCTGTCAGTCAAAGCAAATCAAATCACATTCATTTGCATAGCGCATTTCAAGCATTCGCCGCGACAGACCGAGGCTTCAACCCCCCTGCGAGGAAAAGCTCCGTATGTGAGCCGGATAGGATGAAACTTTTTGGAGCCACCAAAACTGACAGGGGGTCAACGTCAGGGGCCATCTAAGGGCAGAGGGGGCTCAGGGCCTGAGTGCTAAGCACCTGACCCTGGATCAGTTTAACTTACAACTTTGAAAAATTTCCAGGACCCTCACCTCAAGTTCAAAACTTTTGTACCACAGTCTCTGTGTGGAAGGCACTTGTGCATTCAGTGTAATTTAAATGTGAAAAATGTCGACATGGATGATAAGTGAGGTTTCCGTATTCTACCTCCTCAGCTCTAATGCAGGGGAAAGTGGACGATCTTTCAGTTTCGCTCCCAAAAGATTACGTTTTTGTCCTGCTCTAGAAAAGACGCAATGAGCAAGTGGGGGGTGGGGGGTGGGGGGGTTTTGGGCGGCATGGGGGGTGCTTGTTTTTGTTACTGCGTAATTACAGGTAGTGCAGGAGCAATCAGGCAAGACCAGAACTCCTGCCAGAAATGATCCGAGAGGAGTCGGAGCGCAATTACCGCCATCTCCGTCCTCGGTAATGGGTCCTCCGTGTCGTTGACACTGATTAGCCCCTCCCCTCGAGTGCGATATGGAAATGCTGAACTTTGCAGGCTGCGTTTACCGGCCCACCCCCCCCCCCTTCCCGCCACATTAATTTGCTTTTCCTGCAGCGCTCTTTAACACAGCGATTCTCGTGGAGCGAATTTTCGCCCAGCTTCCAGGGCGGTTTATCATGCCCCCTTATTTTGGCAGACAGATAATCACGCCTTGCGTCTGTGGCGCTCCTTCTGTCTGAGAGGCCCGTCGGACTGGCACTGCATCATCATTATCCGGTCCCCCTGTTTTCGCTACGCCGGTGGCAGAGATCCCTGTGCATCATGGGATACCTGAGAGACTCCTCCGGCGGGAGGGAGATTACCGGAGCAAAGCCGCCAGGATCAGAGACGGAGGAACTCTCAGTCTGCACACCTGTCCAGAATGTTCCGGGCCTTTCTCCGCAGTTCTTAGAAGCAACTGCCACCGAATGGTTTTTGTTTTTTTTTTTTGTGCATGGTTTGTTGGGCTGTGTTGTTTGAAAGAGGACAGGAAAAACTAAAAACCGAAATGATACGCTTGGCTTGCGAGCTTTCGGGAAAGTCAAGTGTCGTTGAGCATTGGTGGTAATCATCCAACTGGTGCACAGCCTCACACACCCTGCTGTCTGTCCCACAGGTGACCCCGGCCTGTGACTCTGTGCTGGTGAATGGGAAGGAGATGCGGGGAAAACAGTCGCTCCAGGTGAACTTCACCTACCTGTACCTGCGTACGCACCTGGAGCTGACCGTGTGGGTGCCCCGCCTCCCGCTGCAGATCGAGGTGTCTGACACCGAGCTCAGCCAGGTCAAAGGCTGGAGGGTCCCCATCCTGTCCAACAAGAGGTGAGCACTGTACCCCTATAATTAAACTGCTGAACCCCAAAAATTAACCTTCTGCTTGTCTGTAATTAATGTGCTGTACCTCCATAAAAAACCTGCTATACCCCTTTAAATAACTTTCTGTACCCCCATAACTAACCTGTACTCCAATAATTAACCTGATGTTATTAAACCTAGATCTCTATGATTAAACCTCAGTACACCAAAAATGTACCTTCTGTAAATCTTTAAAAACCTGCCTCACCCCTTTAAATAACCTTCTGTACCCCTATAATCAACATGATGCACCCCTTTAATTAGCATAATGCAACCTTTAATTTATCTATTTTGTCCGAGAGGTCAGCACTGTACCCCTTCATTTATCCCAAGGTGTGCAGCAGTGGAAAAGGTGTTGAGTTTGGATTTCTAGGTACCTGAATTCATTTATCCAAAGGGACAGGTGGCCGAGGAGTCCTTCAGTGAAAAATAATATTCAGAATTTCTGCAAGAAGAAAATACCAGCCTTTTATATATGGGGCAGTCAGCCTGAATGTTCATAAAAAACAACATCATGGTGTAATATGACAGAAACAGTTTATTTCCCACGCAGGTGTGTAAAAGGTGTGCCTTTATGTAATACACACTTACCTCTTATTGCATTGTCAGGCCAAATTTATCCCATGATCACATATAAAACAGTCACCTGTTTTCCCATTTCTCCAGTTTAAGTGTGAAAATACAGAGATGTACCTGAGGTGTGAGAACACTCAAAAAGAGCTGCCTTTAAATTGTCATGGTTATGAACTTTGGGAAACAAATTGATAAATCATATGTGCTTTACTTTCCATATAGGTAAGCATGAGATGGATTTATACACACACTCAAATACACACACACACACACACACAAACTTACAGACACACACCCAAATACTCACAGACACACACACACACACACACACACTCTCACTCACTCACACACACACTCACACACACACACGTACACACACATACACACATTCATACACACACACACACACACTCACACACATGTACATGCACGCACACACACACACACACACACACACACACACACACACACACACACACATATACATACACACACACACACACACACACACACACACACACACACACACACACACACACACACACACACACACACACACACATGTACACACACACACACACACACACACACAGT
The DNA here is from genome assembly GCA_019788955.1 of Albula glossodonta. Taxonomy (NCBI): domain Eukaryota; kingdom Metazoa; phylum Chordata; class Actinopteri; order Albuliformes; family Albulidae; genus Albula; species Albula glossodonta. The sequence goes on from JAFBMS010000219.1 coordinate 281,178, forward strand.
GTTGTTAAGGCAATGTTATCATGTCAGCTTGTGTAAAGTCAGTACTCTTATCCCATGTTTGACAAATATGTAGCAGTAATGAGCTCCCTGTGCTGAGTCTTAGGCTTCATTTCCTCTCTTTCTCTCTCTCTGTCTCTCTCTCTCCCTCTCTCTCATCCTCCGTCTCTCTCACTGTCTCCCACTCTCTGGCCGGGGTCTGTGGGTGGGGGGGGGGGGGGGGGGGCGTACTCATCACCGTGGCTGCTGGCACAGACCTAGAATCTGTCTGCTGGGCCCCATTTTTCAATTTGCCCAATTTTGGTTTCCTGAGCTTTGAAGACAGCTCTTTCTGTGGTGGTAGTGAACCGCTGAAAGGGGGGGGGGGGTATTGTGTGTGTGTGGGGGGGGGGGGGGTTGACTATCTCCCAGCGTCTTTGGGGAAATGTGGAGAGAGTTCTTGTAATCACGGTTGTGTTTTTGGGAGGGAGATTGCGTTCTTGGTTGGGGCTGTTTCTTTTTTTTTCCATTTGGTCTGTCTGCCAAAGTAGCAGAGCAGAAATCCAGCTTAAAAATAAAAATGAAAAAATAAAAACAGCGGGCAGAGATTGTGACTCAGGGAATGTAACCCTTTTGCTCGGCTGTCACATGTACAACATCATGAAAACTGCTATTATGATAATCAGGAGCAGAGTGGGCTGACAGAGAGCAGTGCTATTTAATTAAGGAAGCGGCCCATACTTAGTTTGGAATGCTTCCTGACAGCCATTTTGCTTCCTGGTGTAAAGCTGTGACGGTCTTTCTCCCCGTGTCGCAGGAGAGGAACAGGCGCCACTTCTCATTGCATTACAAAGTGCGCGGTGTGCAGCGTCGCAGGTGGGGAGCGGAGTGCTGGGTATCTGTGCTGCACAGCCAGTGAACTTAGTGCTGGATTATTTGTCCTGGACAGACAGGGAGCAGAGTGCTGGGTTACTTGTCCTGGACAGACAAGGAGCAGAGTGCTGGGTTACTTGTCCTGCACAGACAGGGAGCGGAGTGCTGGGTTATTTGTCCTGCACAGAAAGGGAGCAGGATGCTGGATTATTTGTCCTGCACAGAAAGGGAGCAGGTTGCTGGGTTATTTGTCCTGCACAGACAGGGAGCAGAGTGCTGGGTTACTTGTCCTGGACAGACAGGGAGCAGAGTGCTGGGTTACTTGTCCTGCGCAGATAGGGAGCGGAGTGCTGGGTTATTTGTCCTGCACAGAAAGGGAGCAGGGTGCTGGGTTATTTGTTCTGCACAGACAGGGAGCGGAGTGCTGGGTTATTTGTCCTGCACAGACAGGGAGCAGGTGTTTGGTTATTTGTCCTGCACAGCCAGGGAGCAGAGTGCTAAGTTATTTGTCCTCCACAGCCAGGGAGCAGAGTGCTGGGTTATTTGTCCTGCACAGCCAGGGAGCAGAGTGCTGGGTTAATGAGGGCTTGCTTTGCTGTGTTGCAGGCCCACCCGGGACAGTGAGGATGACGATGACGATGAGAGGAAGGGTAAAGGCTGCACGCTGCAGTACCAGTATGCACTGGTGCGAGTGCTGACGCACTTTGTGGCGGAGCCGGCAGACCCTGGGGGCGAGCTGGTGCACATGCTAGGAGCGGACTGGCAAGCTGACATCACTGACCTGGTGCTGGACTTCTTCAAAGTGGAGGACCCGCGCATTGCACGCCTGATCGACGGACGTGTTCTGATGGGCCGAGACCTGGGAATCACCACCATACAGGTGAGCAGCCCCGTCCTTCCCTACTTTCATACTGGTGTGTATCCTTACCTGGGAAATCACTACCATATAGGTGCACTGCCCCGCCCTCACTTCTGAAATACTGACCACAGCAATGAAATCCTGATCAAAAGAGCTCTGCTGCAGTAAAACAGGCACAGACTAGACCAAATAACAGATATACAGAAGTGGATTTCATGTTTAACACAGGCTCTTTATTTCGACTTAACGAGTCTGTTTTCCCTGAGTCTGTTTCACCATCAAAGTTAATTCTACCACAACATGTTAATTTCACTATGAGTCAAAGATGGGTAACTCACCAACAGCATTTTAGTTTCACTGAGTCAAAGGTAGGCCATACGGTTATAGATAAGATACAGCTGCGGAAACTAACCAATCACTGCCACAGAAACACTGGCACAGAAACACCTGGGCTCAGCTAGCATTTGTCTTTGACTCACAGAAAAAAAATGCAAGTGTTGCTTTTTTAGGTTACAAACACAATTTGGCGACTTAATTTGCTGAACTCGCCAAACTGGGTTTGAGAAGGAAATGGGAAAGCTTCTGAGTGTAAGTCCTATTTAAAGACAAAAGAAGAACTGAATCCAGGCCACTGTGAGGGTGCGAGACTGTGCCACACAGCCCTGCATTATGCACCATTACCGTAGAGGGAACTAACTGATTATATGTAATCTGGATTATGTTATCCGCTTACTAATATAAAATGACTGTAATCAGTCCAAGCCACGTCAAAAAGTGACCTGATTACATTCACATTGTTAGACATTCGAGTAGGCAAGGTTGGGACTGGTTGGATTTTGGGTCACTTAATGAACAATTATGACAACATTGTGCCAAATTTGACATGTTTTTACTAATATGATATGATTGACAAATCCCTTTGAAGCATCCTATCGGTTGGCCTTGTGTACCGTCTTTAAAATGGGCTAGATTACTCCTGATAATATCCTAATTTCAAAGGAGAATGATCCACGAAATCTAATTTAATCTGTACTAAATATAATCCAAAAGTAAACAAATTTAGTTTCTATTTTTGAGTGACCCTGTGGATTCCATCACTGATTTCTTAATTGGTCATATAAATTGTATTCAGTACTTTTCTAAGTAATCTGTGTAACTCAGATTGCTTTTTTCCAGAGAGATTCTAGCAAAAGCTGACAGATTCTAGCCCAGCGGATTCTGTCTCTAATTACTTCCATAACACTTTAAATTGTGTTCAGTAACTGAGATTTTGTCATCTGTCCAAATTGTTGTTTTGATTTTGCAGAGAGATCTTGGCAATAGCAAGAATTTGCGATGCATTCACTGGTATCATATCACAAGTAAAACCAGTGACACCACTGCCGCAAGCAATGAACACCACCCCACAGTGTGCTGAGCTCAGTAAACTATCATTGTTAACACGTTTCCATAGTGATGGCACGCTGACATAGGCAAAACAAACAAACAAAAAAACAAACGTACTGTTTTACTGTTACACAAGCCCACTATTACCCTGCCAGAGGCAAACAATAGCATAAAGAACCTGCCAGCAGTGCGCCTATAGGCCAGAGAGCCTCTCTTCCTACATAATCCCATTTGTGTACGTGTGTGTTTGAGGAGAAAAGCCGAGCGTGCGATGATAACTGATGCGCTGTGATCTTGCTGTAGTGCCGCCAGAGGGTGGGTAGTAATCAGCTGAGCACAGAACTGACTGTTGTGCCTTTTGTCCCGGAAATCTCACACGAGAGCACAGGCTATTGTCTCCCCGACGTGTTTATGTAACTCTGGGACGTTTGCGTGTACACAGTTATTTGCGGCGGCGAGACGCATGGCGGTTATTGTGGTTGGCTGATTGGGGCCTCCTTCTCTTCATCTGATCCCAGCTCGGCCCATTTTACCCAAGCGCAGCCAGGAGAGCTAGCGCAGCAGGATGGGTAACGCTAACGCAATTTGTCCTCCTGGAAATCGGTTTAGGAGACTGATATTATTGCACACATGCTGACGGTGTGACATCTCCAGTCCGCTACTCTAACAGAGTATCCACGAGACTCTTTCCCACCTCCGTGATCATCTGCTACACTGACAATGTGTTCACAAGTCTCCGTCCCAGCACCGCGTCCATTCGCTACTCTAACAGAGTATTCACAAGTCTCCGTCCCAGCACTGCGTCCATTCGCTACGCTAACAGAGTATTCACAAGTCTTTGTCCCAGCACCATGCCCATTTGCTACGCTAACAGAGTATTCACAAGTCTCCGTTCCAGCACCGCGTCCATTTGCTACGCTAACAGAATATTCACAAGACTCCGTTCCAGCACCGCGTCCATTCGCTACGCTAACAGAGTATTCACAAGTCTCCGTTCCAGCACCGCGCCCATTCGCTACGCTAACAGAGTATTCACAAGTCTCCGTTCCAGCACCGCGCCCATTCGCTACGCTAACAGAGTATTCACAAGTCACTGTCCCAGCACCGCGCCCAATCGCTACGCTAACAGAGTATTCACAAGTCTTTGTCCCAGCACCACGCCCATTTGCTATGCTAACAGTGTGTTCACAAGTCTCTCTAGCAGTACCGCATACATCCACTATGCTAACAGAGTACTCATAAATCTCTGTCCCAGCACCGCGCCCATCTGCTATGCTAACAGACTATTCATAAATCTCTGTCCCAGCACCACGCCCATCTGCTATGCTAACAGACTATTCATAAGTGTCTTTAGTGGTACTCTGCCTGTTCGCAACGCTAACAGACTATTCATAAGTGTCTTTAGTGGTACTCTGCCTGTTCGCAACACTAACAGACTATTCATAAGTGTCTTTAGTGGTACTCTGCCTGTTCGCAACGCTAACAGACTATTCATAAGTGTCTTTAGTGGTACTCTGCCTGTTCGCAACGCTAACAGACTATTCATAAGTGTCTTTAGTGGTACTCTGCCTGTTCGCAACGCTAACAGACTATTCATAAGTGTCTTTAGTGGTACTCTGCCTGTTCGCAACACTAACAGACTATTCATAAGTGTCTTTAGTGGTACTCTGCCTGTTCGCAACACTAACAGACTATTCATAAGTGTCTTTAGTGGTACTCTGCCTGTTCGCAACGCTAACAGAGTATTCACAAGTCTCTTGCCCAGCACTGCGCCACAACGGCCAGCTCCTACAACAAGACAAGTTTTGACGGACAATATTTGCTTTGCCGTGCAGTGCTTATGTCACTATTAGGTAATTAAATTGAGGGGCTGGAGAGTGAGACGGTTCCTGGGAGGCTGCGGGCCCGCCAAGGCCCACTAGCTGGGTATAATTGAAATTCAAAGCAGGATTTATGTAGCTCTGTCCCTCGGCTCCACAGTCACAACGCTTTTGATTTTTTGACGTTTCAATTTTTCTCTCTCGGCTGGGAAGTCTCTCTCTGTGTCACTCAACAAGTGGCAAGGGGTGCCACTCTGGGAGTATGTTGCGGACTGACACATTTACTTAGCGGGTCTTTAGCGCGAGTTATGCAAGTTCCGTTCCTGACAGATTACCACGGTGGGACAGCCTCTACAGCGACCTCACCTCTGTTGCATTGTGGGTATGACCTGTGTGCAAAGAGCTGATTTGGTACGACAAACACACTCTCACACACACTCACACACATACAAACACACACACACACACACACACATACAAACACACACACACTCACATACATACAAACACACACACACACACACACACACACACACACACACACACACACACACACACACACACACACACACACACACACACACACACACACACACACACACACACACACACACACACACACAAACGCTTATGCACATACACATACACACATGCAAACACATAAACACACTGAAGGCCTATAAACAGGACAGCTGCCATTTTACTTGCATTGGAAATAAAATGGGTTGTGACAAAACACAAGGTGGAAAAAGCAGAAGAAATATCCAAAGGGAAGAGAGACCGGTGCTGGGTGTCTGTGTAGGTCTCCCCCACATTAGGGCTCCATTTTCAAACATCCATTATATTTAATCATTAAAAATGCATTTACAGTTCACATTTTAGTCTTTTTGCAGATGTTATTCAAAGTGACTTACTTCAATAACAAGTGCAACAGCATGAAGTCCGTGAATTGCAAAACAACAAATGCAGTGCTGGGAAAAAAAATCAAACATAAGAGCTTTAGGAAGTGGCTGCGGTGAGAAAGGGTTGTACATTTATTTAATATAAACTGAAGATAGGGGGGGATGGGGTGCGTGGTTCATGGGGGAGCTATTTTTATTTATGAAGCATATACAGTATAGCAATCACCAAGAACTTTAGCCATGTCCGAAATCGCATACTACACCCTATATAGTAGGTGAAAACCAGTACGTGTAGTATGTAGTGTGTCCAAAATCTCAAACCAGCTGAATCAGTATGCAAACATTACCCAGATGGCGTAATGCTTCCAGTAAAGTTCTAAAGCTATCCCACAAAGCCGTTGGGTGGATAAAACCAAGAGAATGGCAGAGACGATGGAGTTCTGTGAAGTTTGATGACGGATGTTTGTCAGTTGTAGACTTCTGGCTATTAGACTGAAGAAAATAGTGACCATTATATCTGTGGTAACAGTCGAAAACTTGTGTACTGCGCTGAATATGAGGCACTGTGCTGATGTAAGAGCAGTACGCTTTTGTTCAAATTTAGTAGACATTGATTAGTATGTGATTTCGGACACATCCTTTGAAATCAGGGCTCACCTGATTCACATCTACTCAGATCTGATTGGTTAATGCTGTTAGTGGGTGGGTACCAGTGGCGGCTGGGGAACTCAAAATAAGCGAGGAACAAACTTTACCTTTATACCTATCATTATGTCCAACATGTTCCCATTTATCCTCCTTGATTAACAATAAAAAAGTCATTCATGGAATATTCAACACCAATCGCTGTAAATAGATTAAATGGTTTCTAGTTTAATTTTGTAATAGTAATTATTTTCTTCACTAATGGATATAACAAACATAAATCTAATTTTCAAAGAAAAGCAGTTTTATTACAAAATGAAATTGGTCACCATTTACTCTATTTACGTCAGCTGGAGTTGATTACTCCATGAATAAATAGTTTTATTGTTCATCAAGGTGGATAAATGGGAACAGGTTGAAAGTGATGATAGGTTTAAAGGTAAGGTGTGTTCCTCCCCTGTCTCGGCTGGTGAGTACCTGGCTGTGAGGTGCTGAGTTCAGGTGTTGTCCCGCCCAGGTGCTGTCTCCTCTCTCCGACTCCATCCTGGCGGAGAAGACAATCACGGTGCTGGATGACAAGGTGACCATCTCTGACCTGGGCGTCCAGCTGGTCGCGGCCCTGAGCCTCACCCTGCAGCCCAGTCCGACCAGTGGCCGAATTATTGTTGCCACAGCAACTGCCCAGGACCTGCTGCACACGCCTAAACAGGTGAGTTCATGGAGGGGGTGGGGCTAGAGGGCATATGACAGGATAGGACCATTTTTTCCCAAGGGAAGTGTTTCTAGGTATGAGGTAAAACATTCAGAAATCACATTCAGAAATGAAAGTCTGAAACCAGCACTGTTTTGCAAGGGTGAACATTTAAAAAAAATCTGGGCTGTTCTACCAGTCTTTTGAAATTGGCTCCAGTTGCGATGTCAAAATTGAGGTGAATTTGCATATCCCTCCCCCATCATGTCACCCCACTGTCACTCAGTCCTGTGAGTGACAGCTGCTCTGTTCTGCTCACTTGCATTGTGGAATGTGTGTTGGCCAGTCAGGGCTCGAGATTCATTAACATGAATACATAAAAGTGTCACACCCACTTAAATGGCCTGCTCATTTCAAAGGGAGGAACAACTGAAGGAGTGAAATAAAAGAATAAAAATATGTTGATGTTTTCCATTCAAGGCAAGTGCACATTCATAAGATGGGTGCTCAGGAATGAACCATTCACAGTAAAATGACCATATGGGGACTTTTAAGAAGATTAAAAGTGGTATTGATGTGAATTTTAAAAAAGACTATGTCGTGTTTCCTCATACTGTGTTCAGCAGCGGCGTGATTTACTTAGAGAGACGCTCATGAACCCCCCAGCATCTCTGAAGGACATTAGATCTTATAGGCCAATCATTTCGAGAGTGACTTCTTAATAAATTCAGCACAACCGAAGGAATCCGAGTCTCCCCGTAATGGCCTGGTTCAACAAAGAGCTTCACCGCGTTGACACAAAAGAAACACTTAAAAATGAGACCCCGGTCGTCATAGCAACAGGCAAAAGCAGAGAGCCTCTTGGGAATCAAAGCAGATCATGGGAGTTTTACAAAAAAGGGGAAATTTGTTGAAATATGTATGAATTCATGTTAATGCTGGAATGAGGCAACAAAAAGGCCAATGTGTTGAACATCAACGGTCTGCCCTCACAAGTGTGCGAGTGACCTAGGAAAGAAGAAAGAAGTGAAGTAAAAAAGGATTCTAGTTAAACTGCAAGTTAGAAATTCAATAGCAGATAATATAACACCCATTAGATCTATCTTTGAAACAGTAATATACTTTTCTGCAAGCTGTTTCCCTGTGGTAGATATGTTTGGATCTGATGGGAGGGTTGCTATGGAACCAGATATCACACTTGGATAGATTATTACTAATGTGTGTGGGCTTTTTGTTATGTATCTTTTTTTTTCCTGTGTGACTGTTCTTTGTGTATTTTTGCATGCCATTATTATAAGAAGCTGTGAACTCTGAAATAATTATGTAACTATGAAAAATGTTACAAGATAATGTTACCTGCAATGGTACAGTATCAGAAGTTTGTTTCTGTGACTATGAGACCACATACATATTTGTCTGCAGTTAACCTTCTGTTTTTAATTTTGTTTTTGATTTGTGTACATTTATCCTCTCATTATCAAGAAGAAAATGCATGTTTTCTGCAACAGAATGGTTTAATTACATTTCTAAAGAGGTTTAGGTGTAACAATAACTTTTCTTATATAAAAAATGAATAGTCCTTTCGTTTTCATCTGGGGAAATTAAGCATTTATATAGATGTAAACAAGAAATACAATATGTACCTCCTGGCACAGTATTGAATACCAGTTTAGGAAAAGTTAAGTTGATGGGAATAATTTCCCCTGTGTGTCCTCTTAGTCTCTGTGGAATCTGAGTGCATTAAATTCAGCCAAACTATAGTAGACGCAGCATAAATACTTGTTTTGTTATTGAGCAGAGACCTGTGAAGCTCTGCAGATGTGTGAGTCTGCTCATGTGGATGTGGCAGTCTCTTGTGATTGTTAGGGCTTATAGCACAGAGGTTGCAGGTTCAATTCCCATGTAGGGCACTGATGCTGTACCCTTGAGCAAGATACTTAGTGCCTAATGCTAAGCACTGAACTGCATCAGTAAATATCCAGCTGTATAAATGGAGAGAGCATAAACATATAAACTCTGAAAAAGAGCATATTTCAAATGCAAGAGCAATAATGTAATACAATACAGTGGTCCTTAAGTTCAGCCCTGGGGATCCGGTTCTGTTTTTTCTTCCAGCCCTATAAGAATTTGTTATTAAAATGTAATAAGCTGTTAATTGTTCTTAATTAGACTCTTAAAGTCCACTGAATGATGGCTAACCTCTTAAGAATGTCTTTATTTCAGGATTAGCCATGTATGCAGCGGAAAAGGTCCCATTTTCACATCCCAGTTAGTTCAAGTAATTGATTATATTTTCCGTGCTATTTGTGCTTATATTGCGAATAGCTAAGTTTTGAAAGAGGTTTATTTTAATTGATTAAAATCCAGCATGACATGTGAAATAAATTGGCTCCTATTTACTAAGAATATGGAAGCTGGATCACTGAAACTAAACCAATTGTTTAAAATGAGCAGTTCAATCGCATTGCAAACAGCAGCAAACCAAATCTGCTCTGTGTTAAAAAATACACAATAATGGAAGAATTTAACTTGTTTCTTCATAATTGAGCAGGAGAAACAAACAAACAGCCTACGCAGTGAATCGTCAGGACTGAAATTGAGAAACCCTAATGTAATGGCTAGCAGTGATGGGCGAATGACGTTTCATGGGAGGAGCTACTATATAGTATATTTATACAGTAATAATTTGGACCAATGGCTGCATAGACTGTGGAGAGAGCCATTTTTGATTGGTTCAGACCAATCAGTGATTGATAGCTGTGTGTAGGTCCACCCTAACAGGGTTCATTAAACCTGATTTCAGAATTGACTGAAGGACAGAGCACCAGGGTGATGAATGGGCTCTATGAATGACGCTATGCTCTGTTTTCCGTGCAGGAGGCCGCCATCAGTGCATGGATCCAGTTTAGCGACGGCTCTGTGACCCCGCTGAACATCTATGACCCCAAAGATTTCACCCTGACTGCCACCTCTCTGGACGAGCGCGTGGTCTCCACCAATCAGGAGCACCCCCTGAAGTGGCCACTGGTAGTGGCCGAGGGAGAGGGCCAGGGGGTGCTGTTGAGGGTGGAGATGGTCATCTCCGAGACCTGTCAGAAGTCCAAGAGGAAGAGCGTGCTGGCGTCCGGGATGGGGAGCGTGCGGGTGAAGTTCGGGCAGAACGACGTGGACCAGCGAGGGGCCAGGGGCCAGGAGGAGGGCCTGGACAACAGCACCAGCGAGCGGCACAAACCGGACAAAGCTGGTGGCGAGAGCTGGAAGTACAACAGTGCCGCCTCTGACCGCGAGGAGGGCGCCATGAGGAAGGTCAGCACCACCACCAAGACCACCATCACCAGCCGTGCTGGCGTGGGCAAGCCTGCAGGAGGCGACGCTGGAAGCCCCAATGCCCCACCAGACTTCACCAGCTACCCCGCACAAGTGGATCTGCCAGGGGGTGCGGAGAGCGACCTATCCCAAGCAACTCGGGGCCTGTCGGACCTGGAGATTGGCATGTACGCCCTGCTGGGGGTCTTCTGCCTGGCCATCCTCGTCTTCCTCATCAACTGCGTGACTTTCGCCTTCCGCTACCGCCACAAGCAGCTGCCTGTGCTGGAGCAGGGCAACATGAACCACGCCCACGACTGGGTGTGGCTAGGCAATGAGGCGGATCTCCTGGAGCACCACGCAGAGACCCCGCCCCATGCCGACGAGTGCACCACCATCATTGACCGCGGCGAGCAGTACGAGGAGAGCAAGTACCTTCTCAACGGGGGTGCCCAGAAGAGTAGCCCCACCCAGATCCTCTGCGCCCCAGATCCAGGGTCCTGCAACGGCAAGGACCCCAAAACCGAGCCTCTCAACAACTCGCCCAGCGCCAAGCGCAAGCGCGTCAAGTTCACCTCCTTCGCCACAATCCTGCCCGACGACGGTGGGCCCTACACCAACTCCATCCTCATTGGCCACGAGGATGACATCAAGTGGGTGTGCCAGGACATGGACCTGGGCCAGTCCACGGAGATCAGAACCTACATGGAGAGGCTACAAGACAATCTGTGAACGGCATGAAAGAGACACCTGATTTTAACTCACCTTTAATGCCTTTGATCCTGACAGGAAGAGGGAGGGGAGCAGGTGGAGAGAAGGATGCTGGGAAGGGATAGAGGAGATGGGTAGGGGAGGGATGGGGTGGGTGGGGGGTGTACTCACAGACTGACTAAAGAGCAGAATCCCCGAGAAGGGGGGAAGCAAACCTGACAGTTCTACAGCAGACAGCATCATTGGACAGATTTCATGGAGATTAACGAGTTAAAAACAGATGAACATAAAAACACAGGAATACAGCAAACTAAGCCCAACGAGAGGCAGCAACAGACTGACAGAAAGGCTGCAGCGGTCAGAAAAGAGGGACTGATTTTTGTTTTGGCCTTTTGGAGTTATGATTTTTTTTGTGTAATTCTAATAGTTTCAGTTTTTGTTTGTTTTTGTATTTCGCCCCTTTGATAGAGCAATGGGAAAGGTATGTGGAGTCACGCACATGCTCAGTAAGGATATGCTCTACTCAGCGGTGACAAAGACCACTTTCAGCCGTCACCATGTAAACAGAAACAACACCGAGAAAAAAAAGCCTGAAGACAAAAAGGCCGGAGAGAGAGATCGTGTAAACCTCACACTTCTCGTCACGCTCCAAAGCCGTCAGTACTCCAAGGCCAGGATGTTATTGTGTTCCATCAACGTTTATGTTCTCTATCTTTTCTGACGGTGTGACCCTCTGGCTCTCCTGCATAGGGAACGTTTATGTACATTCTGAATACATGCACAATAAGCAGAGTAGGTCCGTAGCCAGCGGTCTGCTAGACTCTGATTTCATTTGCTACGGACAGAGCAATAGACCTGCCCAGGTTGGAATTAAAAAAACACATCAGAGGTAGTATATTTCTCCAATATACAGTACGTTTCAGAAAACGGGACCAAAAATACAGCCGATGATGTGGACACAACAGAGGAGACCTGGGAACTTTCTGCTTCCTCACAGCTCTGAATGTACAGTGACTCTTCATCCTGAGGAAGAGGAGGAGGTGGCGGAGGGGGGTGTGCTCCCCCACCCCCCCTCCCCCCATTGCACAATGAAAGGAACTTAAGCTGGGACAGGAAGCTATGCCTGTGGGACTCTCCCGGTCTCTCTGTGGGGGGGTGGGAAGAGGGTGGGGTTGGGGTTGGGGGAGGGCGGGGGTCCGGGGGTCCAAGTTGTGCCAGGATGGGGCCAAAGACACTGCAGCAATACAGAGAGCCTGGCTCCTCCCACATGGAGACAGAGCCCACCACACACCAAGACTGACATCATCGCCACGCCCATCTTTGGAGGAATTAAAAAAAAAAGAATAATAATAAAAAAACGGAGGGCTGTTATTTTCAGAATCCCCTCCATGCACCATTAAAATCTCGGAAACGCCAGAGGGACTAACCGCGAATGGACACGGTCGACTACTTGTGTCTGTTGTTAACGTATGAATGTGTTTTCATTCCCCCTCCGTGATGGTGTTGTTTTTTTGTATGGTTAAGCCTCAGTGGCATATACTTTTTCTTTGTTTTTTGTTCCTTTTCTTTTTTTTACAGAATTTCTTGGGTTTTTTTGATCGTCTCCTCCTGGTCCGTCCATTTTTTCAGTCGTACATGCAGTTCAGAATTAAAGACCCCTCTCACCTATACGCTCAGGTGAACACATACAGAAAATACATCTGGTATGCATTGTAGATTATATAAGAATGTAATATTTATTTATATATATAAAATACAAAAATGTTGTAAATAAAAAAGCTTCAATCTGCTTGTTAATAAAGCAAGTCATGGCAAATAGAGCTCATGTTTGTAAATGTATGGTACCGATCCAGTCCATCAAATAAATGTGGACAAGGCTGTTATTGCGTCTTGTCAAAGAAAATATTTACTGACATGTAAACTTTACAACCCCCTGTCTCCTAGATCATCGTATATATTTTTAGAATGTAGCCATCATAATTATTGTTATGGATTTTGATGACATTGTCCCTGATTTTATATACTTAAATCATAAAATTGTTCTGCTGTTGAAGGTCATGACCTTTCCATCACCCTTCTGAATTTTGAGGTTTGAATTGACTAATTTATGTACTGAAATGACTCAGGTTGATTTAACTGAAGTTAATAACGATGAAGTGTAAGATATGCTGTAAAAAAGATGATTAAGGAGGGGGCGTGTTCACACCAGCGTTATTCTGTGATGACATCACTGTTTTGATGACCTCGTACAGCGTTAGTCCACGGCCTCCCCCATTTTCCATGACAGAATTTCTCACAGGTATGTGTTACCTGAGCGATACAGGAAGGGGGTCAGAGGGGGAGGAGCTTAGTGATGTGGGAGTGATGTTTCATTGAACCCAAAAATGGGAGGAGCTTCCATGTAAACTCAGTGACTCAATGATCTGGACCAATGACTGCTTTAGCTGCTTAGAGAAAAACATTTTTGATTGGTTCAAACAAGTGACTGACAACTGAGCTCCACCCTGACAGAGTTTAAGAAACCTCATTTCAGGCACCAGTAGATGAGAGACAGCAGTTCGTGTGAATTTAAGCTCTTATTCTCTGTAATAGATGAGGCAGTGCTTTCTGTACTTCAGACCATGTTTCACATTCTCCTGTCCTTATTTTATTACATGTTTTTTTTTTTAATAATACCATTTTGTGTTTTGAAATGCAAGGTTGTGTGGACCTGGAGAGCCGTAAATGTGTATATAAACCCAGAAATATCCCCTTACGGTTGGTCCTGGTCATTTTTAACCTCCTGCACTCCAGCTAAGAGCTCATGCTCGCATGGTTCATATCTTGTTTTTCTTTGCAATAATGAAAAATCACAATAGGCTGCAATGAAGGCCATATAACGTGATGGCTGATGTAGGCTGTTGATGGATACCAACCCAACTGACTCTTTTGTGTGATGCTGTTATAGAGCTTCCCCACCCCCACGAGGAGAAGACACAATAACTGAGAATGTCTTCTTTATAAAAAGGCAACGTTTTGATCGCGCCGCCTTCTCAAGGTCAAACCACAAAGAAAGGTGATTTGTAGCTTTCAGCTCCTGTGGTTAACAAAATGAGCTTGCAAAAAAATCGCTCTTATTATATTCATTAGTGAACTTTCAGCTTTTTGTTGGCGTCATTGGCTAGCTGGACAACAAAAGCAAGCCTGTGAGTGATCCTGATTGGGTTGTATACTGGTTTGTGTTACCTCATTGGTCCTCCTATAGGATAATTAATTAATCAGTCCAGGCCACATCTATATTTGACGAAACAGGTATCCAACAGAGCCTAATACTGTCTCCAACACTGTGTGACAGGAGAATCTGTGACTCTAACCAGAGGTGCTGTAATTTGGGAAAAAAATTCAGGCCTACAAAAAAAGCAACAGATGATGCGTTTATTATAGAAATGCACGCGCAAAAAGCATAATTTGGACCAAACACAGCATGTCTTGAAAGCAGACGCCAGAATGAAAAGTGGATGAAACGTACTGGCTGGTCCTTTTTGAAGTAGCGGTTATTTTGTTGGAGTGCATGCGCTGTTTTTATAGAGATGTCATCAGCAGAAATGGCATGTGCGCGGCGCTCACATTTCTGCAGTGATGCTAAAACAGAAATGGCTGCATTAACGTTCATTTGGGCAGCGGCACATTTTGTTTTCCATTAACCTAAATGTGCTCTCCATACAGGGCTTTGGGTTCATAGATGTATCGCAGAATAACATCGGCTCCAGAGGGCTATCAAGACAAACAATACTCTCAGTAGACTCAAAGGACTTCTCTTATAATACAGGAAATAATTGCTAATGTTCTTTGTGGACCAACATTTTTAATCAGAAGAATGAAATGTCAACCCAGTACGACGGTATATTGCAATCAAACGCGTAAAGTAATTTTTATGCCACCTAGCTGAAAATGGCTTCATAAAAGGGTTAATTCAAGCAGAAAAATGCTTTGCTTCTTATCTCCTCCTCTCTTTCTTTCTTTTTTTTTGCTGCAGAGGGAACGGATGTTCCTGTTTTCCCTACGCAGTCCTCCGTTTCCCTTTTAAACAAATTCCATTCCAATTTAGTGCCTTCCATTAACATGTGTTTCCTTGCCATGTTGATTTACTGCAGTTATCAAATACATATTGCCAACCAAGTGAGACATGCAACCTTTCATTTTCGACCCATCGCTTTCCAAATTCGACATGGTACATTAACAAGAAAAATGACTGTGCCGACGTATCTGGGAAACGGCCTGTATCTTCAAATGGCATTTCGTTTTCATTTTGCTTCCATTACTAGATGTTGCCTTGGTTAGTGATGCAAGCTGGTAGCCTGAGACAGATTCCAGGTGGCTGCTGTGCGTTTTCAAAGTCAAACGGTAGACAGCCAGGGCCTGAAATTAATAGTTAACCTATGGACCAATGCACTTGTATCCCCCGTTTCCTCTCTGCGCCTGCCATTTCTCAAAGTGCAAAAAGAATAACTTACGGCGAGGTGTTGTTTCCAGGGTGTAAAAGCAGCATCCATCATCCTTCAGTGAAGTGCGGAGCCACATCCCGCCGCGGTGCGCGGGAACCGCGCAGTCCCGCCCAAACCTGCCTAATTACAGCTGTGCAGGAATCGGCTTAGACAATGCAGGCGGGAGGCTCTCTCTTCTGATTGGTCATGAGCAGCTGAGCGCGCTCAGTGTGGGGTTGCATGGCTGTGATAGGGGGTCATCACAGGCTGGGCCGGAGGCAGCTCCAGGGGTGATGGTGGTGGAGATGGAGGTGGGGGGGGGTCCTGGGCATGCACCTTTGTCAAGGTGCCCAGAGCAGGCTGAATGTGACCTGTGCATTAGTGTACACCTGTGTGCTGCACATGCAATACACATGCAGACAGTAGCGCTGAGTTTTACGGATTTTCAAACGAGAAATGAGCTTGGGCAAATATGTAGTGTTCGAATATGAAGATACAGCACATTTGTGTGTATGTCTGTGTGTGTGTGTGTGTGTGTGAATGGGTGTGTGTGCATGCAGTTGTGAGTGTGTGTGTGGGTACAGGCATTTATGTGTGTGTGTGTGTACATCTGTTTGTATTGTTGCGGTCACGTTTGTCTAGGGGTACAATGTCGCTTACAAAAGAAGGCAGCTGGCTTGGAGTGGTGAAAACTGGGAGGAAAACTGGGACTTACCTCCGCCAGGTTGTTTCACTGGTTTCACAGGCTAGCCCAAGCCGCTGTTCCGCCGGCGAAGAGCTCCGCTATCGTTTGTCTCTCACAGTTAAGTTTTTTTTATGAGGTGTTTTTCAAGCACGGCTGTGTCACAAGCAGGGAATAAAACAAAAACGACCTGGTTGAAGAGCTGGGGGCGTCATGGTCCAAACAACCGGCTGGTCAGGCACAGGTACATCCAACCATTTCCCGCCATTTTGGGCTTTTTAAAAAGAAAAGCCCTCCTCCATGTCCGACCGGCGTCCAATCAGGAAATAAGGCATCTTCCCAATTTCCTAAACCAGCCACCCTTCCCAGTGCACAGCTGTCATGCCACTATATGAGTGTTATCAATATATATTTTACCTGAAAACTAGGAGGCATTAGTTATTTCTTATTATTACACCCTGCTAACTAACATGTGGGCATAACAGTATGTATGTCTATGATCATGTGAACATGTGAATCTGCATGTATGTGTGAGGGTGTGCATGTGTGTGTATATATCTGCATGAGTGTGCATGTGCATGCATGAGTATGCACATGAGTGTTCACATGTAGGTACATGGGTGCATATGTGTGTGTGTGTGTGTGTACCCGTTCGTGTGTATTATATGTATGTGTATGCGCTTTTGTTTGAGTGCCTGTGTGTATGTGTTTGTGTGCGCATCTGTGTGTGGAGATTAACCGAGGGAAGCATCACCTGTAAAACGACAGAGCCTCTGAGAGCTGGGCCCCGCGGAGCCAGACGCACGCGCTCAGACACAATGAAGAGCAGCAGACCGAAGATGGCCCAATCTCCATTTCTCATGCCACTTCCCCCGTCACACACATCATTAAGTCTGCTCTCTGCTATTAGAGGAGTTTCTTGACCTGTTTCCTGAGCTGTGTAACGGGTTATTAGATTACATGAAGTATTTCCTCTGTGAATCTTTTAATCCGGGATAACCTGTAACACTTACACTTCAAATATTACCGGAGCCAATTACTGTTTTGCCCTGAGCCGGGCGGTGTGTAACAGAGGTGTCTGCACCGTGCAAATGGGCCTGTGATCCTTCGAACCCGGCCTCCAGTGGGCTGACCCGAGCTCCACACCTCCTCATTCAACTCCCGCTCACCTGCGGTGCCAAATCAATGACCCTGCAACGATCTAACTAATGAACGCAGAGCTGCTCTAGGCAGGCACTAACAAAGAGAAACATTTCACTGTGAATGCGTGGGAAAGGGCCTGATGCCCTTTTAAAAGGCCCAGTAAAGCTGAGCTTCCTGTTTTACTGCACTGCTCTCACACAGGGCCCTCCGGGCGGCTCGCAGAGTAAAGACACTCGTTCAGAAAGCAAAAGCGCGAGCCCTGCAACTGGGTGTTTAAATCCAAGCCACGCCATTGCCGACTATAAGTGGAGGTCCACATCGACGAGGCAATAACTGTTGTACAGCATTAGCTGGGAATGATAGAGGATAAACCACCTTCTCTTATCAGTCTCATCTCTCCGTAGATGCACAGACTGAGTTTATGCTGATTTTGGAATCCAGATGCCAACACGTGATTGGTGTTGCATCTGCAGTGTGGAAAGAAGCCTTTGGCTTGAGTTCCAGAACTGGAAAAAGGAAATCAGGAATATCAATCAAAAACAGAGCTACAGAGCAGTGCATCATGGAATAGAGATGCTCCTAAAGGCCTTCCTCTCTGAGGAAACGCCTGTGTGATCTAGAAGCAGTGAGTAATGATGCGGCGCTTTTATGAACTATTTAGAAAAGTTGCACCCATACATTTGTCACGTAGCTTTGTGAAAAGTATAGCTACGTCACATTTGTTACATATACAAGAATATACAGTCATGGCTCATGATAAAATTGTTTTAGTGGGAAAGTGAGCAACTTTACTTTGTTGGTCCCTATACTGATACTTTCACTGAACTGTCAATGTTCGAACTTGGGTGATTACGCAACACCGTTTCCACACTGCAGGTTTTGATATACGGCTGGAAAAAAAAAACGGCAGGATGAGGAAAGCAAGGTTTTAATATTTCATATGACTGAGATGGAAAATGTAATAAAGCACATTTATTTAGCCATTTAGCAGATGCTCTTATCCAGAGTGCCATTCGCACTCAGAGGACCTCAAGAAGGTTCACACAAAAGTTTGAGCTCACACCAAGTTTTTAGCACAACAACCAATGCTATCAGCAATTTCAGCCGCCATTAAGCCATTGAGTGTGGTATTAGGTGCAAGGAGAGGGGGAACAAGTGGACTTGAGGATCTAATGACTTAACATTAACACAAAAATGCAGTCAAACCAGAAGCTGCAATGGATATTTTTAGTTTCTCAAAGGCACTGAAACTTACTCCTGTTTCTCGTCTTTATGTATGTATGCATGTATTTTTAAAATAATTATTTTATAGGTGATATGGTTTACTCTCCTTTTTTGTTTGGTATATACCGCATGCACAACAACATGCCTCAACCATTCAGCCACAGTTCATAGATACATTTCTTGAAATATTTTGTGAATTTTGTTACAAAATACATTTTTTTTTGCCCATCCCTGAGTGGAATGAAAATCTTGGAGCGATAGGTTACTCAACTGATGACCCAGACATATAAGCCCTACAAAAGATTGACAAGATATCTTATATTTCATATGAAAGACATAGATAAAATGTTTACTGGCCATTGCCGTAGAGCACTGCAGATCCACACAGAGGGAGGGGAGAGAAATGCCCATCCAGCTAAATAAGGGACACCTAAATGGACCAAATAAACAGAGATTAATGACACAAGCGGCTTGCCGTAGCTTACAGAGAAGCCCTAGTGTCACAGGGTTCATGAGGAACTCAGCACTATGTAAGCAATGATTTATCATGTTTCTGCCTGTAAACGCATTAAACGTGAGGCCCAACCACAAATGCAAAGGGAAAGGTTTATTAGGACCGAAATTATGCACAGATAGTCTTTATAAATTAACTTTATAAATGAAAGAACCCACCTCTGATGAAAGCACTGAATCTGCTTCGCATTCTGCACCAGTGCAAACCACATAAATACAAAACAACAGTTTTGCACTGATGTATTTTTTTTAATAAGGTCAGCTAATCAGTCCTGTTCATGCACATATTTCACAGTTTGTGCAGTACCTGGGGTGTCTTTGATACTTAAGTTGGCAAATTTCTCTGTGAATATGTAGCACTTATTAGTCCCAGTGGGTAGAGTAGCTTCTGTATTTTTTTTTTAATTTCAAATGCCTGCTTACAAAGCAATGTCACCGCGATTATACTCTGACACACTCATCCCTCCAACCCCCTTTACGAATGACTCGGGGAACCTATGGGAAGCTCAAAATTAAGGGAAAATGGCTTTTCTTGTACCAAGCAATACAATAGATTCAGTCTACCTTTGTTCTTAACTTTAACTCACAATAAAACACTTAAGTGTTAAGGGCTTTTAATTCAGCAGCACAGTTTGACAAATTAAATCTTGTGGCCTTTGAATTCACCAAAGACTTAAACTTGCCAAAAAAGAACATTTTTGACCTTCAAATTGTCTTTATTGCCACATTCTTGAAGCACACATTTACAAATAACCATTTTAATTTTTTTATATTGTATTTTTAAAAAATCTACAAACATTAGTCCCTTTTCAGATTTATTTAGAGAGCATAACATGTTTATAAATGTTAGTAAATCAAACACAGGAGGATCTCAAAGTCTTTCATTCTCCTCCCGAATAATTTGCCTTTTGAACGTTTTTCATTATTTCCCCCAACCTGTGATTCGCTGAAACAGAAATAATCGTCCATATTTAATCATCAGTAAGTGATTCACGCTCAATTTAACAGTAAACAATGCAATCAGAGAGTAAAGAATGGTGCAGCCAAGACTCAATCAGAGCGACGGCCCACAGGATTCAGCCCTCCTCTCGCACTCAGTATTCCCCAGGACCCTGCTGCCCCTCATCTGGGGTCTGTAATCAAACAAACCCTGGAAACCATCATTTCTGTTTATTGTTGACTTTTCCCCCTCTGTTACCTCCACAGGGTTGTGGTAGGTAACATAAGGTAAAGCTTTATGGGGCTTGAATGCAGCAGATTAGCGCTGACTGAATGCACCTGGCACTTGGGATGGGATGTGGAAGAGGAACATTGCGGTTTGCAGTCCGCGCGGTTTCTTAATTACTCCTGCCGAAAATGAGTGAGGAGGAAGAAGAGCGCAAACACGGGGATGACAAATGAAGCACAAAGAATCAGTGCGTTTGTCTTTGCAGTAGAGTAGTTCAGTGAGAGTGTGGCGTACACGATAATAGAATGTGATTTATAATGAGTCATCTGCAAACAGCAGAAAAATGTAGAATCCACTCCAACAGCTCTGCAATTAAAAGAACAGGAGTTTGTTCCTCTTTTCCTTTCAAAAGCAAAATTTATGTGTTTATTGCCTTTATGGATGTATGACTACAAACTAGAGCATCAGTAACTGGGATGAGCTGTAACTCCAAAGCCCATATGTATTAATGGTAATAAGGCTAATAGGTGGGTATACTGTAACTCCAAAGCCCATATGTATTAATGGTACTAAGGCTAATAGGTGGGCATACTGTAACTCCAAAGCCCATATGTATTAATGGAAATAAGGCGAGTATAACAAGGTGGGTATAATTAGTTATTGATGAAGGAGTCAGATTGTTTAAAAATGGGAGGAGCTAACATGTTTTTACTTTTTAGCCACTCTGTACTGTACTACTCCAGTCAGTGTTTGTGTCTGTGTGTGTGAGTGTGTGCGTGTGTTTGTGTGTGAGTGTGTGTGTCTGTGTGTGTGAGTGTGTGCATGTGTCTGTGTGTCTGCGTGTGTATGTTTGTATGTGTTTGTGTGTCTGCGTGCGTATGTGTCTGTGTTTGTGTGTCTGCGTGTGTATGTTTGTAAGTGTTTGTGTGTCTGCGTGCATATGTGTCTGTGTTTGTGTGTCTGCGTGTGTATGTTTGTAAGTGTTTGTGTGTCTGCGTGCGTATGTGTCTGTGTTTGTGTGTCTGCGTGTGTATGTTTGTATGTGTTTATGTGAGTGTGTGTGTATGTATGTGTGTGAGTGTGTGTGTATGTGTGTGTGAGTGTGTGTGTGTGTGTGTGTGTGTGTGTGTGTGTGTGTGTGTTTGTGTGTGTGTGTGTATGTGTGTGTGTGTGTGTGTGTGTGTGTGTGTTTGTGTAGATGAATCAGACACAGCAGAGTGGGGCGTCTCCCCCTTAGAGTGGCATATGCACAGGGCCCGCGCCCCTCTTTTCGAGCTCCGCTGTTCTCCTCCCTTTTGCTCCATGATGTATGGAGAAGGGGGGGGGGGGGCGACATGACTCCGAGGTTCAGCCTGCTTCATCTTCCCAAATGAGTCCCCCTCCATCCATCCTCACTCTCAGTCCTTTAATGAAGGCTGTATATTTTTAGTTCGACAGCCCAGGAGTCATGAGAGAGAGAGACAGAGAGAGAGAGAGAGGGAGAGAGGGAGGAGAGGAGGTGGGGTGAGGGGTGAGGGGTGTGTGAAATATAGGTGGCATCCTGGCTGCTGAATATTTGAAATGAATCCCAATTAGTTATGAGGCTGTACAAATTTTCTCAAATTATTGCCTTCTCTTCCTCCAAACACACACACACACACGCACACACACACACACAGACACACACACACACACACACACACATGCGCGCACACACACACAATGGGCTTATAAAAATAATACTAATTAATTGATTATTCTGTGTGGTGATGGCTTTGTTGAGCAGATGAATGGTCCACAGTCCCTGCTAGCATCTCTCACAGCATGCGGGATGCCCTCTGCCCAAAGCTGGCCAGCACCCCTCAGGAATGAGATATCGGCATTTACCCTGATTTACCCCCACACTTTAAAACTGTTTTATAACCTGTAGAAGGGAAAATGGTGTCACGCACTGACCCAGACTCAAAAACTGTCGTGTCAGTGGAATTTGTCTGTTAGAGTACATTTTTGGACATCTTCCTATAATGTTATCACAGGTGCGGCGACTTAAGTTCTTGCCTGTATTACAGGTGTGACGTAGCCATCCTGATCATAAAGTTACTGGCAAAACATTATGGGGACATACTTCCCCAACTTGGCAAACTTTCCTCTGTCCAAATGTTTGTTTCAGTGTTATTTTTCTTTGGGTAAATTTAGGAAGAAAGGAGGTTTCTCCTGACGGCCTTCATGTTCAGGGCTGTAGCCAATGTAAATAAAAACACTGAGGTTGTGATTCATAGCCAGTAAGTGGGGAGACAGTCGGTGATGTGCTGTCAATAGTCTAACAACGGACTTCTATAGTGAAGAAAAGATCTGTTGAAAGCAAAAATAATCTCCTGGTCTCACAGGTAGCCATTTTTGTTTCTTAGCTCTTCACTCTTACTCAGCATTTTTTTTTAACCCTGTAAGGCCCACAGTTGCAAAATTACAATATCAGTTTTAGCTATCATAAAATGTATATACATATATTTTTTAAGACCACATTTACGTAGTCGATGGGTCCGATTGTTTATCCTCGCAGCACTATTAGATGGTAAATGTGTTTATAGGTTCGGCCCACATAAGATGTTCATGATCGGTGGTGTCCACAGTGGTGGATACGGCCATATCCATGCTACCTTGCTATCTGCTCTGTCAGATTCCCCAGTCATATGGTCTCTTAAATACCCAGCTGAAGGCAGCTGCCCAGTTACTGCAGCTGTGTGTTGCGTGGGGCTTAGTCTGGCCCCAGTGTTATTGTGTCCTCATACAGCAGGGGTGTCAAACTGCAGTCCTGGAGGGCCGCAGTGGTAGCTGGTTTTTGGTGTGTTTTAGCACTTAATTGATTAATTAAAATGACTGGTTGGCTAAAGAGTCCACACACCTGGTTTCCAAGGCCTAAAATGGCTGCCAATCGAAAGGAAAGAACAAAAACCCGCAGACACTGCGGCCCTCCAGGACTGACCCCTGTCATACAGACTTTGGCCTACAGCTGTGATCTCCCCCATTCCAGAACAGCGCTTGGAGCTCACCCAGGGACTTCTGGGAAAATCCACAGGGTACATCTGCCATTGTAGTGCCCTAGCTGTGAACTATGGCCCTGTAATGACACACTTACTGTTACACACATGCACACCTGCGCTGTAGAGACCCACTGTAACACACCTGAGCTAGCTTAGTCTCACACATATTCACACCTGAGCTATGGACCAATGACAACACACTTGCTCTTCCACACTTACACCTGACTTACACTGGAGCTCACTAATGAGACCACACTTACTGACACACACACAAGCCATGGAGACCCCACTATAACACACTTTCTCTTGCTCTCCCTCTCTCTCTGTCACACACACACCTGAGCTATGGGGACCACAGAATAACATACTTACTCTGACAGATATTTATACTTCAGCAATGGGGACCCCACCATAACACATTTATTCTCTCTCTCTCACACACACACACACACACACACACACACACACATACACACATACGCATAAACGCACCTCGTCCTTGGGTGATATAAAATCAGACACACTTAGAAAATATGGATTTCAACCTAAATGGAATTCAGTCTTTAATGGACTTCAGATTATGCCATTCTATTTTACAGTGAAAAGAACAAATTCTACAGCACATGTTTGCTTGTGAATACACAATATTGAAGTATAAAGTCTGTTTTCATTATATTGCATATGCCCTTAAAGAGACTAATTGTGTTGGATTGCATGTAGCTCCCACTCTCACATCGGTGTGTAAAGTTTGATGTTGAGCTTCTTGGATAATAGTTTGTATTGCTCTTCATTCCATCATACGTTTCCCCAAGTCTGTCGGAGACACCAGGGCAGGGGCCCAATCAAACTAACTTCGCCTGTTTGAGAGCACATGCAACTCAATCAAAGCAGATTTCACATGATTGCACTCATTTCTTTGAGCATTTTATATTCTATTGCCATAAAGCAAAAGAATCCTCTGGAATGTGCTCTTTTCTTTCTAAACTGGAACAACATGCCCTTACAAAGACCGAAGTCCGCATCATTTGAATCACATGTGTGCTTAAAGAGACCACGTTCATTTTATCCGGTCGAGGCCGAGGATTTCCATTATAAAAACTGAAGCATTCATCGGCTCCCTTTCTAAACCTGCTGCATGTCGAAGTCTTCATCGTGCTTCTCGTGCCAAGCCCATGAGTTTCAGCATATTTAACACCTGGGTAATCTGCAAAGACAGGTAAGGCCGAGGTGAGGAAGCTGATGACTCCTAGTGCTGGCCTATAGCATGCAGACGTTTACTCTGACAGTCTCACCAGTCCTAGCCTAGCCTCTATCCAACCCGCTAATCACATATTTAAACATAATATGTTTGTTTCTGTGTATGTTTCCTGATGGGAGGCCGGGCCATCACAGAGGAGTTTTACAGACACCTGCTGTCCTGGCCCATCAATCTCAGGGCTGAATGTTTAATAAAAGCAGGTAAAGGTAATGTAAGTTTGTGTCTCTTCAGACGGCTCTCCCTGACACTGTGAATTTAGCTTTCAGCGCTCTGTAGACAACACTATAATTTCCCTACACCCGCTGTGCGGCTCCGTGCCTCTGTTTCAGGAAGTAATTTCTAATGTCTCTTACTGCCGGCTCTAATGATGATTGGTCTCGGCTGAATCTCCCAGCGTCGCAGGTAAAATATATGTTAGCACATATTTCACCAGCTCATCCATCAGTTCCCGGCCTTGTGAAGGTTAGCCAGTTTCTGATATTTTGCCGCATTGAAATCATGCTACAAGTGTAGGATCTCTGTATGGTTTTACAGGTGTCTGCAACATTAGCACACGTTTGTTTTAGCATTTTTACACATTTCTACTTCTCAGTGGTAAGAGCAAGATCCGGGTTAATACTAGCCTGAGTTTAAAACTTATATTTGTACAGTTTACTAATTTAAACAAAATAATAATAATTTCCATAGAATTACCAGTTAGTGTGTGGCTGATGTTAAACTACTCTCCATAAATTCACAAACTACACAAATAAACTATAGGCGTGAAAAATGGACATAAATGTGTTGCCTGAAAGTTAAAGCACAGGGCCGGCTTCTCGACTTCATTATCAGCGTGCCACACATCAGGGGTCCCCGGCCCTGGTTCTGGAGAGCCCCAGGGTGTGGAAATCTCACTGTTTCCCTGCACTTATTTGGACAGCCTGTTTCCTTACAGTTACACAGATATGACATTAAACCATAATCTTCTTTCCTGTTTTCACAAGGGAAAGAGATCACCTGCCAAAAAGCTGAAGTAGGTGTGCTTGCTGATGCCAGTTTGTTTTGTGCAAGCTTGCTACCTAGCTTGCATATATTGGCAACACAAAATGGAGTCTCTGGAACTAGCAGGGTAGCAGCGGTGCTGCAGTAACTGTGGATATGAGTATACCATACATATTAATGGTCATAAGGCTAATAGGCAGGTACAGAGTGCATCAATGGGTATTTCAGGTTAGCATACTCCTTGCTTATGCCATTGACTGCGCCCTGGTAGCACCCTGATAAAGCACTCATTTGAGGGTGAACCCATGCCAGGTTACTGAGCACTAGACAAAAAGAGTGCATCCTATAACAGGTGTCACAGAACTGTTGCAGGGAGTGATTTCTTGTCACACATATGCGATGCAGCGGGCTGCCCAGCCAAAAGCATGTAAAAACTCATAAGCTGGTTAATTGCCTGAGGCAATTTGCATGTTAAAAGCCCCTGAAATACCAGCGCAGGGGCTCGGCCAGCGGTGAGGAGCGTACGATAGCTTTAACCATGATATCAGGGGCCTTTGTTTGCCTGCAGAGCTGCTGTGGAAGGCGGGAACCACAGTGAACGCTCGTCTGGACCCAAACGACCTTCGCGCTGAGAAAGACAGCTCTTGAGCGAAGCACAAAAGGGCCGATGTGTTCGCCGGGGAAACGCGACGGCGAGTGCCAGCCTCTCCCCAGGTAATCCCCTGTCACGTGTGACCGTGTTTTAATACCCTTCCCTCATAGGTGGACATTTACATGAAGACAAAGGCGTTGGAGGCGCCCTGCTAAATCCATGAAGAAATCTCTCGCAGGGACCACGGAGAGGGAGGGGGGGGTGTTTTACAAGAGCTGCACAGAGAGATGAAAGCAGGTTCATGTCCCCCTCTGCAGCTGGACTTCAGATGAACCTCTCAGAGAGGGGAGGATTGCAACAGTGTGTGTCAGAGTTCCATTCACACGCATGTGTAAATACAGCCCAGTGTGTGTCAGAGTTCCATTCACACGCGTGTGTAAATACAGCCCAGTGTGTGTCAGAGTTCCATTCACACACGTGTGTAAATACAGCCCAGTGTGTGTCAGAGTTCCATTCACACGCGTGTGTAAATACAGCCCAGTGTGTGTCAGAGTTCCATTCACACGCGTGTGTAAATACAGCCCAGTGTGTGTCAGAGTTCCATTCACACGCGTGTGTAAATACAGCCCAGTGTGTGTCAGCGTTCCATTCACACGCGTGTGTAAATACAGCCCAGTGTGTGTCAGAGTTCCATTCACACGCGTGTGTAAATACAGCCCAGTGTGTGTCAGAGTTCCATTCACACGCGTGTGTAAATACAGCCCAGTGTGTGTCAGAGTTCCATTCACACGCGTGTGTAAATACAGCCCAGTGTGTGTCAGAGTTCATTCATACATTTGTTGAAGCAGCATATATGGTATTCTGGCCATACAATAAACACACATAACCATGACCCTCTTTCATTTATCCCTAACAATTCAGTTTCTCAGTAAGTCTATATATTGTTACCAGAAGGTAAGCTGGGTGCAGCAGAAACCTCACATGAATATTCGAGTGACCAATAACATAATACACTCACATTAATAATGTAATAACTGAACGGTTACATTATAAATCACTGACATAAGTGTGCGGGTTCACAGTAATGGGGTTCCTTTCCTCCGACTGTTGCTCTAACACGCTAATAATCATCTGTGACAATGACACTGGTTAAGATGAATCATGTAGCACATATTCAATTTGGAAGCAAGATAAGTTAGAAATGAAGTAGCTATGTACTAGCCCCCTCCACCCTAGGTAGCTCTCCAATAAGCACACTGGGTACAGTGTGGCTAAGCCTGTCACCAGCTCCTTAGCAAACTGCATTTGCTGCAGTTGCTATGTGTGGCACATACCTGAGTTTTCTAAGGGACCGTATGATATTTATAGATATGGAGGGATTTTGGGGAGGGTCACACATTTCCTATTTCAGTCCCGGGGGGATTATGCTTTATTTAAACAAAACAAAAAAAAAAAAAACAGTGGAGGAGCGGGTCAGGCGGTTTGTAATGGATGAGATTTTGATATTTGTCTATGCTTTATAATTCAGTGCTGAGTGCGCTGTCTCGGCTCTCTCAGGAGTGGGCCTGCGACAGGGCCCTGTTCTGCTGTCTCCTGTGTTTCTCCATTTCCATACTTTTTTGGCAGAGGGAGGAACATCTGTTCACGCACAGGGTCATGCAAAGTGTTATTTTCTTATGAGGGAGGGACATCAACACTAAGACGTTTCTCAACATACCCCTTATCATACATATATGTCAAACAGTCCCTAACTCAATGGAATGTACATTAGCTGCATCAGGTGACCGCGGTTTGAAGATGACAGCTTAGCGTGTAGTTTAACACATCCTGAGTGCTGCGTTTAGCCTGCTCATATGTCATAGCTGTATGTAGTTTAACACATCCTGAGTGCAGTGTTTAGCCTGTTCATATGCAGACGGGCAGTTAAAACTCAGCACACATGCAGAGGTAGAGAACTGTGGACCCACAGAGCTGCGCAGACATGCAGTTACTATAGACACACAGCTGCAGACTGCAGACTGCAGACACACACAGCTACAGTAAACACATGCAGCTGCTGCAGGCACACACGGTTACTGCAGTTATACAAAGCTACTGCACCCACACAGCTATGACACACATATGCAGTTACTGCAGACACATGCAGCTGCTTTAGTCCTGCTGCAGATCTGCAGAGCAAACCTTTCACTGAGCCTTTATCTACTCAGAGTAACATCCCAGGAAGTGAAAAAAACCCAACATGCATCAAGTCTGAGCCTATGTTAATTTCAGGTGTGTGTATGTATGTATGCATGTGTGTGTGTGTGTGTGTTGGGGGGAGGGGGCACACATTTTTTTGTTTTAATTATAAACACTCAAGAAGTGTCTGATCCCTAAACACTCTGGAGTCCTGAATTCAGCACTATTTCACTCCCGACATGAGCACCACCAAAGACATCCTTCTTTAAAATGTATGACACAATAAGGACCAACCCAATTACTTTACTCACAGAGAAGCCTAATTCCATTGTTAAGCAGGAGCAGGTTATTATTCAGAGCATGGCGTTATTGCCTGATTTATGTTGTGACTGTCTGTTTGTTGCATTATTGCTGTAAATAAATTACGTTAACCTGCAGTATTGTGTTATAAGCTTCTGTTCGGATCGTCTGGGGTCCCGTGTGATGAATGGAGGCCGGCAAAGGGCCTGAGGCCGGCGGCGTTTCCGCGCACGCACCCATACCTCAAATGGGCCCGGATTGCTCTCAAAAAAGGCTGCTTTGACGCTCAAAGCCGATTGTTCCCCCCCCGCCAAGACCTCCCAGAATTCAATTTGGCCGGAGCTTAACCTCGAGCGCGATGGAGCTATCTCTCTCCAGCGTGCCGATGAGTCGACCCCGCAGATTTGTTTTTCGGCAGAGAGGGCTCCTTCGCCCTCTCCCCGGGCAGAATGCAGATGGCCCGCCGTCGCTACCGCCGCCGCTGCTGCCGGCACCGGTCCGGGCCCAGCTTGGCTCTGATGTATGACTTGTTTCGTACACAGATTACTTTGATCTGCTTGTTTTTTTTCTCTTCCCTGTCACCGAATCCTTGGGATAGCAGGGATATGGGAGATAGATTAACACTCCCATCCTCCGCGGCTTGCCCAGCCAGTGTGAAAATTACTTTTCCATGCTTAGCTGAATGCTCATGAGGGTATTTTGTTTTTGAGGCTGCTAACTGTAAACCCTATTTACATTTGGCGCAGCACAGCAGTCACAAGATATTTGTATCCATCACGGACGTGGGCGGCAAGGTTTGGTGATGCAGAACAGTCTTCCAACATCTGAACCCATCTATTCGCTGGTACACCCTCCCTCCCCAACCCTCAAACCCCCACCTCTAACATATTTCTGACTGTCAGAGATCTCCCCAGATAGCATCGCCAAACTTCTGCCCTTCCACACCCCCTTAATGCTCTAAAACTTACTGCTGCTTCCAGCGCACAGTTAGCCACGGTTAGCGCTGAGACTCCAGGTTTTTTATTCGTGCACATTTTACAAGAATTTAATTTGCATTTTACAGCGAAAACTATATACCGACTGTATGAACTCATAACGATATTCCGTGCTATTCAATTATAACATGTCAGGGATATCTGTGTCCACATTTCAAACTCTACGGCCCTATAAATACTGTGAGATTGGAAAATGAAGAACTGGGAAAAAATGTCCACACTATACCTTCCTATATTTATGACATCAAATTTGGAAAAATACAAGGAAACTGTTAATTGTCTTTAACTTAATTTCAGTTTCATTAAGTGTTTGTAAAATTGTATACTTAATAAACACTTGTTTTTAGAGTTTATTAAATATCATCATTTAATATTGTACATTTTCCTCTTTGCAGTCATTGTATCCTAGCACACTACCCTGGTCTTGTCATGAGATATGACTTCAGACTCAGTCAGCCCTTTGAAACCTCACCCTGGTACATCTCCCGATATCAGCAAGTCAACGCAGTGAATCCTGTTGTCGTGCTTTTTCCAGGGATCCTGACTGGTCTGACAGCACCGTGTGACAGAACAGCCCTGTACCTGCATCGCTGATGAGACCGCCCCAACGTCAAGCCGTCCCCAACGGCAAGGGTGTTCTCTCTGCTGTTTCAGCCGTGCAACCTAGGAAAGCTAGCGTGTCGTTCCATGTTTTATCTGAGCTGTGCCATACAGCGCTGTGTTATATTTGAGCTGTACAAAAGCTAGCATGTTGCTCTGTTTGTTTATGCTAAACAAGCTGGCACATACAGTATTTGAGACGTACACTAGGGGTAGCTAGTGCAGGAGTGCTGTGCAGTGTGCGAAGGAGTGGCCTCCTGTCATTAAGCTTGCGTGCATTGGGAAAGCTAGCTCGTCATTCTGTGTTTAATTTGAGCTACAAGTTAGCTGCACAGCACTGACTTGCATTTAAGCTGTACACTAGAAAAGCTAACATGTTGTTCAGTTCCCTTATGCTAAATAAGCCAGCACATACAGTGTTATATTTGAGAATTGTGCTGGAAGGAGCTAATGCATGCAATCTAGCATTTTAGCTACACACAAGGAAAGCAGGAGCTTACATAACTGTACCTGAGATGTAGGAAAACCAGCACCTCAGGTGTTGCATTGTATTTGAGGTGCATGCTGGGACAGCCTGTATGTTGAGCTGTTAGGTGTTGTGCTGTTGAGTGTTTATTTAAGCAGCATAGCAGGAAAGCCAGAGCATACTGTATTGTAAGCTGTGTTGTATTTGACTAGTAAACTAGGAAGGCTAGATTTTACATTGCTGTACTAGAGTTATACACGAGGGATTCTGGTGTGTACAGTGTTGTATTGGAGGTATTCTCTGGGAATCCCCGAGTGTACTGTATCTTGTATTGTATTTGAGCTATATGCTAGTGAGCCAGCCCATCATTTGGCTCTGTAGTGGAGGTGCATGAGGGGAAGGGCGCAGTGTACGGTTTTACACACCTGTGGTGGAGCAGGAGACTCAGCGCTCACACCCCAATTTTCCAGCCTGAGCTGATTGATTACGGAGCTGCTTTGCAGTCAGCTCAGAGATGCATCTTTTCTCTTTTTCCCACAATCAACAAGCTGCTGCCCCGCCTGTCAATAACCCGCCCCGGGCCGACGGCTCTGACCCCTGTAATACTGTAGTTTTTCATGATGAGAATGACAGCGTTAATATCGGGCCTCGGGTTGCTTCCTCTAAGAGCCGTTGCCGCCCCAAAGAGGGGCCCACTCCTTCCGCTAACGCCTGTCTCGCGGATAATTGGTAAAACGAGGCCCTTCACATCCCTGCCCGAGCTGGAGCTCGACCCGAATGCGAATGAGGTCGGCCCCTCTTCAGAAAACACAAAATAAATAAAATCAAAACGGGTTTTACTTTGACAGTGGATTCTGGATTGATCTCCAGCTCTCTGGATTGTTTTCTTTGCAGAATAAAAACAAATCAAATCTGTTTGTATCGGAAATTACACAAACATTTGTCACAATAAACCCGGGCCCTAACCGTGGCAAAGGGAAGCTTACGGTGACAGTGGTGAGGACACACTTCCTGTGTGAAACGGACAGCAGAAAATCTCAGGAGAAACCAGAGCTGAGAGTAAACTATTTCTACTCATTTGTTGTGATAATTTTCCTTTTTAACCCTTGGGTACATTTCAGCCAGAAAGTAGATTGTGCATTTAATCTTATGCTGACTCAAATATGTATATTTTTGTTTCTATTATACCGATTTTGACATTTTGACCATTAAAGCAAAGAAATATTCAGCTCATTTTTAAAGAATTTCCTCTCATCATTTGTCTCCTTAACATTTCCAGAAATCAGTGCCTTGTGTGGAGGCCTTCTAAAAGCCAAAGCAAGCTGCAGCAGGCAACATAACAATGCACATTTCCATTTGGGTTAAAGCCTGCTATTAGTGCGCTTACTCCATTTGAGGATTCACTTGGCTTCACTCAGAAATTATTTAAAAAAAAAAAGATACAGAAAGTAAAAGCATTGTTCCCTTGCAAAGACGGAAACTATAGCAGCCTTCTTTTTCATGTTTCAGAGGAGAGTGCTTCTTGTCTGCTCTCTTCCACTGACAGTAGAGGTTGTAGCATGCTAGTTAGAATACATCTGCTTGCTTGGCTAGGTAACGCTACCAAGTTATCGAGCCTGCTAATTGAGACTATGATCAAAATGTAATGTGTAAATGGATAAAGCTATTTCCACAGCTAAATAATTGTTTTGGTCTCTATCTATCTAACAAGCTTGCATACCAGATTTAAAAGCTAATCCTGTTTTTGTGCATTCACACATGAAAGTTAGCTATGTTAGGTTAAATAGAATACACACGCAAATCACAACAGTAATTAGTCCACTAATCCTTACCAGCCCTACAACAATTTTACTACTGCTGATTTGATTAACATTGCAACCACGGAAACCGAGTGCTGATTCCCTGTTTGTCTCCCTCCAGTCAGCTAGGTGGCGCTAATAAAAAACATTTTCTGCCATTCACAATAAAGAGTGTGTTTTAATTAAAACTATACCATCTATACACATGGTTTCCCATGGGGTTTTTCCCTCAAAACTATATCTGAACGTGTGCAGAGTTTCATTAGTTTCATTATATTTCCTTTCCATGAATGTTTTTATATTGTTATGATGCTGTTATTCTTAACATTAATTTTACGATTGTGCCGAGAAAAAAAGATAAAGTAGCATTTCTCTCCATGGTTTTGTTCTTGTTAACCAAAAACTACTAAATGGATTTTTATGAGTGCTAGAGGAGGCACTGTTCCTCCTTTTTCCCAAGTTAGTATGTAACAATTTCAGAAACAGGTGTGAAACAACACCCCATATGTATCACACCCATCAGATATTCATTCATCTCCAAACAAAGATCAGTGCTACTGCACCCCGTTGCAGTAAGGACACTGCTAATCACTCACTAGACCCTCCTTACAGGGGAAAAACGGGATTTATACATTGAGGCTCTTTGTTTTTTTGTGCATCAGGAGGATTTGATTTTTAAGTAAAAGTTTCCTATTGATAAACTCATAAATTGGGGCTTTATGGCCCTATTATCGGAGTGAGCCCAGGCCCTTTTTACTTAAACTAATTAAGGCAGGACAGATAAAGCAGCATAAAAGCTGGGGTATAAAACCTGCGCTGGGAGTTTTACGCTGTGCAGCTTTTCACAGCCTCACAGAGGGATTCAGTTCTAGAATGCAGCCTTGCTTGTAAATCTCTTGATGATATTTTGGCGTACTCCACAGATAAGATAAAAAGATTGGACGTTGGTTTAGTGTCATTTTGAAAGGAGCTTCTTTCGTTGTTTTTTCTCATTCCGTCTTCTTTTTTTTTTTGGAATGAGTGTGCCTCCAATTGTTCCATATTTTTTTTTCCCTACCGGATATAGAATGCAGTTTAAATCAAAGCAAACGTCTCAAACAGGCACAGTAACAACAGCAAGTGTACAATCCGTACTTTTACCAACAGCTCTGCGTCTGGCTTCAAAAGGTTTAAACTTTACACACATCAACATGATTGAGAAATAATTGAAGTCGATGTGTCTATTAGTTACTGCGTGACGTACAAGCAAGGCAGTGTGTAGTGCCTTCAGCTGATGCATCTCTGTGCTATGCACAGTTTGTGCGATGCACATTGCCATTCCGGCTGCCATATAATTATCTCTTTCCTTCCTCTGCAGTGTCTCCACTGTCTTTCTGACTCCAGACAATTTAATGGTAAGAAGACGTATGTGTCAACAGACAAGAGTGGCAACTAAAACAGTAACTAAAAACTACATGCGTAGCAAACCTTGCAATACAGAATTGTTAAGATGAAATATACTGTATCATTTCCAAACAGATTTGAACATTAGATATCAGATTTAATTTTACACAAACTTACACATGATGCAGATTTTTTGTTATGATGGAGAGTGCCAAATGAGCAGAACTTGGCTGTGAAATGTGAAACGTGATGATGATATGTAAATAACTTAGTGTTAACGAACCTGCGAAGAGCACGCTCTTCACTCTGCTGCACTGACTGTCCATACCCCTCTCATTAATATCCTGGACAGACACCAGCAAATAAGAGCAAAAATATGCCACGAGAAAGCCCTTTTTCATCCACATAAAACACAGTTTAAAGAAGGCGATGATGGGAAGAGGAGGCTTGTTAGGAAACCGACAGTGTTCAGAGAAGAGCGCTAAAGTACGCAGCCCTACTTTGGGACAAAGTGTGGACCATCTCGTTCATGAGCAGCTTGTCTTTCTTATTCAATGAGTCAGACACAGAAATCAAAGCTCATTCAGCAAAGACTGAAGGACTCTTTGATGACAACATATTCATAGCAAAAAAAAAAAAGAAAAAAAAACTGCATTGATATTTAATTTGATTTTTCTCAGAGATTTTATGGATGGATTGTGTCTGTGAAAATCTGAATGATGTGATAAAGTAAGTCAATTAATTAAAGCAGAAGTCATGAGAGATGCAACATATAGCCATTATACATCTCTGGCGCTGACATTTGACTGGGGTGAAAGGCTTTTCTCTGGCTTCCTGGCAGGCAGCTTGATAAAGAGAGAATGAGGACATAACGTTCTCATATCACAGAATCAGGCAATTCTGTGCAGGTGCGAGATCGTTGAGCATGAAGAGTTTCCAAAAAGTATTGTGGAATACAGGATGTTGAAAGGAGAAACAAAAATACATCAGCCTTTGAAATAAAGAGAAAATGAACCCCCCGCAAGGGCGTAAATATTATATTGAAAAAAAATGTGGAAAGAGAAGCAGGGAAAAAGAGGCATTCAGATTCACGAAGTGTCTCTTGTTGCCTCCAGTTTTTAAATATAAAGTAGAGAGGGCTGATATTTTTGTGAATTTTCAAACTCTTTCTCTCCGATTAACTCTGAAAAATCAACATGTTGTTTGATGAATGAATGTGTTTGATTGAATCCAGCCATTCATCACTAGCCCATATCAGAGAGATTTGCTGCACTGCAATTATGATGGAAACCTCATTGCCACTGTATCATATTATCATGTTAAAATTTTTTGAATCAACATATTGCCATTGGTTAAAATACATAAAAGACGAGTACTTGTTTTCTACGTAAGGCCCAACACAGACTCTCAGAATAAAGGGAGAGCATGTGTGGATGTCCTTGGTCAACACAGTCTGGCCAACTCTTCATTTACTGCTGCAGCATGACTCTACCTGAACAAGCATGGAAATCTCCTTTCAAACTCAGAAATTATATTCAGTTTTTCTCCCTGCATGGTAAACCTTTGTGTCTCATATTACCAAATAAAACAGAAGTTTATGCTACAATTATCCCCATCAGCTTGGTTATTGCTAAACAAGCCTAACTGTGTTTGTGAAGAATCTGAGGTACTTCCAAACACTGTTAAATGATAAGAAGGACGAGCCACCCAGGTCCATGAGCTGGCCTGCCAGAATGATAGCAACGCTTATGTAGTTATTACAAAATACAACAAAAATCTGTGTAAGGCACTAAGATGTGCACTGCTGATGGTTTATGGCAGCAATAACATATGTGTGTCCATATGTGTGTTATGGTCCAATACCTGCCTCAGTCTGCATTAACAAGGTAGCCAACGTAAAACCATGACATAATTACCAAGCAGAAGGTGTGAGTGCGGCCATTTGACAGTAATCCTCAATTAGAATGCATTTGCAGAAGGCAGCGTTTGATTGGATGTTTGGGCGGGTGGATTTTAGGTTAGTGCAATTTACGCATGTCTAGAGGCCCACGTGGGGGGGCACACATAAGTCAGAGACAAAGAAGGTCAATCCCACTTACAGTAAAAAGACTTTCCATTACAACATTTCTTTGTGCATCTTATATTTAATCCAAGACAAGCAAACTCTTTTCATTCTGAAACAGTATATATATATATATATATATGTGTGTGTGTGTGTGTGTGTCCTGAAAGGTGCAAAATTCAGGTTTGCTTGAATCACATTTTCTCTTTACAGAATTATGTACTCAATTCAGTCAACCAGATTTTTATTACAGCAGTATATGTATGTGGGCCCTTAAAGAGACTGAGGTCCATTTTGAGTGAATTAGGAATGCCTTTAAGGGACCTGAATCCATTTGACTGGGTCCTAGCCCAAGTGGGCTTGATTGAATCTTGCTCAATTTCTATATAGAAAACTAAACCCAACAAACATAAACTGCAAGCTAAATAAAAAAAAATAAATCAGCTAAAACCAGGAGGGGAAAACTCGATTACACCTCAGCTCAACGTGCAGTAGCTCACACGTGTGGTTAACAGTGCTGCCAACGTGCCGGACCGGGGTGACGCGGCGTTTAGGCCGTCAGCAGCATGCAGAATGCTGAAAGTCACTTCTGAAAGCAATTATAGATTAAGCTACAGTCTGTGGGCAGCAGTACCTTCCCGTTAGGGGTCACTCAGTCCCGCGCAGCAACTTCAAAAGCTTCCTTTCGGATACCGTGTAAAAGCAGCTGAGCCTCACAGCCCATATTTATACCCGGAACCATCCAACACGAGGTACTGTAGCTACAGAGAACAGAACAAACATATTGATCTTTGTGGAGAGAAGCTTTGCAAAGGTTTTTGTAGATGCTTTTAGGAATGTTAAATTATAGGTTTTTTTTTTGTTTGTTTATTTTGTCTCCGGCAGATGAGAGTGTGAGAATACTTTATGATGAATCCGCAGTATCCGTGGGTATTTGTTATGTGGATTTGTCAACAGGACAGTGCTACGAGTGAGGCATTTCGGCGTCTCAACACGCTTCTCCTGCGTTGCCTGAAGCAGCAAACTGGAATTACAATCCCACAAACTTGGTCACACACACAGCAACTGGTTCACACACACACACACACACACTGATATAATGAATGGCTAAATATTTAGGGTAGAAGTACACATCAGAGAACAGTACCCCATAGCAATTCAAGGGTACTGCATCAACAATATGCTATATTCAGCTATGCTCCGGTAAGCCAGTCTCGGTTTGAACCACAATACAACAATGAGCAAGAGAGCTGGGCTGCAGCTAATCCACCAATGATGTACTGTATGTCTGAATAATGAAACTTAATGTGGATATTGCCATTTGCAGGCCGGGGAGCACAGTTTTGACCATCTCTACAGTCGTTTGAGCATCTGTGTATCATTACTGTTTGTCGGGGGGGTCACTGCTTCGTGTGTGGGAGCCCCAGCCAGGATCCCTATTGTGAAAGCCACTGTGCAGCCGGCTCTTCAGCTTCAGCTCTTCTGCTCTTCAGCTTTTTTGCTTTTCAGCTTCAGCTCTTCTGCTCTTCAGCTTTTCTCCTCTTCGGCTTCAGCTCTTCTGCTCTTCAGCTTTTTTGCTTTTCAGCTTCAGCTCTTCTGCTCTTCAGCTTTTCTCCTCTTCGGCTTCAGCTCTTCTGCTCTTCAGCTTTTTTGCTCTTCAGCTTCAGCTCTTCTGCTCTTCCGCTTCAGCTCTTCAGCTTTTCTCCTCTTCAGCTTCAGCTCTTCTGCTCTTCAGCTTTTTTGCTCTTCAGCTTCAGCTTTTCTGCTCTTCAGCTTCACACCTGTGGGGCAGAGATGTCGAGGGCGGTTTATAACAATCTGGGGAGACAGCCCCCCCCCCCCCCCCCGCCAGCTGCAAAAAACTCCAAACTGCCTCCAGGGCCTCATCTCCAGCCCCTACCACCCCCCCACCCTCAGCCCCCGCCCCACCTACTTTCTGCAAACACAACAATAAAACACCTCCGCATCAGTTCCAGAGGAAAAAAAAAGAAAAAAAGGAGGGGTAGGGGGGTTCAGAAACTTCCACATTTGGAGCATAAAAAAAGCCAGAGAGATTGAGAGATTGAAAGATTGAGTCTGCAATTCTTCGGCACGACTCCAGGCCTAATGTCTGGTCCCCGGTGAGCGGTGGAGCTGAACTAAGCTGAGCGGAGTGAGATAGAGGGGGAGGATGAGACGGAGAAGCCTGTGGCAATCTAACATGACCCAGAGTTATGACCCAGAGTTATGCCATACATTACAGTTATGACATATATTACAGTATATTATTGCATTGTACCCGATCATTGTCCACAGTACATTAAGGGTGATACCGTGTTGATTGTGTCAGCTCTTTGAGATAATTACAGTACATTTACTGTACGTTTGTCACCCATGACGGATACGCAACCAGCAAGTCTGATACAATGGAAAGCAAGTTTGTTAATACCAATTGCCAGAATTAAGAATAAAGACACACAAATGAAATCGATGTTTGTTGAGATATTAACAGTTCCCATCACAGGGGTAAAATGGGTATGAAATCTCACACTGAAATTATCCATGCTGAACTTCCAAGATCAGGGATTTTTCTGTGACAGTGTTTAGTACTTCGTTGCATGTTCAGTATATTTTTGTTGCTATGGTAGGAATGGATGAAGTTTCTTCATGATTATTATGATTATTTTCTATGTTATTAAAGACAAGCAACACATCAACAGAGAGTGTTCTTTTCATTCTGAAATAGAATAGATATTCATAGTAAAATCTGAGAAACTATATCTACACATTTTCTCATGACAATGATAAATGTGTTTCTTAGTGCGTTCGTAAAGTTTACTGGGCAAAGCACTTCCTGTTTCCTGCCGCAGGGCCTGCTTCGTCTCTGAAAGCTGATGGAAGCGAGCGTGAAGGTGGTTAGACGAAGTTATATTTTCTCAGCGATTTGGCCATTCAGGTGCGCTCCTCAGCGGGACGACAGGTCGGAGCAGAGCGGGCGAGCCCATCTCACCTGTTGGTTTGATGTTTCAGGTTCAGTGGCCTGTCACATACGCCGTCGCTCCACTGATCCCAGGATTCCGGGTCGCGTTGGGTTCCTGGCCTGTTCTGGGCCTCCGCCAATATTACCCAGAAGGCCGTCTTGACTGCAGATTTCAAACTTCAAAGGGCGAGTCACAAAGTGGAGTTCACTCATAATGTTGGAGGCCCGGTTGACTCACCGTGGCATTTTTAGCCATATATCTCATCCCATGGCTTTATAATGTGCTGAACAGTGATTCAGATCTGAAATTGTATATGTCAGGGAAAGTAGGAGTAGCTGGACAGAAAAAGGACATTTTCCTCCTGTTTCCCTCATCTTGTGATGACGGAGACATCGTGTTTGTAAAATTACCTTGAAAATTAAGAGTGAAACTTTCATAAATAATTCGGTGAAGTCATGCGTCATACCCTCTGCTGTCATTGCTAGAATATTCCTTCAAGTAAAATAAGGAAGTTATTTTATTTAGTTTGGCTGAAGTGGTCGTTCTTGGAATCAATATCTCCTGAGCGCCGTTATCAGCCGTAGTTTTCTTTTGTATGAGGTAAATACTGACAATGGAAACTAAAAAAAAAACAAAATGAAAAATCTGGACATTTAAATGCCCTGTTTCTATCCACTAGCTGTGTACAGGCATCTCTTCATTTGACAAGCATGTGTATGTAGCCTAATTAGTGTGCTGTATGTTTTCAGTTTTGCTGTCCGTTTGTTTGCAAACAGGAGTGAGTTTCACAGGCCGCTTTCCCTCGGTGGCGGTTTCCTGTGAGATGATGAATCTGCGGCGTGCGGCGCGAGCTGCTCGCTCTTATCTCCTGGGTGTGATACCTCCACCTGATGTGGCTCGGGGGTGTCGCGCCCTCCCCGGCGATACCATCAGCTGTGAGTCACCGCAGTTCCTCTCGCTCTCCACCGCCTTTTTAATGCATGAGGGTCCTGCCAGCTCACATCCCTGCCGCATTCTGGAGCCTTTCTTCTGCCCGTGACTAATGGGAGGCCCTAACAATGCTCTCCCAAGTGTTATTGAGCGGCCGAGAAAAGAGCGCTCCCTCCCTCCCTCCCTCCCTCACTCTGTCTCTTTCTCTCTCTCTCTCTCTGTACCTCTTCCTATGTGGCTCTTTCTCTCTCTGTCCCTATTTCTCTCTCTCTGGTCTTCTGCCTTTCTTTCCCTCTTTCTCTCCCTGTCCCCCTCTCACTCTCTCTCTCTCTCTCCATCTCTCTGTCTGCATCGGTCCCCCCTCTCCCTCTC
The DNA here is from genome assembly GCA_019788955.1 of Albula glossodonta. Taxonomy (NCBI): domain Eukaryota; kingdom Metazoa; phylum Chordata; class Actinopteri; order Albuliformes; family Albulidae; genus Albula; species Albula glossodonta. The sequence continues at coordinate 321,436 of JAFBMS010000219.1, forward strand.
TCCCTTTCTGGCCATCTCTTCCTCTGTCCCTCTCTTTTTCTGCCACCGTATCACTCTCTCAATCTACATTCCTGCTTCTCTCTCTTTCTCTCCCTTCCTGTCAGCCTCTGCCCCCCCCACCCCCCTCCCTCCCTCTCTCTCGCTCTCTCTCTCTCTTTGCTGCTTGCTCGATATGTAATCCGGGGGGAGAGAGTGGGGTCTCCGTTGTGGGCCGTGTGAATTAATGAGCCATCGTCTTAACACTTTAATCAATGCTTGATTAATATTTATTCATTTTCCTCTTGCAGGAAGGCCATTGTAATGGAATCAGTCCCCTGTTTCCTCCCTGGATTGATTATCTGCGTACAGCAGGCGTACTAAGCAGCCCACAGCACCCCCGTCTCGCCCCGCAGGGCTCTGACCTTTGACCCCCCCACGTACACAGTCAGCTGACGCCGTGCAGTACATGCACAACACTGCTGGGCATCATGAGCGCTTTGGCCTTTACGCAAAAACTTCCGGCCTGGACCCAATCACACACACGTAGGCCTGAAACTAATCAAATGAACTTGTCTCTGTAAGGGCGTATGCTGTTGTGTTTTAGATTGCATTTCAGTTAAAACAGACTATGTTTTTTTTTTCATTGTCAAACTTATAGAATAATAGAACATTAAATATAATAGCATGAAAAAAGACTGAAGTCCGTTTTTATTTAATTGCATTTGCCCTTAACGAGACGGAGGTCGTTTGAATTGGCTGTTAATGTACTGCTTGTCTGTGGTTATCTTCATCCGTGTGTAGTGAGCTGCACTCAGTAAAATGTGCTCAAAATTAAGTACTACATATTTATTATTCATGACACACACATTAAAATGATGTACCCTATAATGCATTAGCCTATGAAGTTTTAATACATATCCATATTTATTGTATGAACGTATGCATTGCTTTATTGTCATGTGTGAGAGCTCTGTTTAGTTAACCAGGCTCTCCAGCTGGGTGCAGGCTGTGCTGCTCTGTGGTTTCTGGCCTGAGATGCGGTGCAGAAACACAGATACTACTCTTTTGATGTAATAACTAAGAGAATGTGAGACTTACTCTGTTGTTGCTGCCCTCAAACACGCGGCAGAATGTTATCTTCAGACAAACACAATTGCTTTCCCGAAACACCTGCCAGCCATCCAGACGAAAGGCTTCACTCCATCCCTTCCTCCTTCCTCAACTGATTAATTCCGTGACCTTGGGGTGTCGCAGACGTGAAAACTGTTTGAAGATTTAAAGATTAGCTGGGCTTTTTACCTCTGGGCAGTTTTTAATAGACCGGCTTTATGGCTGGGTGACACATTTACTGTGCCGGCAGATAGTGACGGGAGGGTGTCGTATATAAAATCTGACCTGGGTGGAACCTCTTCTCTCTCACTGTCACACTCCACGGCTGCCTGCACTGGCAGTGTGGCCCGTGCACGGGCCGGACCCAACGCGCCTAAATGAAATATAATAGCCTGATTTACGGCCTGAATTCAAAACAGCAGCGTTCTCTGAGCTGGCTCTCTCTACGAGGTGTGGCTATTAAATAATAAGACTGGGCTCATGCAAGTTGAGCAACATCACACATGTGCGAACCATGTGCTATATATTGACCAATGGGCAAGTTTTACAGCCCCTGAAAGTTTTGATCCTCTCACGTCTTCAGTTCGCTGTTACGCATCGCTTGAAGTAGACGTGTTTTTCTGACGTGATGTAAAATGTCTCTCAGTCCAAAAATCGAGCAACACATCAATTTGAAATTTTAGGTGAAGTTGAACAAAATGGCTTCCGAAACTTTAGACCAATCTTTACCGATTCTGAAACAGCATTAGTCTCATTATTTAATAGCCACAACTCGTAGTTTCTGGGCAACTACAGCGGTCTCCTGCTAAGATTGTGGTAAACGGGACATTTGGATGCTGGCTGGCATTTTCAGGAGAGTGTAACGGGGGATTAGCTAAATTAATGAGGAAAACTGTGAAAAACCACAGGTATGGGGATAATCAACTGTATTTTATCCATCTAAACGTCTGGGGTTTTCAGCATGACCACCTACTAGCCTTATTACCATTACCCACCTCCTCAGACAGTATACTTACCTCCCTAGTTATTACAACAATACCGGAACTACTGGCTTGCAGTAGACTGCTAGTTTGAAAAGTCAGAAGACCCTGGGAACAACTCTATGTAAAAAATCATAATCTAGAATAAGCACAAACCAATGCCAGTATACATAAGGTCGAGATGTGTTTAACACCATCATGTGTATGCTGTCAATAGTTTGGAACACTGACCTTCACAAAACCTTTTGAAATGGTTTTATGCTATATCAGATTTTTATGCGTATGCATGTGCATGCACGTACACACACACAATCATGCTCACGCATATATTTTCAGCTTTTCAATTACGATGGTTTCTTTTCAATAGGTTACACAACTGCAGATGTACCTGGGGGAGAGTGTCTTAGGTCGTTTGTCCTTGATGCTTGTTATAACCTGTTTCCAGGTTATAATTTCCATAAGGATTATTCCAAAAGTCAGACTAAGGCAGTCGCCAGTAAAAAACATTATTGGTGCTTATAAAAGCTAAAATTTGAATACTTTGCTATTTGTTAATTCATTTGCAGAATCAGACTGAAATTGTTCTTGTTCATGGGCTGGGCTGAACTGACCTCCAATGACCTCTGTTGGTGTTGCGATGGTTACACGTCTAAGGCTGTTAGCAACAGGGACAGCGCCTGGGCCGACACCCAGGCTGACTGTTAAACTTCAGGAGTGACAGTTTAGTGTCGGAACCTTCATAGCCCTGGGGTTGATTCATGGAGGAGGACATTCACAGCGACCCACGTTCCATTGTGGCACTTTAATACTGAACCATTTTAAAATCCAACATCCTGTGTTCCTATCCAGTTATGTTGATTTTAATTCAGGTGGACATACTAATAAGGGGATCAGGTGTAACCATGGATACATCAACAGATTATTTTAAAGATAGGATTAAGGTTATCTTCATTAAAATTAAAATGTTTTTGTTGACATAATTGTCTTCTCCTTCAGCTCCCTTTTTGTCATACCTCCACACTTTTTGGTAACATTAATAAAAGAAGAAAATTAAACAGTGTTATTTTATTTAGGCCTTCATGAATGCACATCCATTTTGCTGTGTATATATTTTTTGGTTTTCTTTTCAATTTTTTTCACTCCAAACAAAACCAATTCAGTTAGCCTTTCCTAGTGACTCTTCCAGAAGGAGGAAGCTTTCCACACATAAGTCATAGTTATTCACATGAATTATGTACTGCCCCTGCTGTTAGATGAACACGAAGTCAGCATGTACGCAGTTCACAACACTACCAAGCTGGCCAGTAGTGGCCGCTGGAGAGCATTGAGACTAATGACTTTTAACTGGTTTACCCCCTATTTTTCCCCACTGTAGTTGGCCATATCGATACACAGGAGGTCCTCTGGTTACGATGGTCTCGAGTTATGACGGTTTCATGGTTACGACGCACTCCCATAAATCAATTAAAAAACCTAGTTTCGACCTAAGCAGTTTG
>JAFBMS010000219.1:330000-367500 GCA_019788955.1 Albula glossodonta
TGTATAAGTATGATGTATGCATGTGCTTTTTCTGTAAAGGAAAGGTGTCATAAATGATTTGTGTGCTTGAGTGTGCAAAGAGCACATAGAAAAGACAGACTAGACTGCCCATCTAGACAGCAAAAGTGGAGCGATGAGGTTTTTTTTAGTTTTTTGCCAAAAAGACACAGTAAGTGTTTATGAGTAATTCTGTTGCCAAAACAACAAGACAATTAATGCAGATGACTCATAACGGAGTGATTATGCTTTTAGCACAAAGCTAAGGGCTGTGCTGGAGAGAGCAAACTGTGGGAGAAACCAATATCATTTGTGCTTAAAAGTAGCACATTGCGGCTAAATGACCAGGCATCCTACAAGTCATAATGAAGTTGAAATGAACTCCGGCAAATTCATTTCAACTGTCTCCCAGGTATGAAATCCGGAAAGTTATATTTCCACTTTATTATAGTCCAAAGTTCTTTTTTCCCAGGGTGCTTCAGTATTAAAGTTTGACAAAGAGCATGTAAAGGCCCGCGCACTGGATCATTGAAAGAATATAAAAGTGAAATTGGCAAACTAATATAAAAACTTAATCTATTATGAATAAAGTGTTAAAAAAAACAGAATCAGAAATTCCAAGACAATAGTTTTAGCGCTTAGAAAAGAAGAAGTTTCAGACTAGTTTATGGAGTAGGCCTACATTGGGTTTACAGAGTGAAATTAATAACGGCTCTGCAGATAATAGAGAGTAAGTATACTCTGAAGAGTATATAGGTGTATCATTTAGGAAACATACTCAGTCCTAAATAGTACATGTAGAGTATATGAAACATAGAGAGTGTTGCATTTAGTGTGTAGGATATATAGAGAATAATCAGGTGTAGATCATTACAAAATGTCGGCTTTAGTTTAGACCTTGAAGATTGAGTTTTTCTAATTAATTAATTCTGGAGAGCACATTGTCACAGTGCACATTAACGTGTTGTTAGTTACTCTATTTCTCTGAAATACTTCCCTCCTCAGTATCTTATATGATAGTTGTGTACTCAATAACATATCTAAGCCTAGATTCCATCGAGCACGCTTAGTGTGTGTAAGGGCAGATACAAGAGATTCAAAATAAAATAGTTTCTTTGATATGGCATATGGTAATCTGTTTTAGGATGACTAGAGCACTCTCTCAGGGACGTTTGCTACTCCAGTAAAACATGTCATACTTAAAGAAAATAATGCTGTTTTCTGAAGTCCATTTTCATTTAATTTCATATGCCCTTAAAAAGACAAAGCGTGTTTGACTGAATGCAACACAGAGAGTGTATTTGAAGGTAATGTGTGGTTCTTTTCCCTATTTGAGTCTTTTTACTGCATTCCCTTTGACCGCCGTCTGGTTCGGCCAGTTTTATTTTGTGGGATATAAATTAGATGGAGGAAGAGGATGGGGTTCTGCTGAGCACCAGGAGAGACGGACTGTGGAAGATACTCTCACGCCGGTCTGGCGGGTCCTCGGGGAGCTGTGAACAAGGCTGTAAGAAAACAATCTGCCGCAATGCCGCGCGTTAAACACAGAAACGCAGAATAGCCCTGTCGGAGAGGTTCGCTGTGACCCCCACTTCCCTTCCCCTGCTTCTGCAGCCTCACCACATTCAGACCATCAGCAGGACACCCCCACAACTTATACGGTACATGCTAACCTCTGACAGCCTGTTGAGACTCTCCCATGGACCCAGAGTGGCATTCTTTCATATATTTATTCCATGTGTGAGACGAGTCTGTACAGACAGAAGAAATGCAGTTTATTACAGCAGAGCTCATTATTGCTGCATTATTGCTGGAGAAGTTCACATAGCTCAGAGATTTTCATTTTTTGGAGCGTGTATTATTTTAAATGAAGTCATTAAAGGTGGTAGTCGGAGTAATGAAGTTTCTACGCAGTTGTGATTGTTGTTGAGCTTTAAGGGCAGAATTCGGTATCCTCAGTCTCCCAGCTCATTAAGGTCAACGCTGCCGCAGCCAGTGGCATCGCTGAGCCTGAACGCAACAGGGGAACATCAGGCAAAGCTAGCTGCTGTTCTGAGTACAGCGGCTAGCTGAGTATGAACACAACAGAGAAACATCAGACAAAGCTAGCTGCTGTTCTGAGTACAGCCAGCTGTGCTTGCATCACAAAGGCCAGGACTCAATCAAATAAACATGTGCTGTGTCCCAAAAGCACACTATGCCCTATTTCTAGCCATTTTTTGAATGTGTAGTACATGTGTGGTTAATCTTTGTCACACACTATGCACTAGGTAGTACAAGTATACCCACTAACAATGGTGGTGATAAGAAGTATGGTTTGCATGGACACTATTGTTCCTGAATGCAACATGAAACAGAAAGGGAGGCTGTGTGTACTGTTCTCTTTGGAGAACAGTACACACAGCAGTGTATACACAATCGTGTGGAGTAAGTAGTGTGCTTTTGGGACACAGGATAAGTATCTCTGAGAGCTTGTGTAATTCAATCAGTATAGACCATAGTCTTTATAAGGGCATAATGCGTTCTATTTCAGAATGAAAAGAAAACACTCCAAAGGACATGCTTGGCCATCTCCAACAATAAAGAAACTAATCAAAGTATTTTGTGTTGTACTATAAAGTGTGTTTTTATTTGAATGTTTGTATTTCTATATCCCTTTATAGAGACTCAGCCTGTTTGATTGGGTGCCTACGATTTATAATGATTCATATTCTCTATGACATTTTTATTTTGTTTTTATGTTCTTACACTTTATCATTTTAATCAAACAGCAAATTAAAGTGATCAAAAATATATATTAAAAAAATCCAGGAGCATCAATGTATTTTCTTTAATTCCCCAGAACCTTTGAAAAATGATTGAAATGAAAATAAGTTCAGAATTGAGATTAATGGGTAATGCACTTTAAATTTATAGACAGAATTGTATTAGGAGAAAACATGGGACTAAGGAACATTCAGCCATTTATATCAGTTCAAAGGTCCCCAGTTTTGTAATATCAGAATGTTTTTACTTAACATTTTTTTAAATTGTTTGGATCTTCTGAAATGGCATTGGTGTATCTCTGCAGTGTTTATGTGGAAATACATTTTATTAAAGAAATTTGTGCAATTTTTATTATACAGCATATTGCTTTTATGTAATTATAGTCCCCATCAGTGAGGAAAGAATGACGTGTATAAATGCTGTAAAATTAGGCTAAATTTATTACCCAAGTTTAACTTTATTACTGTATGTGTATATGAAATGTGTGTAGATCATGATCAAACATCCCATAATGAAAAGCTTTCCATTATGATTGTTTTGATTGTGGAAGAAAATTACTTCTGAGGCACTTTGATGAAAAATAAAATAGTAAATAATGGCTGTTTATTAGCTGTGTACAAGCTGGATGAAATAATTTAAATAAAACAAATTCAACAAATATACCCCATAATATGCATGATTAGAGGAATAACATGTGCCAGTCTACACTGATTTTGTGTTTGTTTTTAGTTTAAAAAACTGTGCACTTTGAAAAAATATATTACATTTAAAAAAAAAAATATCTTGTGGTCTCCAGCCATTGTGACTATGAGTGATCAAAACAAACTGATGATTCAGGAAAATGAACCTTCAGACATCATGGATGCGTTTGGGAGGAGTTTATTATGATGTAGCGAGTTGTATATTGGTAGGAACATTGATCTTGGGCTTGGAGTCCAGAGTGAGAAAAAACAGAAGAAAGGGAAGTAGACTTGAAGATGGAGATGGGGAGGGGGAGGGATGCTATAAACAGAGAGCATGATGGGAGAGAAGGTACGTGGCATATTAATACCTGCGTATACAACCGGTTTGGACAGATACCGATGTTTGAGTGAAGGGTTCTCCGAAGGTTGCCACTCCCAAAATTTGTTATTAACAAACTCCAGTATAATCTTAACTTGATGCTGAATTTAAACATGTGTGTAAAACATCAGCTATATGCCCTCTAATTCAACAATATTTCATGTGTTTTACCTTCAGGACTCAAGCTTGGGTTTTCCCTGATGAAAAAAAAAATCAATCAATCATTCAATCTTTCGCACAAGACCATTTAAAATCACATTCATGCATAATGCTTTGCGGGTGAATTTTTCCAGGGGAAATTTAAAAAAAATGAAAAAATCCATCTGAACTAGTATGGATCAAAAGGCGAAAATCATTCCATAACATGGAGGCAGACTCCTGGGGAGCCGCGGCATGTGAAGAGGCAAAAAGCATGCTAAGCATGTGCAGAAACTCAGCACTTAAACACTCAAACACTAAGAAGTAAAAGCACCTAGTTCTACAATGGCCTGCTCTGTTTTTCATTTTTGAAAATGGGCAGCCTGTAGCCTAGTGGCTAAGGTACATGACTGGGACCCCTGACGTGGGTAGTTCAGTTTGGGGCAGCCTGTAGCCTTGTGGCTAAGGTACATGACTGGGACCCCTGACGTGGGTAGTTCAGTTTGGGGCAGCCTGTAGCCTAGTGGCTAAGGTACATGACTGGGACCCCTGACGTGGGTAGTTCAGTTTGGGGCAGCCTGTAGCCTTGTGGCTAAGGTACATGACTGGGACCCCTGACGTGGATAGTTCAGTTTGGGGCAGCCTGTAGCCTTGTGGCTAAGGTACATGACTGGGACCCCTGACGTGGATAGTTCAGTTTGGGGCAGCCTGTAGCCTAGTGGCTAAGGTACATGACTGGGCCCCCTGAGGTTGGTGGTTCAAGCCCCAGTCCAGCCACAGCAAGAACACCATTACTGTTGGGCCCTTGAGCAAGGCCCTTAACCCCACATTGCTCCCAGGGGGATTTGCCCTTGGTTTGTCTAATCAACTGTAAGTTGTCTTGGATAATAGCGTCAGCTAAATGACTGTATAATAATGAAAACTTTGGGGCCACAATGTAGGCAAATTTGAATTTATAAAGGCTTTGTAGAGCTTTTATAAGACAAAATAAACATTTTACAAGACATATTACCTCACTCATGTAACTAACTCATTCATAAATAATATAATACTTCACCAAATCTTTTTTTTTTAATACAATGATGAAAAGCTGCTAGGATGTTGGTTCATGATGCAAAATTTGGCCAATGCAGATATTACCTGAACCATGGCACATTAAACCTACAGAAGTATCACAGTAATGATACAACACCACTGTGGAGTCTTTTTTATAGTGGGCTAAAGACAAAGCCAAGACTGGAACCTGCAATCGCAGACCCTGTCCTCTGCCCAGACTCAGTGCACCCTGGTGACCTGGTCCAGCTTTCCTGCCTGTCCATGCCAGAGTCTGGACCTCCAGCCTACACTGGCCAGAGAGTTTTCTCTCTAATGTATACTGCTGTTAGACTCATTAAGACTGCTAGCTGGGGTTAGCCAGGAGCAGATGGACTCCCGCTCTTACTGCGCTTCTGCTCGGGGTTTCTTCCTTTTAGTCATGGGGTTTTTCCTTGCAACTTTGGCACTAAGCTTCTCTTTGAGGGGTGGGGGGTGGAAGGGTTCTCAACCCTGTATTCTATGTACAGCTGCTTTGTGACAACAACAGAAACTAATATACACTAATATAATGAAACTGAGTTGAACCAAAGAAGTGTATTCACTACATCTGTGGGTTCACTATACATGCACATACGCTGTACCTGTGTATTTTTTATTCTCCCAACAGCCAGCATCACTGTATTTGTTGTAAAGTAAGTTATTGGACAACAGGTCGCTCCACTAACAAATTGATTTGATTTAAACTCCCCATGATTAAAACCTAAACACTGTGTTTATCCTCACAAATCAATCCCAGTGAATCACACCTCTGTGCACCATACTGTACTTCCAGCCCACTCAGTAAAGATTTCAATCGTCCAACAAATTGTGTCATTAACGATAAAGTAATCCAGATCAACGGGTCCACCCCTCCTGGATGCCGCAGTTTATCTTTGCTTCTGGCCCCACCTTTGTCAGCAGAAAGAAAAACAAGGAAATTGTGTTTGCCGAAGATACTAATTTTGTGCCTGAGTGACCAGCTAATTACATCCTCTTGCTACATGCAGCAGTCAGTTTGGGTCCTTCCGCTCTTGGGGGAAAAGTGCGATAGAAGACTTGGGCCTGCAAAATTTTGAGCAGCTGTGATTACACTTTGCCGCAATTACACCCCGACAGATCGCATGCCCCTGGACTTCACAGGGAGAGTGCGTCTGAGAGCAGGAGAGTGGGCCCAAAGTAAGAGAACACAACCATTTGTCTGTCAATCTCGCTGCCATGGCGACTGAAGGGATCCTGACAGCCTCGGTGCCGCCTTAGTGCGGCGTCAGGAAGAGGGAACCCTCTGAGACTGGCCTTTGGTCACATGGTATTTTTGTCTTTATTTATGCCTCCTTAATTTAGAACAGTCTGATGGACTCTGATGCAATCTTTAGGTAATGTAATTTAATAAATGGTAATCTTATTTAATATATTATAAGTTGTATTTTTATAATTTATTCTGCTCCTCTATATATATTCTGTAACTGCTTTGTATGTTGCCTGAGGGTGTTTTAATTAATAAGTAATGGTAAAATGACTTATTTATTTGGTGGATTTTGGCATGTATGCCCAACACAAATGGAATATGGGAAATATTAAACAGTGATTTGTGAATGATGATAATCACATTTGCTGTATGCGATGCTGGAGCAAATCCTCCCTTATCCTTAGATCTGCAGGATCCTCTTAAACAGGACTCTTTTACAAACATACGACATTTATCTCAAAATGCAAACCCTTCACCCTTCAGTAATTATTGTTATTGTTATGATAATTATAATTATAATTATGATTATGAACATTATTAGTGGTAACAGTAGCAGTATTAGTGATAGTGTAATCAGCTGCAGTCCCATGGATTTGCACTTCTCTTGCGCATCTTCATATTTTGTAAAAAGGTACAGCATGTTTTTTATATTTATCAGCACCGGGGGACAGATTTATATGGCTTTGTGTTTACTGGTTTGCTGCTGCTGTTTCAGTGCACAGGCAACACAAATACAGAATTTTTTTGTCTTATTTAGTCTTTCTTTTACCAGGCTAGGCTTGTGAGATCTAAGATGTCTTATTCAAGACATAATTTCAAGGCAGAAATTACAGGAATGGGGCGCATGTAAGAGAGACTGGAGAAAACAGCCGTTATCTATACTCCCTGCCAGCAGTCCCACATAAGCAGGCCCAGCTTTTCCCCGTTGTGCCACCCCCAGGGCTGCGAGTCTCTGGGCCCCATGCAGAGACAACCTGCCACGCTGCCCTCCATTACAGCGCGGCTGCAGTCTAAGGGCTCCACACAGCCAGGCTGTCCCACTGGGCTCTGACTCAGGGCCCCAGCATGCTCAGGCTGCCCTGCGGGGCTGTGAGTCTCTGGGCCCCACGCAGGCAGGTCCGGGCTCTCCAGGAGCTCCCTGACAGCCTGCCATGCTGCCCTCCATTACAGCATGGCTGGGCTGCTTTCCAGAACCCGTCAGCTTCAGCTGCTCCTGCAGCACTGCCCACGTGACTAGGAGCTGCACGCAGGAACGTGCCCACACACAAACACGCGTGCAAGCATGCACAAGCATGAACACACAAATGCATGTATGTATAAACACATATATGCAAGCAAGCATGCATGCATGTACACACGCACACATCCACACACAGATACGCACACACACAGACTCTGTGCTGCAGCTGGGCTATCGCGCTGACAGAGTTGTGAGAATGTAAAGTATCGCCTCGGCAGCTGCTTTCAGTATCTGTTTGATCTGTGACCTTCTGACAGCTAGAGAGCATTATGAAATCGTGTCAGCAAGATCCACGGCACGAACCTGTCTGCTTCCTGAAGGGCCTGTCTCCTGCCCAGGTGATCCACGCTATCAACCTGCCTCCTGCAAAGGTGACCCCTGCTAAGAACCTGTCTCCTTCTTTATGTCTTCCTCACCAGGAAACTGTCTCCTGCTTAAGTGGCCCACATGATGAACCTGTCTCCTGCTCAAGTGACCCACACTAAGAACCTGTCTCGTGCTCTGGTACTCCACCCCAACCCTTTCTCCTTAATCAGATGAATGTTTAATATGTTGATGAATAGGTCCTGTCTCTTGTCCAGGTGTAGGTCCTGTCTCTTGCCCAGGTGAAGATCCTGTCTCGTGCCCAGGTGAAGATCCTGTCTCTTGCCCAGGTGGAGGTCCCGTCTCTTGCCCAGGTGAAGGTCCTGTCTCTTGCCCAGGTGAAGGTCCCGTCTCTTGCCCAGGTGAAGGTCCTGTCTCTTGCCCAGGTGAAGGTCCCGTCTCTTGCCCAGGTGAAGGTCCCGTCTCTTGCCCAGGTGAAGGTCCTGTCTCTTGCCCAGGTGAAGGTCCTGTCTCTTGCCCAGGTGAAGGTCCTGTCTCTTGCCCAGGTGAAGGTCCCGTCTCTTGCCCAGGTGAAGGTCCTGTCTCTTGCCCAGGTGAAGGTCCTGTCTCTTGCCCAGGTGAAGGTCCCGTCTCTTGCCCAGGTGAAGGTCCTGTCTCTTGCCCAGGTGAAGGTCCTGTCTCTTGCCCAGGTGAAGGGCACATTACTCCAACCGTAACAGGTTTCCTTTCCCCTGTGCAGCCAATTCCTCATTCTTTCAAGGCATTTTCGCTTATTTATTTTTAATGTCACATTATTTTTACTGCCATACGCCATACACTGGGAGTTCTCCGGCTCTCTGAAACTCATTATTTACTGCAAAGGCAAATCAATACCATTCTCACACAGGTGACATTATGACGATCATTTCAATATCAATTTTATGAGGTTGATTGAGAAATTGACTGAGTTAATCCATCAAGCTGAACACTTCTGCGACATACCCATCAGGGAATAAAAAGCTGGGTGAACATTTTAAATAACCACAGGTCTTCTTCTATGTTTGTAGTTTGATAGTTCGCTTGGAATCTGTGTCATGAGTAAGCCATAGATGTTCATGTGTGCAACTCCTCTCTGAAGCAATCCTCATTTCTCATCAATAAATCATTCCTATGGTTTCTGTCAGAAAGTTTTCTTTTCTGAAACTGCAGAGCCACAATTACATTACAGTCTTTTAGTTGATGCTTTTTTTAATCAAAAGTTACATACAGCTGAATAGGCTAACCCCACTCCCCCCTGGGAACAATGTGGGGTTGAGGGTCTTGCTCAGGGACCCAACACCAATGGTGTTCTTGCTGTGGATAGACTAGGGCTTGAACCCCAACATCAGGGGTCCTAGTCATGTACTTTAGCCACGAGACTACAGGCTGTCCCATCTGTAATTAACTTCAGAAAACAGGTAGCTAGCAGTCAAAAAGCCAAAATACTGTGAAGAGGGTGGGGGGTGGCAGGGCTGGCTTGCAGCCCTTGGGGACACTGTGCTCCAGGATGCTGAGATCACACCGAGTCACCTCGTAGACTTGTAGGCTGCAAATGTTACTGTAGAAAATGGCTCAGTTAGTTTAGGGGGGTTGGAATTCACACGTTATTCACACCTTACATCATGCAGTTTTAAGCAAGACATTGATTGATGAATTCAGATATAACCAAAATTAATCATCTGCAGATCATATGATGCATAAAAGGACTTCAAACTAATTTACAAAACATTTTATAATATCATATCCCACCCTGAGCTATCTTTTGATCTGGGAATAGCCCAATATTTTGAGATATTGAGATTAAAAACCTCTAAGATGTTGTTTTACTGAGAGTTTAATGAGAAATTCTCAGGCTTTTATTTGTTTGCAGGGCCTGTTTGGCGCTGCCTCCCACACAGAAACCGTAATTACTCTGAAGCACATTCTAGCTCTTTGAACCCAAGTGTATTTTTTCATCTTACCTGATTTTTAATTTTACTAGAACCCCTATAGATACATAGGTTAGCATGTCTATAGATAGGAAGATTCACATTCTACAATTATAAATACATAATATATTTTTTTATCATTGCTTACAAGTTTGTGAGAGTGAGACTCTATGAATTTGACAGACGCTGCTTAATTTTAGTGTATTTATGTCAAAGCATTTTTGGTTGGGCTTTTCTGTGTATGCAATCATTCTGAACTTTTTGGCCAGTTAGATGCCTTTGAGAGAACATTTGCACATGCGGGAAATAATCAAAGGTACATTCACTCAAGCTCAATACTCAATTCAATCAAATTCACTTCGTACTGCCTAAGTGAAACTAGGCTGTGATATTATTATTCCCCTGAAATCTCAAGATTTTGAGCATAATTTCCCAGAAACCCAAATGACAAACAGCCACAACAAAACAGCAAACAAACTGCTTTAATACGTTAAGTTTAGTAAGCTATAACACCTGGCAGTGGGTTGTAACTGTACTTTATTTGTGCGTTTTCATCCAAATAATGAAATGGAAATCGAGAAAATAGAAACAGAGAGGTGATATTAATTAGTTATTAAAAACAAACCAGCCACAACATTTTCTGCTTAAAAGTTAAACTTCAAACAGGGAAAGCACTGAATCTCGGCCTGACAGTCGTAGCATCATTAGAGACTCACGCTGCAGACACGGGCTCTGTGTATGACAGATGAGACATTACATGTGACTCCAGATGTACCTCAGTGTCACCCAAAATGATACTTTTTTAATGAAAGACTTGCCTTAGAGAGGAACTCTCACAGATCACAAAACTGAGTCAGAACCTCTTTATAAATATATATATACATAAAGTAAAACAGAGATGACTGAGAAGTTATACATATTTATGCATGTAAAATAAGTCACTTTGAAATTAGATTTTTCCTTCCTGAAACTGAGAAATGGAATGAGTCAATATTGATTTTTCAAGTCACCAGCGGTGCTACTTTTATTTATGTGCTCGTACTTTGTTTATTTAGAATACAGATCAGACGCACAGTTGTATATCTCCCTTAAATATTTGTTACGAAGCACCCAAAGGAAATTGAGAAAGCTAATTTGATCCAGAATCTCTGTCCTTATTGAAGAGGACCGCGATATATTATTTTAAATGTTTTTTTTTTCCCTCTGCCATCTTTTTTTCTTGAGCAATTACATGTTGACAGATGCAAATAATAAGTTCCACTGGGCAATTTTGCTTTGCAAGTAAATTGGCATTCATATTCAAGTTAGCCTCTCATTAAAAACCAGGAGGGCTGACCATGGCTCACGCTCAGATCGGCACACGTCGGCCAGTTTTTTGTCATCTCAAGCTGTATTGCAGTGGGGAAAAATAACCTATGGAGCATTTTCACAGCTCTTTTTCATCAATTAGATAATTTGCTTTTGTAGCATTTGATCTTGATCAATGATATTAAATCCGCATTGTAAACAATCACAATTGACCCGGCAACACTGGTGTGGATTTGCATGCACAGCGGAGTGGAAGAGATTAGACTCTGGACATTAATATCCATGGGTACAAACCCCAAGGAGCCCAAGGAGCCAATAAACACTATTTATTCATCAGACAACAGGAGGGCACTATACAGCTGTCATATGGAGGAGAAGACAAAATAATACAACATCTCTGTTTTTTCTAAATAAACAGGAACAGTAACTATTCCAAAAAAAGAGACATAAAATTAAACAGATAGTTGTTTAAATAGCAGATAACGAGTTGGGTAGGTAGTAGGTCAAGGAGGTATGAGGTAGATAGATAACAGGTTGAATTTAATTTAATGTTTATTAAAATTGAACTGGTTGTAGGTAGGATTGATATCAGGTTTGATGGTGAGTTGGGTGGATAGTGGTTTTGGTAAATATGGGTTTGGATAGGTAGGATGTTGGATAGATATTGGATTAAGTAGATATGGGTTTGGATAGATATGTTTTAGGATAGATATGGTGTTGGATAAGTAGTGGGTAGAATAAATATCATATTGAAGAGATACAGGGTTGGATAGATATGGGATGAGATAGGTAGAATGTTGAATAGATATCAGATTACATAGATATGGGGTAGAATAGATATTAAGATGGACAGACATTGGGTTGAAAAGATATTAGACTGGATTGATAGCAGGTTGAATAGATAGACTGGACATCAGGCTGTAAGTCATCATCCTGAAGCTCCCATCCACCCAGCCTGTGTTTGTGGCCTACCCCTTGAGCCAGATCTGACCCATGTAGTTTATTTGACATACAGTATAGACTAACATTAGGTGTATTTCGAGGCTTATGTTATGTCATGATCCAGCATGCACACAGAATCATCATTTGATCCAGCTCATTCCCACCTTCGCCAGGATGAAAGACTCAATCGCATCCATGCAGTACTTTATCCATGAATAAAATGATCAAACAGGAGGGAGGCACGTTCATTCCATCTTGATCAGAAATGGGAGCATTAAAGCTGCAATAATCTTCCGCAGTTTCACATTATTTTACGAGCTCGGCCTTGTACAGGCACCCATTTCACAAGCTGCGCTAACTCCCCTTCGTTCGGTGCTTTCGCTGTACATGAGACAGGTCAGCACTCATCGATGTATTCCGAAAAGCATACAAGGAAAACACAGGAAAGTTAATGCAAAACTAATAACAAAGGGAGATGAAAAAGCGTTGGTCTTGCATTTACTGAAACAGAAAACAGAAGAAGAGGCGGCATAACCCAAACAGGGGACATGGGTTAGAGATTGTAAGAGATAGCCACAATGTATGCAAAAGTATATTGTATTATATTATATTATATTATATTATATTATATTATATTATATTATATTATATTATATTATATTATATTATATTTGAGATGTGTCCGGAGTAATTGCATCTGTTTTGTAAATGAAAAACAGATGTTAATGTTAATATGTGGCCCTCGTGTCCTTTGGTAAAGGCCACCTTTGTGTCTTAGTGTGTACTGCAGAATTACTCAACGACTTTGTCAATGCAGCGGAACATTTATTTGTCTGTGCTTGCAGGGATGAGCGAATCAGCAGTCTTGCGCGAGACGAGCTGGCCAATGAAAGATGGGGTGCTGATATGCCCATAAATCAAGGGCCCTGAAAGCAGGGAGAATTCCAGAACACAGACAGCAGCAAATTGCAGCACGATGTGTCCTCTGACTCCCAGAATGAACTGGAGCAATCTTAGAAAACCAGAAGCGCTTCACAATTACAGTAAACCAGATGCAGGCTTTCCGGTGAAAGAACAGTTTTGGTTACTCTGAAACAGAAACAGAAACAAACAGATAAGCACATCACTCGTCTAGTGTTGGTCTAATCGGCTTTCATAGTGTGACTTTTGTGACTGAAGATCTTTTGTGCTGTGACTATGCTGAGATTCTTAGGCTGGAAACTGTTGTGACTGAACATCATATAGCCGTACCATTCTGCATTGTCTGAACTGATATTTTTCAGTTCAATCTGCATAACTCTCAAAGTTAATGGATGTGTCGGTGCGTTTATTAGCCTACAGATTCTTAAGAGATTAGCAGTTATCTAATCATTAATTTCCTACCCTATCTCCACCCAATCAAGGGTCATGGGGAACTGTAGCCTATCCCAAAATGCATTGAGTGAAAGGCAGGGAGACAAGACCATATAGACAAACACACTCCCATAAAACTGGGCAAGTCCAATCTACCTAGCATGCATGTCTTTGAAGCATGTGAGGAAACCACAGAACACAAATAAAACCCATGCAAACACAAGGAGAACATGCCAGCTCCACACAGAAATGTGGGATTATTGTTATTATTCACAATAATAATAACAATAATGATATTAACAATTATTACAAAATGTTTCTTGTATTGTTTCATCAACAGGTCATCCATAGGGTTTGGTCCATGCTAACTCTACTGGCACTTGAAACTTTTACCCTTCGCTAGCACTTTAGCACCCATGTCCAGAAAGAAATGCACTTTGTGTTGTAAGTCGCTCTGGATAAGAGCATCTGCTAAATGCCCATAATGTAATGCAATGTACTGTAATGTAATGTAATGTAATGGGAAATGAACGTGAGCTCTGCTGTGTGGGAGGCCGCAGTGCCAACCACAGACCCCCACGCCACCCCAGACCCTGATCAGATCGTAAAATTATGACTTCCCACTTTTACCAATGAAGCCAAGAGGCATTGGACAAAATCAACTTCCGCCGACCTGTCCGTACGGATTTTCGAAAATAAGTCTACCTTTGCTTTAGATTCAGCTGATTCTAACGCAGTCTGCCCCAAAAAAACTCAGTCCCTATACTTGATGTTTGTACTCCCCTGGTATCCGATGGTAATCATTTTCAGAGAGTGCTGTGATTTTCGCTTGGCAGCTGCTACGGTACGTCCCCTGTCTCCTGGCCGCGCTAGGTGGGTCACAGAAGAGAAGCACATAATCAAGCATGATAGAAAAGTAATATTTATTCATTTACACATCGTGGTGTAATCGGAGAAGAAGCTGTTGTTTTCTTTCACTCCTTGTAGAGTTTCCTGTCCAGGTTGCTCTCCTGCTACTGTCTCTCAGGAGAAACATGGGCTGCCGGCGGCATCCGTTTCAAGGCGGGATAATCCATCTTTTTCCGAGCCGCGCTGCCTCCCCCCCCCCCCCCCCAAGCCTTTCGATGGTGTGGAACCTTGCATCTCTATTCCTGCCCTATCTCGATGCACCCTACCCCCCCCCCCACCCCACCCCCACCCCCCAAACCCACCCCTCTTCCTGCTGTAATGACAATAGAGTTAAGCAAAGCTCCAAAAGACAGGGAGCCCATCCAGGTCCACCAAATACCCAGCGTCTGCAGCCAGAGATAAAGATCCTTAGACACGGACTCTCCTTGTGCGCCTCTCCAGTCTGCGTTTTGGGGGGGTGGGGGGTGGGGGGGGCGCTGAAGGAGATAAGAGTGAGGGCTGGACATTCCTGATATATATTTTTTTCACGACTGATGGATTGTATTTTTTAGGGATTATATGGTTTTATTGCCTGTGGATTTTGTATTATATATTTTTTGCAGGCTTTGAGCATGATCTAATGAGAGGGCATGGGCTTAAAGGAATTCAAGTTGAATTTCAAATGCAAACATGGGATTTATATGAGGATTAGTGTTGGCCCTATCGGCAGGAGAGGAATGCGTCCATCGGGATGAGAGGAAGTTTGTGAGAAAATGCTGGGGGTCTCTGTGCTCGTGCAGCTTCAGAATGGAGAGTGTCCATTATTCTGTCATTTTGAGTATTAGTTGGAATTTAAGTCTTTACGGACCATACTGGGCTAAATTCATTCAAACACACTTAGGCCAGAATTCAATCAACAGTTGCCCTTATCATTTGCTTACAACTGAGAAAGAGTATTGTGCTTATTAAGAAAAAACAGTCTGCCGATTTAACTGTCATGATTGCCGAACATAGCATATGGTTTCGGTGAAGATAAAAATGGTCTCTTGAATTTAAACATGAGTCAAGCTTACAGACATTAACAAACGTTGTTGAGGGCATATGCTATTCTAATTTAAAGTGAGAATCCCAAGGACAAAGGATACTTTTCCCTAATAAAATATCACATACTCCCACAAAATGGTATTGTCATGTAAAGTCTGTTTTGAATTGAATTGCATAAAGCCCTCAAAGAGACAGGGTGCCTCTGACTAAATCCTAGCAACTCTGTTAGAGTTCAGCGTGCATATTTTAGTGTTTGTTCATTCTGCAACAGTCCTAAAAAATGTAAATTATACTTCAAAATCTCTCTCAATGGCATTGCCTTTTGGTTATAATACCTGGTGAGATTATACACGCATTTATGTACTGTGCAACGGTCAAGGTTGGAACGGTGGCTATCACCCATTCATTATTTTATCAAAGTGCCATGGGGCTGGTCTCCACTGGAGTGAAGCTGAAGAGAGGGCCGTGTCTGAGTCAATACCTATCCCAATGACCTACATCTCTAATGTCATTATGAGGTAAACTATTGACTATTAAACTATATTCTATGTACAAAAACGCAAATAAAGTTTTAACAGAAACTATGTGTTTATGGCAATGATATCAACTGGAGGCCAAGTGCAATTTCGCCAACACGGGCGCAACCCAAAGGAACATTCCTGATATTGCTTTTGTGAAACAAAAATTCAATTGTGGCAAATCCTTAATACGGGCGAATTGCTGTGCAGTTGACGGAGCATGAGGTAACGCGGTTAAATAAGTAATGATGCTCCGGCTGATTTCTCCATTCCACCGCCGCATCAATTCAATCCTCCGGATTTGAAATGGACACGATTAAAGTCACAGCAATAACTTCAGCGTCCCTAAATGAGAATAATGAATGATAAACTCCTACACGGAATCTAAATTACTCATTTATTATTCTGTGCTCCTTATGCCGTCAGAAGCTGAGATATCCATTGCTTTGTCGCAGCTAACATCTCCTATTAATTACTCAGATTAACATTGTAAACCTTTTCTCTTTAGGTGAAATTGGCGATCTGTTACATCATGAGCTAAGGAGCAGTAATATGTTTATGGAAAAGGCAGTCTGAAAGGCCGGGTCCCAAGGCCCGGCTGGATGTTCGGTGGGTTTTATCACACTCTAAACAAACTTTCTAAAGGGCACCAAATTAAGGTCTCTGCTCCCAATGGTAGGGGAGTGAAGGCCTATAGCTCTAGTGGCTAACGTGCTAGCCTGGGAAACAGAAGGTTGATGGCTAAAGCTCCAACATAGTCACAATAAGATCAACCAATTTGTTGCCCCCCCTCATCAAATCCTTAATCCCACACTGTTCCCAGGTTGGGGGTGGGGGTTGGGGGTGGGCTGGTGCTAGCATAGTCTAATCAACTGTAATTTGCTTTAGATAAAAGTTTAAGCTAAATTATAACAATGTAATGGATCGCTAATGGGAGGACCTCCAGAGGACTTTGTTTCTGAGTGCAGCCGCACAGAGTTCAACTGTTCTCTCATGTTTACCGAGGCAGTTTTTGATGTGAATTGTCTGAAGCAGCGGAGAGCGGTGCTGATGTGAGGCCATGTGTGTGTCCTGCTGAAACATCTTTGGAAGCAGCTGGCGCGTTTTTACATTACAGACACGAATCCACATTCAATCAGCGTTTTCCCTTTGACTCACAAATAAATGCAAATGAAATGTTTTGCCTCGCAAACACAAACTGCGTCCGCGAGAGAGAGAGAGAGAGAGAGAGAAACAACAGTTTCATTTAATTCTGAGTTAAAGTCGAGGACGATTGCAAACGGAAACATCAGGCATGTGGCCCTGCCTCAATCGTGGCCTCGTCTCAGCAGCGCGTTTTTGGAGAAATGCGTAACTGCTCGTCGCCGTCCATGTTCTGGCATAGATGAGGCCGTTTCGGCACGGCATGGGTCGTTGTGCTCTTACTCTGTGAGGCACTTCACCTGACCCACTCCAGTAAACATTCCACCTCATAAACAGATGGTATGCTGCGGCCTGAACTACGTGAGTCACGCTGGATGAGGGCGGACAGCTGAAATACATTTTTGAAAATCGTAGACAATGTCCCCACAACCACAAGGCAACTAATGGCCCCTCCCTTGCATGATTGTACCTCCAAGAAACCCTGCCTGGCCGCGATCCACTGCCTGCCACCCTCAACCCCCCCACAACCCAACCTCCAGTGGTGGAAAAAACGTCCCACTGAGGTCATGACAGACGATGGCAGAATCGCCGGCCATCCTCTGTAGCAGGTTGAAGACCTATTAAACTGTATTGGTGCTTTAGTTGTGTATCATATATATACTCACTGGTCAGGTAAAGTTGTTAGCCAGGTGTGCATACCATGCATATCCACTTATGTCCTCCCACACAGTAAGCAGCTGTGGGTAACAACAACAGCTAAATGATGCTAATTTAATTCAATGAATCATTTGGTAAAGATGTCAGATTGCATGGCTTACTTTATTCCATTTGTATTGTTTTTTTTTAATCATTTGCGTTGCAATCATCATCTCGAGGTCTATCTCCCGAGCCCTCCCCTTGCGCTGGTGTCCGTGTTTGGAGGCATATGGTCGCACAGCCATGATTATTGCCGTCCCGATGGGCGGCAGTGCTAATCAGGTCGGCGCGGTCAGGCTAACGTGGCAGTGTTTGATGCCGTGTCTCTAAACCTGACCTTGAGCTCCCTGCCCCATGGCCCGCAGGGGTCGGGGATCGGAGGGGCACTCCATCACCGGATCGATGCGTGAGTGAAGCCGAGTGTGTGTTTTTTCTCCGGTGTTGTGGGGGTGTGGGCTGGGGGCGGGGAGTGTTGTGGTGAGCTGTCTGCTTAGTGCATCCCCTGTAGTGCTCTCGCTTTTGTTTGTATTAGCATGGAGTTATGAGCACGCAATGTTTTGAGGTTAGCGTGCCTCTGCTAGTGTACCCCCCACAGTGTCCCCCCCTGCTCCCCTCGGGGGTACTGTGAGGTCCCACTGTCCCTGCGAAATCACCATTACCATCCCCATAATGCATTGCACGCAGCTAGTCCCTGTAAATAAGGGCACCTTATTCTGGAGATCTGAGGGCAGGCGGATCATGATAGTGTCTCAGGCACGGCAGGTTGGACAGCAGCTCACCCACACCCTGCTCTCATCCTCTGTGTGTGGGGTCTGATCTCCGTTTGATATCGCTGGGAGCAAAAACACATGCCAGCATTCAGCTGTGCGATGGGGAGCGGGATGGTACATTAACTTGCCCGATCATTTCTGCTCCTTCCACTTTGCTTCTGCCGCTAATATCAGCATTCCTGATCATTCCTGCGCCTTCCACTGTGCTTCTGCCACTAATATCAGCATTCCCGATCATTCCTGCTCCTTCCACTGTGCTTCTGCCGCTAATATCAGCATTCCCGATCATTCCTGCTCCTTCCACTGTGCTTCTGCCGCTAATATCAGCATTCCCGATCATTCCTGCTCCTTCCACTGTGCTTCTGCCGCTAATGTCAGCACTCCCGATCATTCCTGCGCCTTCCACTGTGCTTCTGCCGCTAATATCAGCATTCCCGATCATTCCTGCTCCTTCCACTGTGCTTCTGCCGCTAATGTCAGCATTCCCGATCATTCCTGCTCCTTCCACTGTGCTTCTGCCACTAATGTCAGCATTCCCGATTATTCCCAATGTTCCCCCTTCTTCCCTTCTGTTGCTGGCTGGTGAGCTCGTTTTAAAGTTTTGTCCATTGACAGTTTTGTCACTTTGTCACAATGTGACTAAATGCCAGCATGACAGTTTGATGGAATACATCTCTTAGTCCTATTTCATACAAATTGGTAATTACGACAGATAAAATGGTGTTTGTGTGATGTGTTACATTTTGAGATGGAATGTAGCGCTGAAAATCAGTATCACAGCAGGGTGGCGAGGGTGGATGTACCACCCACTGGGGGTGACATGGCAACAGTGCCCCCTCCCCCTGGCCCTAGTCTGAGCGCACTCCAACATCATTAAAATAACCCCTGTCCAGTCCGACAGCCTCAATGGGAATCCAGCCAGGTCACCCTGCATAACTTTGCTTTAATGTCTAATTACAAAGATGAACACACAGATAATTTGAATCTTTAGCAAATACAGAAGGGAAAATGTGCCAACGGGAGAGGAGTGCCCTCCCTGATTATCTGAATAAACAGCACATCCGCGATTGTCCTGACTAAGCTCAACCAACGGGAGGCCTGTCTGACCTTTCCACTAACAAGGTGCAAATATTAAAGCTCGGCAAAGAGCACAACGGTGAGCGCTGGTTTGTTTGCTTTTTTTGCTGATTTGTTTTAAGGTAAGAGAGACGGAAGGTCGGATATAGAGCGTGGATCACTACCTGTGCTCTTTGTATGAAGAGAAGCTGAGTAGGATTTCACAGAGTTTGTTTTTTCTTTTTTTTTCCGATTGAATTTTTATACTCTTGAACAGCCACCTTGCAGAGAACAGTGTGCGTGAGTGTGTGTGTGTGTGTGTGTGCATGTATGGGGGTGAGAGAGAGAGAGAGTGTGTTTGTGTGTGTGTGTGTACTTGTTTATGTTTTTGTGTGCATGTGTGGTGCTGGCTGGAAAAATTTAATTAAAGATTCTCGCTGATAACTTTTATTTGACCTCTCTATCCAAAAATATCATCCCATGGCTTACTCTTTTGTTCAGGTATCTATGTATGAATGACGAAAGGAGTATGTTATAGCCCTGGATTACAGCGTGACCAAACATTTGCATTTTAATGCATAGCTGATAAGAGGTGCAGATCAGAGGTAACCCGGAGTAAAAGCAGTGGATTAGAGAGTAGGTTTCCATATTTGGGGCCTCGGGGGGAGATTTTTGAGTTATTTGTGTGTCTGCTGAGCCCATGCTGGTTCCCGCCCTCGGGGCGAGCTATGGCTAATTTAAACAGCCCCCGAGCGGCTCAATTACAGGTAACCTCCCACACGGCTGGGGAACCTGTCAGTTACCCTGTTGATGGGGGCCCCTGTGGGAGGGCTCTGTGACCCACCGCATGGGAGAGACAGGAAGTGCAGGGGGGTGGGAACAGGCAGTGCGGGGAGAGGTGACAGGAAGTGTGACGGGTCGGAACAGGAAGTGTCGGGTGATGTACAGGAAGTGCAGGGGATAGAAATTGAAAGTGTAGCTGAGAGGAACAGACAGTGTGGGGAGAGGTGGAAGTAAGTGAGGAGGGTAGGTACAGGCGGTGTGGGAAAGTGACAGGAAGTGCAGGGGTAGAAACAGAAATTGTAGCTGAGAGGAACAGGAAGTATGAGAAAGTGATAGGAAGTGTAGAAGGTAGGAACAGGAATTGTTGGGACATGTGACAGGAAGTGCAGGGGCAGGATATGCAGGTGGAAGGAACAGGAAATGTGGAGGAAGGGACAGGAAGTGTGTGTGTTTGTCATGTGTGTGTTTGTGTGTGGGGGGGTGACAGGAACTGTGTCACCAAGTGAGAAAAAAAGTAGTGAAAAGGAAGTGCAGAGGGGCAAAGGAAGGAAGTTCAGTTGAGATTCAGGTTTCCCTTCAGTGAACACAAGGGCTCTGGGCTCTTTTGGGGTCACTGACATATCCATGGACACATCCCAAATGCATCCCACCCCTTATACCTGTTCAAATGTGACTCATCTCATCGAAACCAGGCAGAATCTGACCTGCCCCAACCCCCCCCCCCCCCCCCCCCCCCCCCACAGCGAATTAGCTGCAAAGATACTGGAAGCAAGGAGGGATGAAGTTAAGAGTGGAGGAAGGGAGTGAGGGAGAGATGGAGGAAGGGAAGGAGGGAGAGATGGAGGAAGGGAGTGAGGGAGAGATGGAGGAAGGGAAGGAGGGAGAGACAGAGGAAGGGAGGGAGGGAGAGATGGAGGAAGGGAAGGAGGGAGAGACAGAGGAAGAGATGGAGGAAGGGAAGGAGGGAGAGATGGAGGAAGAGATGGAGGAAGGGAAGGAGCAGCTATTTCAATAACTGGGTGAACTCTGTGTGATGCTGATGGAGACTGGGACTTAGGAAGGAAAACAAAAGGAAGAAACATTTCCATTCCTGATACAGACCGCTGTGCTGTGGAGCTTTCCCACGTACAGGCAGGTTTGTTAAAAATAACTACCCTTCATGCTGAACTTTGAAGAGTAAAGAGCAGTAAATAAAGGGGTAAAATCGTGTTCCAGTCAGACCTTGACCAGGATAGCACGGATATAGCTGCAAGGCAGGTCGGCAGACTGGCTTGTCAGAACTCACACAAGGTCTTTGTTCTTTCAAACTCCAATAAATCGAAAAAAAAAAAAAATGTTGTGTAAGTTATGACAAAGAGTGCTACTTCTTTAAAGACATAGGTGCTATTTTTCTGGGTAAGACTGTGTTTGGCACCTGCTTCACATCACCCACAAGCCACCTACATGGGCAATTACACCATGTCTATCAAGATTATTAATATGCTTTAATAACAGAGTCCATCAAATCAGTAAATACCGACTGCCTTCATCGGTGCTTTTTACACCATGCCAGAACACATCAGCACAGTCCGTGAATGTCACAATATCAGAAACACCAAATAGGCTTGGCTTGCCCCCATAGTTGCAAGCTATGGTTTGGGCCATGTAATAAAAGTATATGTATAAAAAACATGACGATATATTTATATATAATACAAAACATAAAAATACAAAAAAGTAACTCGGATGTTCTTGAATGTATATAAACTTATAGATAAATTTACAATAAAGTTGGCTGATGCAGTATTTGTGGTGCTTCCCATTTGAAACATGTTTTCAGTTCAGTGACAGGAGAAAGCCAGCAGGCTGCACTGTGTCTCCGGTGCCCTCTGTAGGCCCTTGGCGGTACTGCACGCACAGCGCAGAGCCGTTTCGCTCACATTTCTCAGCCCATTAGCTCGCGGTCCAGAGGGCAGGCCGGCTAAGTGCTCTAATGTGAGGGATTTGTTGGCCACTGTTTTACAGGACAGGGCTCCCCGCGGCAGCGCTAAGCGGGAAGCTGCCCCGTCTGGGGCCGGAGCGGACCCACTCCCGCGGCTCCCTTACATAACTTCACCATTTACGCTTCCCCTGGCACAGAATGCGCCTTGTTTTCCCCGCATCAATAATGCATGCGCTACATACAAATGCCGGCGCTTTTTCCCTGAGAATAAAGGGGAACGTGCCCGAGTCAGAGCGATCTATCTCGGCAGACGAGGGCTATCAGTGGCAGGTAATGCTTTTTTAGGACGTGTGTGACCTTAAACGATGTCCACGACCGAAACCCCCAGCTCTTCTGTGATTTGGTTGTCTCTGACTCTGTGACTGAGTGTCCTATTTATATTTTATCCACCTAAAATTACAGCATCCCAAGTTTGTGAGCTACACATGGCAGTTAAGATGCATCTGCGATGTTCTTTTTTTTTTAATATAAATTCGAATCTGTATGGGACTGGCTCCATCGTAGTCATTATTTTTTTTTTCCAAAAGAGACATTTTAAGAGGAGAAACACAGTTTCTTAACTGCCAGTTCCACGTTAATTCGAATTAACCCAGGAGTTTCGCTGCTCAGCGGCTTTCAGAAAAACGCCTCTAAAGTTCACTGTCTGTTTTCAACTCTTACACTGAATTATTGACAGCGGCTCTGCGGGTGTTTATTTTATGTGGACAATTCCTCGTCTTACAGTTTTACTCTTCATTAGTAACATCCATGATGGGTTTAACAAGTGTATTCTAAAAATAGCCAGCTTGTTTTTTCTTTTCATGACCTCTGAAAATTACATGATCAGCGTTAACAATTGCCTACCCATTTAATTCAGCAAGAATGAGTCCATTAACTTTTAACACTTTGAATGCCTATTAGATTAAAAAAAAAAAAAAACAGAACTCTCTGCAACACATAATAGATGCCAGAGAACACATTATTTAAAAAAAAAAGACTTTTAAAATCTGAAATCCCAAAGCAGCCAGACAGTTTTTCATAATTGTTATCATCATATTGTAACCAGTAGGCAGAAGAAATGGCTGATCATGATGGACCATGTCATGTTTCCCCTGCCACCGAGCCCAGTGCTGTGGGGTTCTTACAGCAGAACAGGCCCTGCTGGTTGATGGTTATGTGATTTTGGGGGCTGGTGTCATCTGACACCACTCTGTTAAAAAGGGGGGGTCCGTGACCCTGACCCCTGTGAAATATGCATCCTGTCGGACCCAGCTTCTCGGTCTCTCTCCCCAATTTGGCAACCCGAGCTCCAGAGGCCCACATTAACAAGGCCAGCAGGCAGAGCCCAAAGGGGGGGGGGGGGGGGGGGGGGTTGTTAGCTGGGCTGGGCTTGAGAAACGGCACACATTCTGCACTTCCCAGTAGTTCCTCTCTCTCCACTGGACATATTTCATCATTAAAATGCAGGGATAGCCAGAAAACATGGGAAACTTGGGACATGGAAATTAGGGGCATTCAATCACAAACCAGAGCTTCCCTTTGAAAAAAGCAATAATATTAATAATAAGAATAATTATGATTATTCTTATTATTATTATAAAAGAAGGAAAAAGAGGTTCAGACATAGCATGAACTCTGAGTAAACAGAGACGCGAAATTATAATAACCATACAGCTAATACATAATAACTTCCTCCCTTGTGAGATGTTTTTAAAGTTAATCAAAAGCAGAACAAACCCAGCGTAAAACTTTGCATTAGCTTGTATTGAACTTTTTCTTGTCACCAAGTATGTATTGAAATTACCCTGATCTTTCTGGAGGGTCATATACATTAGCTATTAATGAAAATGAAGTGATACAATGTTATTAAAGTGTAATTAACACCACTACTAAGGTGTTATTAAGCTTGATATTAAAATTCTCTTTTTAAAGGCTGTTATGCTTATCGTTTCAAAAAAAAAAATACACTAGAGCAAAATGATACTTATGAATTAGAAAGTGCATCACAAGCATTATGAAATGTTTAGGACAGTAGAAAATAGAAAAACATACATTTATGCAATACTAAGGATCACTGCACTGGCAATGTTAAGGCAATAACGATACGCACAGAAAACAAAATCTCTTTTACAATTCTTACATTACAGCAAATGTCTTGTGACAGATTGGGGTCTAACACATCTCTCTCTCCTCCTCTCTCTTTCTCACACAGATGTTTTATTTTGGGTGTTTCACGTGCCTCATGCCTCTTCCAGGTACGTCATTCCAAAACGAATACAGGTGTAACCTCACCTGGGGGAAGAGGAGCAGAAATCCAGAGACAAGACAGAGAGCGAGAGACGCTGGAAGAGACGTCATGGTGTCAGTTTAATTAAAGGAGAGGTGCTGGACTAAAGATGTTGAGTAGGTTTAGAATACTTCACACGTCACATGTGCTGAATTCTGGTTGTTTACCTTCTTCTACTTCAGTGACTTCAGCGAAGTCATTAACTTCAGTGACCAGCCACGCTTGGCGGAGTGTGGAGCTTTCAGTAAGACAGGTAAGGACACAGGTACGAGCAGCTGCGGGATCCAGAGAGATGCAGGTAACACATGAATCTCTCCACACACCCGAACGCAGGCCTGTACCGCAGCAGAGCAATGGGAGACCGTGGGTGGGTGAAATAGAAGCAGCAGGGGTGCGTCTTCACACCTCACAGACACACATTGTTAATATATTATTGTTTTTTGCACATTCCTGCTTCAGTCTTGGCATTGTTTTTGGTTCCAGGTTTTCCTAGTCCTCTTAAAGACCAGTTGCCATTGTGATATAGCCTTCCTTTTTTAAAATATCCCCCTTGTTCTCTCTTAATTCTGTTTTGAATAATTTCTACATATTCGTTTTTCCAGGGGTCCTGCTGTAAATCCACAGTACCTATAATGTATGGTGTCCCTTTGAGGACATTCCCAGGTAGGGGTCATTAGACTTTCAATTTCAGCCAGTAAGGGATTAGCTTAAGCAGTATCATCCAAGCTGGACTTTCCATCGTACTGTGCACTGCCATCCAATCTGGCCACATCGGAAACAACATCCCAAACATCATTATCAAACCAGCAATGAACCTCTAATACATGCAGGAATCCATTAATTAAATTAAATTAAATTAAATTAAAACTTTATATGTCTAATTGTAAAAAAACATTTAAAAAACACAATGTGCATCACGCAGGATAAAGGACTAATGAATATGGAGAAAAGAGGAAATCAACAAAAAATAAATAAAAAAAGATAAAAATATGAAAATGAAAATAAAAACAGACTCTGGGCTGTGAGGAACAGTGAGGGCTGGATGGAGGTATGCACGTATATATCTGCATGTTCCAGATTTATTCGTTTGCAGGAACACTTTGGTGAGACAAGCATGTTCCAGCGCTATATTATATGTGTGTGGGCCTTTACCCACTGTTATCTGATTTTCCTCCAGCTTGGAAAAAAAGCTAAATATAATTCATACGCTGTGAAGCTTTTTTGTGTGTGTGTGTTTTCTCCTGCTGCACATCTTCTTACATACCCCCCTATAAGGTATCAGAAGCTTCTGCTCTGTGCTTTGATTGGGGAAGACGGCCTTGATCACAGATTGTTTACAGTAAGGATCATACGTTTTTTTTTTTTTTTTTTTTCAAAACCGCTACATCTGACTGCTTGCTTTTTTTTTATTTTTATATTCGGTGCGATTGGGTGCGTGTTTACGCTTGTGAGGAAACAGGGGTGGTTCTTCCCTCGTTTCCTCATCATTGTCTCAAAGCCAGATAAAAGTATTTTTTCACTTGCGCTCTCCTGTGTTTGATTCAACTGACTTCCACATAATTATGTGATTGAAGATTGGTCTGATGAGATGTTATCCTCTGCTGCAGGGCTGTCACCTTTTGGAGAACCTCATCCTTGCAAAGACGAGGTGCTTCCAGAGAATTTGTGAAGATTTCAGTGCCGATCCCATTCAGTTATGAGATAACATTATGATGTCCCTAACAAATTATCATTTAAGAACATATTACTGTTCCAAATGAATTCTGACCTGAGCATGTAAATGTCAAGGCAACACACAGGAAAAAGGACAGATGTATATGTTGGGAAGATTTTTCTTAATGCTACAGGAATTTTCTGGAAAACCAAAAATGTTTAAGTGCAGATATGAAAGAATCCAAGTCCATGTTTGTGTCTGTGTGTGTGTGTGTTTGAGTGTGTATGTATTTGTGTGTTTATGCATATGAAAGTGTGAATATGTGTATGTGTGTTTGTTTATGAATTTGCATATGTATGTGTACGCATGTGTCTGTGTGTGGGTATGTGTGAGAATGTGTGTTTTAGTGTGTTTGTGAGGGTGTATAAAATGTAAAATGAGAGATTAATGTTTTGATTTTTGTGTTGTGGCACCCCGATACCAGACTGGTGCCCCACAAAGCAGGATTTGCATCAGCAACACCATGGAGAGCGGCCATCCCCTGGACACAGAGCTTTAGGGAAGGTGCTGGAGGGCCCGTAATATGCCATGGGCCTGCTCAGCACCTTGGAGAGCACCCTCCCCACACAGATGAGCTGCATTTTCCCCATCTGGCAGAAGCCCCAGGTGAACGGCATCAGTCGTCTTAAGGTAGGACAGATGAACCACCAGCAGATTGCCTAGGACCTCGGAAGAGGAGGGAAGCGAGTGCTCCTGTGCAGTCTGATGGTAAGGGGCTGCGCGCTCCTATGAAGAGACCAAATCGTTTTTGTTGAACCAAAGGAAACCAGGACTAAACCATGGAGTGGATCTTTCCGGAGTGGACTGGAACCTAAAAACAGACTGGAACAGGAGACACCACCCAGGGGTCCTCAACACTGAACCCCCTCTAACCCCCACCTTGTCTCACCCTTGTCTCACCCTTGTCTCCTCTCTCTCTCTGCCAGGTGGAGGCACTGTTGTCCCAGTGAGAGCCCAGGACAGGAAGGACCCTAGTTTTGTTTGGCCCCACTTCCCCACCCCTCAGCACGTTATCAATGAACGTTGTGTTCTTCTACCTCATTTCCTGCATCTGGATCTTGTTTTTCAGTTTTCCCCATTCAGGCCTGGAGCATGTCACCGTGCGATCACCCAGAGAGGCCGCTCTTCGTCACATGTGCCTGGCCCCGTCCGCGCGGCGAGCTTTCGTTCACTACTCCTGCTCTCCAACGTACGTGTGGCTGCAGAGCTCCTCTGGCTGTCTGGCTGTGTGCTCACTCCAGCACTCACGAGCTCAGTGTGTATTTCCCATCTCTGGCCCCGACACTGCACAGCCTCTGTGGGCCCGTCCACTCTGCCACACTGCCGAGCTCTGCAGCCTGAAAACTATTCAATATTCATGCATGGCTGAGAACGTGTAGCAGTAATAAAAATGAACAAATCGCTTGCTTGGTTGGATTTAAATGTCTGTGTCTCTGTATTTATCCCTTTATTTTATTGTTTTTTAGGAGGAACTTCACATAATGTAGTGCAGAAGCAGAGTGGCACTGACAGGACCATGCACTGCCAGGCAACAAAATGGTGTCATGACACAGGGATGGCTGAGATGAGGTTTCACAAACCCCTCTTAGGGTGGAGCTAAACTCAACTATGGCTAATTGACTTGTTTGAACCAATCAAAAGCGCTTTTTTTGCCACATTGAATGTGGTCATTGATCCAAATCATTGAATCACTTACACTACCTGTACTATGCATAGATATTTACTCATGACTACATCATTAGTCATGTGACACAGCATTAGCCAAACAGGATAGCACAAATGACATTGTTATGCCCATGTGTTAGTGAGTGGGGCATAGATCCCAGTGCCCTCAGGTTTTTAGGTAAATATCTCTTCATAACACTCACTGACTGGCACTGTAACTCCCTCAAAGCACGGGCAGATACAAATGGTTTTCTTATAATTGAAGGCTTCTCTCCAAATCCACCGTTAAAAACTAAACACACATTATTGACAATAAAATATAGACACCATGTTAGCTTAACATAAAACAATAGCATGCACAGCATGTGGAATAACATTTTACCAAAGCAAAACACAGAAAAACTAAACAAAATGCCTCGCCGCCTGGATGCTTCAAAAAAGGGAATAGTCTTCAAGTCTTCCTCATAACCGTTCACGTGAAATTAAAGGCCGTTGTGACCAGCATAAAAATTTTCACGGGTGCGTATGATGTCCCTATTGTTGCAACAATTATGCATATATAGAAAACAGTGCCGAGCATGATATGGGATGGTACAATGTTAAACAACAAAACTACATCATGACACAACACACAACATCACAAACAAATGATTACACATATGACGAAACACATATAAACATTAATATAGTCACAAACCAGGTTGCATCATCAGCCAGAAGGGCAAGAATTGACAGAGTTTAATTTTACAGATTTTACAAAGAATTTCTTACAGACACTGAAACTCACTTTTAAATCCTTACCTGATTCAGCACTCTTCTTTCAGAGCTGGACTGTCCCTAAACGCCTTACACCTGCCTGTGTGAGTGCAGAATGGCCTTTTTATTTCAGGTTCTAAAACTTTGGAATTTCTCGTCTAAAGCCATCAGGTCCTCTTTCTTGCTGAGACAACTTCTGGTTGGATAAAAAGTACTGCCTCTGTAAATGATGAGATTGCATTTGCCTTGCTTCCTTGTAAGCGGTCCTCCCAGGTAAATATGTTTAAAAATTTAAAATAGCCTAGTGTCATGTTTAGGAATCAATTATATAAGCATAATGGCTAAACCAGGGGTGGGAAACCCTGGTCCTTGAGTGCCAGAGCCATTTCAGGATTTCGTTCTGCCCGAGTTCTCGAGTACAGTTTGAGTAATTATGAAGTGCCTAATCCTGAATGGTGAAGCTCCTCTTCCAGCTCCAGCACATGGTCAACTGCATTCATTAAAACCTGATAATTAACTCTGTCTGTTAATTAACCCCTGTCTGATTACACGGTCAGGGGTTTGGCTGGAGTGAAAACCAGAAATGTCTCTGGCTCTCAAGGACCAGGGTTGCCCACCCCTGGGCTAAACCCTCTGTATGGCCATTGTTCCTGAGGGTGGCTCATAGCTGGGGAGAAATGCCAATGCAGGTTGACACTGCAGCCAATCAAAATCCCTCTGGATGATGCTGTAGCCAATCACACTCCTCTCTGGAGGACACTTCAACCAATCAACTCTCGCTCTCTCTCCAACACTGCAGCCAACCACAACCTTTCTCATTGAGACTGCGGCCAATCACACTCCTTTCTGGGTGACACTTCAGCCAATCAGCACTCACACTCACACCACAGCAGCCAATCATGTGTTGCCCCACAGGGCTCTAGTCTGCAGTCGGAGGTTTGTTCTATGGGGTGTGTCTCCACACTCTTAACCATAGCTGCACCCAGATATTGTATCCAGCAACCCCTTGTTTACATGCCCATGTGTAACTTTGCTAAGTCAGTCTCAAAACGGTGGCTTTGTGTTGGAATGAATGTAAAGGAATATGAGGACGAAGATTAACCGTGACACTTACATCAGAGGACTCACAAAAAGAGCACTATGGAGAGACTCAGACTGGGTCCAGATGTAGACTGCCTCTATGCCGTGGGATATTTCTAGTCACCAAAATGGAAATCCAGAATGAATTTGACAGTGAATAACTAGCCATCTGCACCTGGTACTAAAAAAATGAAAAGTAGGTCATTTTACGGCTAGATTGGTACTGTCCTCAACACAATGTGTGAACGGGAAGACCTCAAAAACCTGAGAAATATTGAGAAGCGTGGCACAACCAGTCACAATCAGCCACCAGGCTCAGAAAATATCACCAGCCCGATTTTATACCACAAAACGTCCTGACATCACCGATTCACAGGAAGCGGATAACACTACACCCATAACAACTTAACAGTTTCTGAAGATCCATATCCTTTTTCATTAAATAAAGCTGTGTGACGGAGAATATTCTGTTTTAGCAGATAAAAGCTGCTGTGCCATGAGCAAGCGCCGTAGCCCAGGTGGCTCATTGCTAAATTCACCCGTTAGACTCCTAAAGCTTTTATCCCATTCGTTTTGCAAAGTGCTCTGATGCTAAGAGGAAGTAAAAGGCTTTTTTTTTTTTTTACTTGCATAAATAAGAGGAAATTGCTCTCAGTGGTGATGTATTATTGACGAGAGATAATATTCCATTTTTAGCTCCTTAAACTCTGGAGGTGCATAAAAAAAGTTTCACAACCAAAACTGCATTGGTAATTCTGTCTGGCACGAGGCATTCTTAGTGCTCCAGTGTAGTTTTGGGTTAGAGACCGTGTCGACAGCGCTATAACAGACCCCCAGACCTGCCGCTGCCGTGGTGCTGTGATAATTGGCTACCAGCGGGCTCCTGTCTTCAGTCTGGTTAATAAGTGGAGCGGGAGCATGGGGGAGATGCTGCACTGGAGGCTTGAGGTCTTGCTGAGTCAAGAGAAAGCCCGTGTGATTGGCCTGCCTGAGAGTTCAGCTCGGCACATGCTCCCCCTTCATCCTGGGGTTTTTCCCCCCGCGAGTCCTCAGTCAGCCAGACTTATTCCTCTTCTCTGGTGGGAGCCATGCTCGCATCAGGGTTGACAGCGACGCTAAGATATGTCACCACGCGTGGAGATGCTTATGCATAACTTAAATCTCATTGCCCAACAAGTCGACATCGGCCTTCCTTCTCCTCAGATCTGCCGAAGCATTCTTCATTTATCTGTGCGTGTCGGCCGTGCGACAGCCTGGTCTTCCGCTCTGCAGATCTGTCGGGATGAAAGATGCCCATCTTCACAGCCTCCCTCTCCCCGCCGCTCCATCTGTTTACTCTCCCCACATTGTTTCTCACAGACAAAAGGGAGCCTGAAGTTTATCAATCAAGCCTTAACTGTGTCTTCGTGACAACGTGCCCGGGGGTTCCGAGCGCTGGCTCTCGCGCCATGCTTTTCTTTTTCCCCTCTTCTGTCCCAAAACTTCTGTCCCTGGCAGGGACACAGACGGAGACCACATCTGCACCCTTTCGGCTTTTTGCGCCTGCGAGGTCCGTCCCTTTCATGCGGCGGAGAAGGGCTTTGTTTCGGGGTTTAAATACAGATTGTCCCGCGCCCCCCTTTCAAGTACAGGATCTGTTGTGCGCATGTGGCCATTTCATGTGAGGCAAAGGAAGGGCGTACGCTGACCGCCCGCTGAGAGGGATCCAGATTTGCCATCCCTCTTTGTGCCTAATTAAAAGCTTTCCATGCTTACGGCCTCATTGCGCTCATCATCTTTCTCTCTTTCATTATTTCAGAAATCCTCAAGATGACAAGACTCAAATTAGGGATCAGTTCAGCAAAGTGCAGAAGAATCCTTCAAAAGAGGTAAAACAAGGGAGATAAACTTGCTGAGCTGGTTATCTGTGTTGGCTGTCTTTACTTACTCTGACTTACTTTGACTTAAATTAATGAATTACTAATATAGTAACAATATATACAATCTCTTATAACAGCATATTCATTTTTTCCAGGATCTTTAAAAAATATGCAATTTTATTTCAATAAAATCAGACATATGCATCTAAGATAGATATATATTTAAATCTCTATCCATGTCTGTTTTATTTTAATTTTTAAAAGAAAGCAGACTGCTGCAGAGTTATGGGTGATAGACGGTGTTCTTATGGAGCTGTGAAGAGGGAGATTTGCCACCGCAGCTGTCTGCTGTCATGTGCTCCCGTCTATCTGAGTGGCACAGTTATTACGCCAGAGAGGATTCAAACCTGCAGCTCACAGTTAAAGGTCACAAGCCAGCTGTTATAGCACACTTCCAAACAAACGTCAACTCCCCGCCAGCGCTGTTCACTAACCCCCGCGTCTGCCGCTAAGGCTTGGGAGCCGCTGTGTCTCACTCGCTCATGAACAAACACAAGATTTCAATTTCAAAACTCAGCGCCTGTGGTCAGATAACTCGTCTGTAAATTGTGGAAATATTCTTTATGCTTATGAGTACAAAGGAGAACAGCTGTCAATATTTCAGAAAATATGTATTGCTTAAAATGTATCTGAGACCTCGTGAGCACAGTACGCAGTAACTGTTCATTTATTTTTTAAAAATCAGGATTCGTTTCGTTTCGCCTCTTTCGTGACAGGCGTTTATGGTGTTTCCAACTCCAATTAACAGTGAGGGGGAGGGCGACTGCGCATCTGTCCAGTGGACAGGGATCCTGTTCCAGCCCACTGCACTTCCTGTTGGAGGGTTGTCTGAAAGCAAGCTCCGTGTGGGCTGCAAAAGGGGGGTGGGTGCCGGGGGGGGGGGTGGGCTTGGGAGTCAGCAGTGGGCTCTGTCAACATGTGAAGCTAAACATCCACCTGTCAATCATGCCCCCCCCCCCCCCGCCACAAAAAAAGGGCTACTGATTTATCTCAAGGTAACAACATGACTCAGGTTTCTGAGAACGTACAAATCCAATTTCCCTAACCTCCACCGATCTTCCCTGGAGTGCTCAGACATGATTAGCTATCCCGGCACGGCCAAATCAGACCAGAACAGTTTCATTTAGATTTTCCTACCTAACAGTCATCTTCCCAGCTGGTAATTTATTCAGCGGGGGCATGCATATTGATGGAGATTTCAAACTGAGTCTAACTGTATATGAGGCAGCTTCATCCCTAATAAAAATCAATGCTTCCCATTGTCTTTGAAAGTTCTAAACTGAAACAAAACAGTTATTAATAAATCAGGCCTTTTGGCATGCGCTGCTGTTCACTTTTATTTGCCAGAGTGCTCTTTCATCTGAGGGACCCCCTGATTCTATAGCGCTCTGCATCTGAGGGAAGTGCTATGCGCAGGGGAAGGGTTATGCAAATGCGCTAACGGGTTAGCAGCCTGATCAAAACCCCGTTTACGCTTTTAAGGCCTGCCCGCAATTTAC
This sequence comes from Albula glossodonta, assembly GCA_019788955.1. Classification (NCBI taxonomy): domain Eukaryota; kingdom Metazoa; phylum Chordata; class Actinopteri; order Albuliformes; family Albulidae; genus Albula; species Albula glossodonta. The sequence goes on from JAFBMS010000219.1 coordinate 363,175, forward strand.
CCTCAAGTTTGTTACCATATGAACTCAGCTTGTTCTGTCTCCTCAGGGACAGGGCGGGGTGGGGGGTGGGGGGGCGTGCGCGGGGGGGGGGGGGGGTGGGGCATGAGATCTGTTGTTCTTCCAGATTTGTCGATCCTTCAGTCAAACACTTCCGTAGCAATTGGGGGTGAGTGAGGAAATGCGATGCGTACATGATCCTCCTCAGGCTTCCCTCATCGCTAGGCCCCAGCAACTCAGTGTGTTCGTCTTACCTAGTTCAGCCTGACGGGCGACTTAAAGGCTGCTTTATGGCCCCTCTGCATTCTCTTGCATCGTTGTTCTCTACTGTCGTGCTCTGTATGTAGGCTGGTGATTTTGTACTCAAACGAACAGCCATGGTCGTGTATGTTTACCTGCAGCCTTTTAAGAAAAGATAGCATCTGAGTCCTGTAATTGAGTAACTAACATAGCGGACATGCCAGCAGTTCCCGCAGCGACAGCGACTGTCCGTGTTCCTTTATCTATGCTAAGTTAGCTGTGATCCCATTAGCCTACTTCTGACCCCAGCAGGATCTGCCTCCAGGGCTGGATTAATTATGCAGAATTATTCAGTCACGTTCATTGTGCATTTAACGACCGACCCGCTAACACTAGCTATGGGAAATGGATAATTCATTTGCCAGGATTAAAAAAGCAGCCTATTGTAACTGTTAGTGATAGCACCTCTCTTTTTCCAGAGTGTACGTGGCGCCTTCAACTCAACAGCGAAATCTGCAAAAGGTTCCCGCTGGTTGCAATATTAACAACAAGGAATATGATTTCCGAAGATCAAAATATGCACTGCAATCACACATACATTTGCAGAGGACTATGAGATCAAAACCGCAAAATGAATTAAAGAAAAAAAAAAACACAATTTTTTGAGGTGCAAACATGGAAACGCATATTGACAGCACACGATGCAAGCAAAGTAAAACATTCCACAATCTGCATATTTGTAATGAGCATCCATTCACCTGACTAATTGTATGTGTTGATATTTCCACATGCTTCGCCATGCGCTTTTATCAAACACGCTGATTAAATTTGCCATACATCAGAGCCTGAGATTTTGAATTCACATTTAAAACAGTGTACTGTAATAGACGCCCTTCCCTGCTCTCCCACAGACGCTCAGGCCCTTTGAGCTGGCTACTGAGGGGGATTTTAAAGATCAGAACACAAGGGTTCATGAGCAGCAATATATATACAGTAATAAAGATATGAATAAATCACAATTTCATTTTTTTTACATTGATTAATATGTAAATGTCAGGAATATGTTAATCAAGTTTAATCACCCAAAAATAAAACTGATTTGATTTTATAATGTTATTTTGCTTGGCCAATATGGCGCACATGTATACAAAAAAGTATATTAGCAAAGCCGAGTGGGAAAGCATCAAGGTTTCTGGAAAGTTCTGAAATAATCCATTACGGCACTAGCACACTTTTCACAGGCATGATAATTTCAGCTGAAACATCGGCGGAATAAATCAAAACCATTACTTCGTAATTACGGGGTCATGCGGCGTAAATCTCAAGAATCCTCCGAGTAAAACCAAAAAAATAAAGCAACACTTGACATTAATATCAAAGAATATTTGGAATATTGAATGGGCCCATTTACAAAAAAAAGTCGAAATCAGAAGTAATATGAGTGCACATATTTCATTTTCCATGACGTTTGCACTGCAGAAATGATTTTAATGGGTAATTGTCTGTACTTTTTAGATGCGTTATTTTGTTTTTTTTAAGCAGATGGTAAAAGGCTGTTAAAGTATGGAAATACATATTCAAAAAGTTTTCACTGCATTAAATAACATAAATAGTCAGTAAATGAGTTTTTTTGAATAATTTCACAGAGTTGTGGTTGTTTATATAGACAACCACAACTCTGCCAAGCCTTTTTCCATTTTCACCCACCAGGCCAAGCAACTGTATGAGTCCCTATTCATTGCATTGCCTCTTGTAAAGCATAAAGCCAAATAATGTCTAATTCCCCTTCAAATAAATGTTCATACCCACAGAATACTCTAAATAACTCCTATGTAAACAGTCACACTGTTTCAATCAACTTTATGAGAGTATAATATAAATAAATGAGGTAATGATCTGTCTCTCTCTCTCTCTCCATTTCTCTCTCACTCATTCCATCTCTCTCTCTCTCTCATTCACTCCATCTCACTCTTTCTTTCTCTCACTCACTCACTCAAATTCAAATTCAAAATGTGCTTTATCTGCATGTCAAGACAATCTTGTGATGTTAAAGCATAAAGTACAAAAAAAAGGCAATACTAACACTCCCCACCCCTAAATGTCTGGAACACATTCATCCATATTCCCCACCCACCCATTCAATTTTAATGTATATTATTTATTTATTTAATTTCATTTACTTATTTTAACAGGGACAGAGGACAGTTAGTACCTGTCCTAGAATTAGCTAGAAAGCTAAATTTCACCTTGCAGTCCCTGGGCAGGTGACCCAAAAATTTCTCTGTCACTCTTTCCATCTGTCTTTTTCTCACTCACTCACTCACTCACTCACTCACTCACTCACTCACTCACTCACTCACTCACTCACTCACTCACTCATAAATGCACTCACTCACTCACTCATACACGCACTCACTCAATCACTCATGCACGCACTCACTCACTCACTCACTCACTCACTCACTCACTTTCTCTCATGCACTCACTCACTCTCTCTCTCGCTCTTTCTCTCTCTCTCTCTCGTTCTCTCTCTCTCTCTCTCGCGCCCTCGTTTCTCCTCTTCCTCCCCCCGGTCCGTAGTTCCAGTAGTCGTACCTGGCTATAGCAGCGCGTGAACACTGATCCGTTCCTGTATACCCCGCGGGAATGCACCGTCCTTAATCCTGCACGTTCCGCCAGCAAACAAAAATAAGCCCTGTAGCACCGTTATATTTAGTACCCTTTCCATTTTAAACAGCTTTGCAAGGAGCCAATGCTACCTTGGTATGCCGGATCAGACGATTGAACTGCCAAGACAGATATATAGCGTTTCTATTCATGTTGATCCACAGAGAAAGACTTGAGCCCGGAATGCATCAATTGGCTTGAGTAATTACCATAAACATGCCTTGCTCTTCACCGTCAAATACACAACAGTTTCCTTCAAGTCACGCCATACTTCAGTCTGCCGCAAAATCACATTTTAAAAAAGAACTGTCCAAAGAAAGTGTTGGGTTGCAGTAAGAAAATAATAATAATATACATGTTTAAAATGTGTGATTTATAATTTAATAACATTCACCGAAAGCCATGTACCAGGGCAGCTCCACCCCAAATAGGCAACATACAAAAAGAACAATATCTATGGAGCTCTGTCCAGTTAAAGTATCTATTACCTGGTACCCAAAACAACATTTTCTCCCAATATGTTTTTTTTTGGACTGCATTGGAGGATCATTTCTGATGGTTTTTACTGGCACATCCAGAGCCCAGATCCCAATTATAAAATGACCTTGGTATCAATTGGCTGGTTAAGCTTTCTAACGGCGGATATCTGTGATACAGAATGTTCATACATCATTTTCATATCAATGCACTTTCCACTCAACATAAACATTCGAAATATTGAAAACAACAATTTGAGCTTTTCATCATTCCCAACAACACCCCCCAGCTGTGTCGATACCCGTGATATAACATGGTTTTCAGTTCCATGTCACTTCCTTCAAGTATAGATTAATTAAGTGTCTGGAAGGCACATGTAAATTATTTGATTAATATGAAAAAAAAATGCTGAAAAAAATGATTTCACAAACATTACGTTACAGGATCTGTGTTTCAAAAGTGCAGATATTTGAACAGGGCACAGGTCATGTCACACTCCATACTTGTGACATGTCCCAAAAGCCAACATGCATGTTTAGTGTTTGAAAACCACAACAGAAGAGGAGCAATCTTAGAATATGTTGCCAGGTCATGTAGTTGAGGCAGAGACACATGCTGCGCTCAGGTCCAGGTTTGATGCAGTGCTGGATACTCTGTAGTTTGAATGGTAAACATAGTGAACAGCCAAATGGCCTGTTCTCATCATCAGATAATCTAATGTTCAGTCTGAGTATTAGAAAGTCTAATGGTGGAATGTATAAACATGTATAAATAATTTAAAATACAGTAAGACTCAAGTAATCTTTTTCCCTCAAAATCAACTTTTTAAATCTATCAAAAAGCATGACTTTTATTATGGGAAATACAGTATACAGAGGACAACAGGGCTGTTTACGGAAGAGTGCAATCTAATAACCTCCTCTATCTCTCTCAGCCTTCAGCTGC
>JAFBMS010000219.1:372500-443722 GCA_019788955.1 Albula glossodonta
GAATGGGCCCTGGGTAACGGCTCGGGAGGGTGCAAGACTCACCTTCTGCCTACAGAGCCCTCAAACCTATGTCCGTGTTACAACAGTGAGCCCAGTGAAGCAGAATTTTAAACATGCATTAGGTTACATGTAATGTACTTCATGTTAAATTTCCATTTTATTATATGCAATACACTATATGTTAAATATATATTCACATTCACACAGCACTGTGCCTGCACTGGTTTAGCTTCAAACAGCTCTATTTATCTGTGTTGGCCAAGCTTCATACAACAGCATTCGACTGTGCTAGTGCTCCTTCTTCATACAGCACTGTTTACCTGTGCTAGTGCTCCTTCTTCATACAGCACTGTGTCACTGTGCTACTGCACCTTCATACAGCACAGTGTCACTGTGCTAGTAGTGCTTCATACAGCACTGTGTCACTGTGCTACTGCACCTTCATACAGCACAGAGTCACTGTGCTACTGCACCTTCATACAGCACAGTGTCACTGTGCTAGTAGTGCTTCATACAGCACTGTGTCACTGTGCTACTGCACCTTCATACAGCACAGAGTCACTGTGCTACTGCACCTTCATACAGCACTGTGTCACTGTGCTACTGCACCTTCATACAGCACAGTGTCACTGTGCTACTGCACCTTCATACAGCACAGTGTCACTGTGCTAGTAGTGCTTCATACAGCACTGTGTCACTGTGCTACTGCACCTTCATACAGCACAGAGTCACTGTGCTACTGCACCTTCATACAGCACAGTGTCACTGTGCTAGTAGTGCTTCATACAGCACTGTGTCACTGTGCTACTGCACCTTCATACAGCACTGTGTCACTGTGCTACTGCACCTTCATACAGCACAGAGTCACTGTGCTACTGCACCTTCATACAGCACTGTGTCACTGTGCTAGTAGTGCTTCATACAGCACTGTGTCACTGTGCTACTGCACCTTCATACAGCAGAGTCACTGTGCTACTGCACCTTCATACAGCACTGTGTCACTGTGCTACTGCACCTTCATACAGCACAGTGTCACTGTGCTACTGCACCTTCATACAGCACAGTGTCACTGTGCTAGAACTGCTTCATACAGCACAGCGCTGCTTCCTGAAACACTATGCACCGTACTCTTACGCACTGTGCTCAATAGAGCTTAGTATTCCATAAGACACACACACACACACACACACACACACATACTCTCTCACACACACACACACATACTCTCACACACACACACACACACACACACACACACACACACACACACACACACACACACACACACACACACACACACACACACACACACACACACACACACACACACACACACACACACACACATACTCTCACACACACACACACACACACACACACAGACTGAGCCTCTGTAACATTTTTAATTAATCAAGTGACTGGTTCTTCACAAAGAAGCTCTTCAGGAGTTCCTCCAATTGTACTCAGAGAAGTAAAAGTAACAGGAGCCACAGGAGGAAACAGCATGGCGGAAAGAAGAAATGATTCCGTTAGACATTTCATCTACAGAAGCAGTAATTATACAGTCCTCTGAAATTCTAACTTTCAGTGTGAATCAGCTCATTGTAAAGGAGAATTTGGAATATGCTTTACTTGTTAAAGGCATCGAAAAACTAGGCTTTATCAGAAAATCTTACTTGTTGGTAGCTCTTAAAATGAAGCTCAAGATCAAAAAATATACAACCAATTCAGTACGATCACTCAACAGCACCAACAATCCGGTTGCCGCAGCGTAATAACACCCAAAACAAGAAGGATACAGAGCCCGAGGCTTCTTTTCAATAATGTTTTCAGACAGAAACAAAAGTAATAACTGAAAATTTGGAAGGGGCAGGTTGTGGGGACACGTATGGGCTTTCTTTATCTCCTTGACAAACAGCCAGGAATTCTGAACATGTAAGTGGAAAGAAATTACCCAACAACTTAAAAAAAATGAAATAAGACAGAGTAAAACATGAAAGGCTTGCTTACCCTTTTTAAGGTGGCACGGACGGTGTCTGAAGCTAAAGATAAAATAAAGTGCCACTAGTTAGTTACCATGGAAACTGGAATCTGTAAAGTGTCTTTGAGGCAGGGCGGGGCAGTTACAAAAATGCTAAATGCTTGAGTAGAGGCCCAGGCTTCCGCTGCGGCCTACAGTCAATAGCGAGTGGAGCGCGATACGGCACAAAGAGCTGCAGTAATTACTTGTTTAGATTAGCACAGGATGTTTTCTGCAGCCGTGCCTTTGCTAGTATGTCACAAGCACTTGACATAAGACTATTATACAGTGTCCCCGGAGCTAGGCATTACGGCAATAAATGTCATTAAACACTAAAACAACTCCTTGAGAATGTCTGCCATTATCACATAATGTTCTGGCTGCCTCTGCTGATGGGCATTCGTTGATAGCACACTAACGCTGTATTGTTAAAGAACTCCCCCGGTTCACATTATAACTACAAAGCAACAGAAGCGGCAGATCCATTCGGATAGCATCCCCAGTCATCTCTAGCCTTCCTTTGTGTTTTTTTCACTGCATACAGAAATAATGCACAGAGCTGAAGCACATGCCCAGTACAGCTCTTTCTCAGGGCCAGGAAGCTGTATAGAGTATAACTCCAGCTGCAGAACCAGGTGTCATGAATGCAATGGATTTGAATGTAGTTTGTGAAAGGTGCATGTCCATGTATCACCTTCCAAACAGCAAAGCAACGAGGCACCACCTTTTGGTTCTCCATTTTGCCAACTACCTTGGACATCCCTTCTGAACCAACCCATCTCTCCGTCTATTTTCTATCCTCAATATAAAAAAAAAATGTAGACACTCATACAACTCATACATACACACTCATACAAGTCACTTGAATAATGAGCTAAACGACTAAACTGCACTGAACTGTACATAGATATAATGTTATGATTATAGGACATTATGTACTACTTTCAGTCAGAGTGTATGCTATGTTTAGGTATATGTATTTTAGCAAAGTGATACTGTAATTTCGGGTCACACAGTATGTTTGTTTCTGGCACAGTAATGTTTTTTTGTGTTCTGTTTTGCATAATACAGTTTAAGTGGTTGCTAGGTAACTTCATCACCAGTCTGTCATGCAAATTGCAGAGTACCACCTGTGGAGTGAAAGTGGATTGCCAATCAGTCAGTAATTATGTGGCTGTCTGTTATAGTTGTGTCAGTCCTCCTCTTGCCTTCACAGATATAAACACTGAGCATGATGTTTAGCTTTGTCAGAAGGAAAAAGTAAACCTTCCCACAGAGAAAACAACAGCTTTCTGTCTATACATCAGAATTTGTCCTGAGATAATGAAATTTAGTGCATGATCCTTAAAAATGAATCCGGTTCAGAGTTAGTTACTTTATCTAAATGAGGATTTGTCTGTTTAAGATATGCTTATAGAGATGACTGCATGTTCAGAATTCTGTTTTGAAAATGCATTCATCTCTGCATTATATGTGCACACACATTTACACTCACACACACACATACTGTATGTACATACAAAGATTCTCACATACATACATGCATAAGCACATACATACATGCATACACACAAACACATGAATATACACATATGGACTCATAGTGCTTCAGTGTTCTCTCTTTTTTGGGAGAGCATAAATGTAGGCTGTGATACGGAATAAAACATAGCCCATCGATGATCTACAGCGCATTGTCTGTAATGTGTGAATGAAACATGGAGCCGTACTGTCAAAGGGATCTTTTAAACGTGGACACATTTCTGAATTAATGGACTTGTTTTACACCTGACAGAAGCACTATTACCTCAGGATGAGAATCCATTTTGAGTGCCTGACATTGCATTTGTGGCACACAATTTCCTACAGTGCCACTCCAACAGCAATTGGCAGAGAAAAAGAAAAACATTTGGCGTATATAATGCACTGAAAAATGACTAATAGCATGAAAATAAAGGAAAATTAGCTTCTTGACAACCTTAATTATACTTCATCCATTAGTGGTTCAGTAATTGAACAATTTATTTTCATCTAAAAGAGCACTCTGCTGGAGATATTGCAGAATTTTATGTTTCTAATTAAAACAGGTCTCTGTAATGACATCTTTCATATATCAAAAAATCACTTTTAATAGTTTTTTATCAAAAGGACTAAAAATGAATTTACGCAACAGTTTGTGGCAATTTACTACAAAGTTGTACGCAACTTGATCTGAAAAATATATCATTATCCTCCAAAATAACTGTCATCTTTAACATTTCGGACTCAACTTGATACACTTTCGATATAGCTAACAACTGACATTTTTCAGGACAAAAAAAATGAACATACATTGTTTGTATTAGCTTCAAGACTTCATGTAAGCATATTGGTTTCTATAATGGCCCTAAAGTTAATCACCCTATATGTACAGTATATGCTTTTGAAACACAGGAGAGTGCTGTACTCTGATTCCCTTTGAACTCCCCGGTTAGAAAAGCTACGCATCTCTTCAATAACAAGAGCCCTTAGATTGCATTGAATTCATTATGGTTTTCATAATGGACGGTGGCTTGCTGCCGCGGTGCTCAGTTTGCCACACTTCAAAGCTCCGCTGGCAAACTCCATTCCCCTGCTCCCTTCATTACCGTTATATTGATCCCACTCCTGCAGGTCTTTCATTCCTTATGCATAACATGAAAGATAATACAGATCAGCGATGGCAGACTTGTCATTGGTTAAATCACTCAAGGTTTCCTTTGAGCCCAAAGCTCCCATTAAAAAAGAAGGAACTTCTTTTTCTTCATAAATCTTCGGTTTTTAACTGTGGCTGATCACCCCTGTTTTGAGGGAAAGTGTTACTAGGGGATGTGACCTGGTGTTGCTATGGGGCGTGGCCTGGTGTTAACAATGGGTGGGGCCTGATTTTAGAAGTGGGTGGGGCCAATGCTACTTAGCAGTTAGCTTTGGGGCTCTTGGTTAGCCTAATGAACTGTGAGTCACTTTGGGTAAAAAAACATCTGCTAAATGATTGTAATTTAATTTACATTGAACTTCGTTTTAAAGTTGAGGCAGATCACCTTAGCACTGCTCCAATGAGGAGAGGATGTTAAAATGGTTGTTTTTAAAATACATTCTACAAGATATAGAGTTCAGTCCCACTATTTATGACAAGAGCATTAGCATTAGCATTACTACTGCCTCCCTCCTCTGATGGTGTGTCAAGTGCTCTGGAGTAAAATGGCTGCCACACACTTCAGCGCTAGTGGGAGTGAGCTTCTCCCTTAAAATGGCCGTCAAGCACCTCAGCGCAGGTGGAAGCGAGCTTCTCCCTTAAAATGGCCGCCAAGCACATCAGCGCTGGTGAAAGTGAGCTTCTCCCTTAAAATGGCCACCAAGCACCTCAGCGCTGGTGGAAGTGAGCTTCTCCCTTAAAATGGCCGCCAAGCACCTCAGCGCTGGTGGAAGTGACCTTCTTCCCTCACTACATCATGCTTCGAGATTGTATGATGGAAGGTGTTGAGTTAAAATTCCATTGAGTACACCCATTCATTCAAAAACCTCTTGAAAGCAACTGGCACACTTCATTAAGGCAGACGATGTGAAACCTTTGCCAAAATGATGAGCACTTGTGGCCTCCCTCTCAGGCCCAGTCATAATAAAGTGTTTTTCAAGTTCTATTTGTGGGCATTCCACAGACGTGGAGGTTTCCAGTATACTTTATGAGGATACACTTAACCATGAACTGTGACTTATTTAGCAGCTTGTTCTAGTGTATCCGTGGACTGTTGAACTTTCTGCATTAGAGTCATGCTGAAATGAGTGGCTCTGTGAACTGACCTACAGTCATGCAATGGTAATATCCAGACCGCTAAATCCGGTCTCTCAGATAAGATATGGCAAAAATTACACAGAATAAATATCTACCCTGAATGTGTGGATAAATATCTGATCTTTAACAAGCTACCATACATCTCTGTCCTTTATTCTCTGCTTTATGGAGCAAACAGACAACTACCTTGCTTGTTTTATGGTAAACATAAAAGCAGTAAACATAAATATGTCTTGTTATATACATCAATGTGTCTTGAGAAAAAGAAGACAAGTGACAAAAGTATCAATAAATATGTAGGGCAGCCTCTCTTTCACAGTTTTGTTTTGAGATGTGTATGTACTGTGATTTTTGTAAAATGTATTGTTTCAAAACAAAATAGCCCATACATCTACAACATTTTGGTTACATGTCTGAGTTTTGTTTGGAAACACATGGACTAAACACCACATTCCATATCTTGCTCTTTATAGCGTAATGGAATGGATATATATCCATACACGCCTTCCTTTACTAACTGCTATCTCTTGAACATTGTTACAGCACAGTTAATCCAAGGTATTCCTCAGGCAGCTTTGAAATGTAACAGTTGGGGAGCTGGGCTTACAACTCAGTGGTTGCAGGTTCAACTCCCAAGAAAGGCACTTCAGCTGAATGTCTTTAATAAATGGCCTGCTTTGCAAATGGATTCTGTGTGCAAATGTATCTACCTCCCAAACATGAATTTGAGCCTACCTGTGCATGACTTAGACATTACATAGTTACTGCTAGCTATGTAGCAATATTCTGTAACATTGTAATATTCTGCACTGATTTATCAAAGTAATTTAGGAGTACTGCTTTTCAGAATCAAACCAGTGAGTTTTTTGCACCAGTAAATAGTGACATAAAAACCATTGCTGCTAATGAAATGATTTTCTTGCAGGAATGATCATATTTGCCACAAGTAGCAGCAATATATGATTATATATTGGTTTATTTGGTTCTATATCTAATGTGGGCTCAGAGAACCTACAATATTTTTATTTTCTAAAGAAAGTGATTTCCCCAGTCTTCAATTACAGAGTTAATGGACATGTTGCTAATGCTTTGGGAACATCACAGACACCATCGCCTCCAGAATCAATTAAATTGATAAAAGATTTAATTAATGTAAAGTACAGTTTCATAACTGTATTTAGGACGTGATGCAAGACGTAAGATGCCAGCATGGGGCCGTTCTGATTGCATCTGAACACGGCCGAGATGAGCCAGTGATAGCATTCTGTCATCAGCATTCCACCCTGCTTCAGAAGCACATTGCATTCTGGGACTTCACTTAACAAGGCTCGTGTACAAATCTGCACCAGTTAAACTCAGAAATCCACAGCAATGATTTTAACAAAACTGCTCTTATCAATAATTCATTTTTTTTATCGTCCTCTTTTGAAAAGAGTCTCTTATATAAAATCGAGTTCACGCTCATGGTGGCAGATAACTGCCCAACCTCAACACTTTTTAACAATGAGGCAAGTTCAGAAATATCAGAATAATTTGAACAATCAAGTACTTTTATGGTTGTGAAATTAAATTCACTTTAACAGTACTGGCAGATCTTCTACTGGAGAATAATTCACCAAGGGTTATTAAGTTATATTGTTAGCGTTTCAAACACAAACATTATGAATCTGGCAGGTTTGGGAAATAACAAAAAGAGTAATACAATAAAATGTGTTTCTTTTTAAAAATATGCTACTCAGGTGTAAGAGGAATGTTTATTGCAATCAAAATGAATTTGGGTCACTCTCTCCCCTTTCTCTGGTGCGGTGCAAAATAGAAATTGTGAGGGAGATTTGCAACAAAAGTATTAAACCTTAACCTCAGATTTCCACATTCATTTTCTCATTGAGCTTCATTGTGGTGCCATATTTATGCAACGACACCTTCAGCGGAGAATGGAAGCGTCTATACTTCTGCTAGTCCCATGTCTATATAAGGCTCACACTTACAATGAGCTTTAGGGAATTCAACAGAATACAAAGCCCTCATTTACAAAATCCTCTCCATGTTTTAATATGTTCTTTCCACATTTGTTTTGAAAATGCCCAATGCACATATACATGACCAGAAAACTTATCCAGAGGCTTTGGCTGGAATTCAATCAACATTTGTCTTTTACTTTGACCTAGATTCAATCAACATTTGGCCTAAACTTTGACTCACGTTAAAAAAGGTTGGGGCTACTATTTTTCTTTGGCTGTCAAACAAAATTAACACATAAATGGAAATAACTATAAATATTAAGGCAGCACTAAGGATGTTGCTTGAAATGATGATAAATTATGTTAAAATAATCTTTTTTGTGATGGTCATGAATATGAAAATGTAATGAAAGTGCTTTCATGGGCGACTGACAGTGATGACTTATTATTTTTTTATGGTTAAAATATGACAAGACAAACACAATCAATTACCATTTGAATGTTTGTCAACACAATGAGCACTGTCATTAAATACACCACTGGGTCAACACCACTGCCTTCAAACAGGGTCTGCATGTTCTCCCCTTCATTTCATCATTCCTCATAATTAACAATGTAATAAATAGTGAACAAATAATGTATAACAAATGATAAATCAAGTTAAAGGGACGGTGTCCAGCTTTGGACTCACTTGATGGTGTATTTCCTTGGCAACAAGGTATCTGTTCCCGTACACTTTGGTGATTGTGGTACGCACTTGGTTCCAGAGATACAAACATACTGCATGGCAAGAAACGATAACAGTACCCGTGAAGCTCCCTGAATCTGGGCAAGTAGACTGAAGGACTTTAATTGTTAAATGGCAGAATATCCCTTTTAGTCGTAAGTCCCATGCCTTTAAGAGGACAAATGTAAACTGATCCCAGTCTATCATTCACAAAATCCATTTTTTAATTATGAGTTTATCAGCTCTGTCTCTTTGCCCTCCATGAAAACTCACACGCAATCTTTGAGCGAATCAGACCGTTGGACGCTTTATATTTCCAGTTGCGCCTCTGTTCTATAAAACCCCATTTCCCGAGAGCAACAGTAAAATCCCCACGGTGGCCCAGCTCAATGCATCTCATCAGCCGGCCTGGTTGGGGCTTGATTGCTAAACGCGCGCTACACTTGTCACCCAGTTAGAGAGCCATGCGAACATGTCAGGTCTGCTTTACTTCTGTGTCGTGGCAGTGGTGGCGGCAGCAGCAGCAGCAGCGGCAGCTAGAGGCTAAGCTTACAGAAAAGGCCCAGGAGCTGCAGGTTGTGGGTGCGAGCATAAGCATGTTAGCTTTTGTTTCTGTGGCCGCAGGATATAGGGGTGACTGTTAGCATGTTAGCATTAGTTTTGGTATGTTAGCATTAGCTCACTACAGTTCTGTGGCTTAAGGCTATTAGAGGTAGGCTGTTAGCATGTTAGCATTAGCATTAGATTCGGTGGCATCAGGCCTTGGGGATGTTAGGTTTTTTGCATGTTAGCATTGGCCCTTTGATCTTCTAATGCCTGCTGCAAACCTCCAAGGGCTTTTGATTATGAGACTGATTGTCACTCATAACTGGGAGACTGTTGAAGGAAATGCTTAGCGGTGCAGCCAATCAAAATATTTACAGTATTATGCGTCAATCAATTCTCCCTCTAGTCACACAGCTGAGGAATACTAACAACATTTAGACCAGTAATCAGTCATAGAAGCAAGCAAAACTGTAACTGGGCACTGATAGACATTAGCAAAAAAAAACCCCTCTGAACATAAAAAAGGTCCTGTGATTTGTACCCGTTTTTCTACAGGGATCTCAAACTAAGATGCACATTTAAATGACGGTATATTTATCAAACACACATGGAGTGCTGTTGTGTCATCTTTTAGCACCTGTATGTTTTCATTATAAATTTGATTTGTACATTTTGTTAAACATTGTAATATTTCTTGTGTGTGGCAGCTTGGATAAATGTCAGTGTTATCATGCATTCCAGGGCCCCAGCTTGCTAATAAAATCCCCCCGTGAATAAAAAAAACCTTTCCTCTCTGTCTTCTTTCATGCTGCCAGGAGTCCTTCACCAGGGAACTCGCAGCAGATTGATTTATATTGTCTTTGTCTATGCTTTCAATAACACCCTCCCGCAAATATAGAAACCGGCACTTCATTGGCCTGTAAATGTATGTTAAGCAATGTACTGCGTATTTCGTAGGAAAGAAAAAAAAAACTCCCAAAAATCTGAATGAAGGTCACATGTCGATAGAACAATTTAGAGTAAAACACCTGAAAAACATTCCAGCAATAAATTCCATAAATATCTAATAACTACATATATATATAATTTTTTTTCTCTATCTCAGTGAATAAGGATGCCCCACTGCTACATATTAAATATGACAGATGCAGCTGCCTGCACTCGGAGGGAAGGGTGTATTGATTTTAGATTTGGCAGGGGGACACACTTAGCTCTGCAGTTCTCGCTGTCCGCGTTTGGTCAGAGAGACTCAGCCCGGCTCTCCGTGCCGGAGCCACACGCAGGCCCCCATCACGCCTCTTCCTCTCTCTGTAAATCACAGGAGATGGGGCGGAACAAGCGCCAGACAGAGTACTTTTATTGAATATGTATTAACGGGACGTGCATTAATTCCTCACCACGGATATTTCCGCGTCCAATTTTGATGTTACAGCTGTGCGGAGATTGGAAATGTGGTGACCTGTTCTTCTGATTAATTCCTCAAAGGAAACAGTTGTTTGCGACAGTGTGTCATTATTTTCTGCAGTTTTTTCATCCCTCCGACATGCGCTGACAAGGCTGTTAATGTGCATGCCAGCGAAGGCTATGCGGGGGGGGGGGGGGGTGGTTGTTACTTTCTTTATAATACTCATTTTTGCAAAGTAGATGCAGAGCAAGCTAGTGTAACTGTGTTTGCGCTAAGATGTCTTTTCCCATTGTCACCTCTGACTGGGATGCCAATTTACAGAATCACAATTCTTTGAATGCCTAAGGAAAATTCAGTGTTGAATATTAAAAAAAATAATAATAAGTCTATGCAAATCCTCTCTGTCCGACATGTTGTGTTTTCATGGATTGGGGCAGTGTTTTTAACAGGGATGAAAGTTGTCAAGTAATAAATCAGCAGGCAGTTTGACTACACATTGGTTTCTGTATGGCCAAGGCCAGCGTCATTCTCACAGCAATTCAATTTATCCTCAACTTAAATGAGCGATGAATCTATGAATGCATTGTGCTGCGTTTCTCACAAAACATTTTTTTATTTTATTTTCTGACATGTAATTTTGCAAAGAGAACGAAAGAAGGCTCGGACATTTCTGTGCTGCCCTCTGAAAAGGCTGTGCTGTTCTGCAGATGGTAAGAGACAAGCATAACAAAAGATACAAACTGAGACGGACTCTGCGCTCCTATAGAGATCAGCCATTTTCTCTAACAGTCAGACCCTCTGTCACCTTATACAACTTCAGAACAAATCACAGGCAAGAGTCAGGAGAGACAAGGTAAAGAGTGATACATTCTGTTTAGCCCTAACAACAAAACAAGCAGCCGCTTCAGGGGGTAGTGATTTGGGGGGGGGGGGGGGGGGGAAGGTGAATCGTCGTCAATAGTACAAAATCATCCTGACAAGCTAATCTGTGTCAGAGTGCAGGGATGGGCAGCGTTGTGCTCAGGCAATATTCTACAAGGGGACAATATCGCCTTTTTCTGGAAAACAAATTAAGTGTTAGCAATTATATGTGGCAGTCTGTTTGAGGTGGTACATTTACTTGGAGGAAAATAAAACTTCTCTGGCAAGAACTGCAGGGCACCTGGGCACTAAACTCCATTAATCTGGATGGCTGTTCATTAGAGCAGCACCACCAGGGGGAAGACAGCACTGAGCCGACTCACATCCTTTGAGTTAGACAGATTCCAGCAATGCGGCTCACAGAGCCCTTGAGACCGCCACTAAATGCTTGTTTTCTGAAGTCTCTCCCCCTCACAACCAGCATATTTTATTTATCTATTCAAATGTTCACTCTGAGCAACGGTGGCTGAATTCCTTTCAGAGCCAACCCCAGCGGGTGTGTTTAATTTGATTATGTATTTACTACTTTCATGTCGCCGTTTTCTGGGCTTAACTGATTTGACACACATCGCTCTTTTTTTGTACAAGGAGACCTTGTTTTCATAGAGTGCAGACATGGAGATTGTTAGTTAATGATCGTACTATGCTGTACGGTCTTTGTGTTCTTGCTGAGGGGTCTTTTATTCGGGTGGGGTGGGGGGTGTTAGGGCAGTGGGAAGAAGACACACTCCCGGCACGTGTGGAAATGAAAGTACATGCACACTGTTTTCACAGGGAGCTTTCGCTGGTTTCAGCAGTTTCATTTGAGGTTTGTCCTGTGGGCCTTGATGATCTGGCACTGGACTGGGATGGGTTTCAGCCTAGAGCCGAAATGGACACCCATCTGTACTGAAGTCCTTGGCTTATTCACTGCAGTCCACTGTTTTGAGTAAACTATCTCCCTCTGAATATGATGAGTAGATATCCTTGCAGCACAAAAATAAATTACTTCAGTTTTTAAATTTATTTTATTTGCTTTGTGTATTGCATGTGACTGATGTCATACAAAATCTTTCACTTTCCTTATTCTGAGACCGCCATTAGTAATTGGATGAGCTTCCATTAATATTCATTTTTCTGTGTCATGGTTGTACATCATCTTCACTTTCATCTGAAAATGCTTTGTGAAAAACAAATACAGTTCACAAAGACCACTGAATAACTGCAAAACATGCTTTTACCTCAGTTTGCTGAGTAATGGTGTCAGTGTGGTGTAATGGTGTTAATGTGATGTAATTATGTCAGTGTGATGTAATGGTGTCAGTGTGGTGTAATGGTGTTAATGTGATGTAATTATGTCAGTGTGATGTAATGGTGTCAGTGTGGTGTAATGGTGTTAATGTGATGTAATGGTGTCAGTGTGGTGTAATGGTGTTAATGTGATGTAATGGTGTCAGTGTGGTGTAATGGTGATAATGTGATGTAATTATGTCAGTGTGATGTAATGGTGTAATGGTGTAGTGTTGTCATGGTGTCAGTATGGTGTAATGGTGTTAATGTGATGCAATGGTGTCAGTGTGGTGTAATGATGTCAGTGTGGTGTAATGGTGTTAATGTGATGTAATTATGTCATTGTGATGTAATGGTGTCAGTGTGGTGTAATGGTGTAGTGGTATAATAATAAGGTACATGACTGGGACCCCTGAGGTTGCAAGGCCCTTAACCCCATATTGCTCCCAGGGGGGTTTGACCCTTGGTTAACCAAAGTTAGCAACTGTTGCTATGGATGAAAGCGTCAGGTAAATGACTGTAACGTAATGCAATGGTCTGGGTTATTGGCTTGTGGGGTTGATTCTCAAGAAAGGTGTTGTTGGTGTACCCCTGCGTAGTGTGCTTTATCTAAATTGCTTCTTTACTCAATGTCAATTATGTATAAACGAGCATAAACCAAGTTTCTCTGTAGTAGGAAATTTTTAATGTAAAGTATGTAAGTTTAGAGTTTCTGGTAAATACCTTTACGGGAACCATCTTACAGAAGGATCATCTTATTCTATCCAGCTCTGGGGAAAAGAGACGAATAAGAAATGTACAGGCATTGAAATTAGCTTGCAGGAAAAACTGAGATTTAGATGTGTATCAGTAACCAGCCAATTAATAATTTACCTCCAACACACATTGTTACATGTTGAGTTATGGAAACAAGTTCAACTGACGCACTCCATAAGCTAAATTTAGTGAAATATTTTATTACTGCATGGTTATACCAAACAGCTCAGCTAATGTGCGGTACAGAGTGAAGCTGAATGGGATGTCTTGTATTGTATTGTATTGTTTCTTCAAGAGGTCACCCATATGGTTTAGTCCATGCTAACCCTACTGGCACTTGAGACTTTTACCCTTCGCTAGCACTTTAACACCCTTGTCCTGAAAGAAATGCACTTTGTGTTGTAAGTCGCTCTGGATAAGAGCGTCTGATAAATAATTTAATGTAATATAGTAGTGTAATAGTAAAAATAAATAAAGTAATGTAATGTAATGTCTTATCTGGTCTTAGGGAAATGAACCCAGTGGTCCTCTAAAACCAGGGTGTGGTCATAATGCTGCCCTGACATTTATATTTTTCATGTAAATTCAAAAAGAAGATCTTGTCCCGTGAATTTCTAGGCAGCGCCACCACCTCTACTTGCCTGACAAATCGCCTTTTCTGTTTCCACACCCAAGTGGAGTTAGCCTGGGGATTCCTCATCACTGCGTTAGAGCCCTTAAACTGGAATTAAACTTAAATGTTACGGTCTCCACTCCTCTGGGAAGGATAAGCCTTCAGACTGTGGTCCGCTAACCCTCGTAACCCCGGTAACCTCAGAGGTTCTCATCCCTCTGTTCTGCAAAGATTACCATAGCAACACAAGATGCTAGGAGGCTTGAAATGTAGACGCGTTTATTCCCTGGCTGACTTAGTATCTAATGCAGGAACGAATGCAATTTACAGCACTTGGCATTGCCCTATTAGTCCTTTTCATGTGAGCATACTATTTTCTGAGCCTGTAATGAATGTGCAAAACTTAACATCTCACTGGTTTACTCAAGGATAAATTTGTAAATATCTAGGTTATTGTCACTGAGTCAATCACTTTGAGTCTTCAGTGTTTTTCTTCTTCTGTTTTTATTCAGTGAAAGTAATATTATTTGCAGGTGAGTTTGCCACAGCACAGATTTCAACATCTGGTTAATGACAGCTAAATAAAGAATTTTCTGCAAAACAAGCCTGCAGTATTGTTTTTCCAATTTAATTACAATTTTGTGAGTGTGTGTGTTTGAGTGGCGTGTGCATGCTTAAAGAAATCTTACATCTAATTACTTTAGGTAGATACACAGCTGCACTTTTGAGAATGCATGCATTAAATGAATAACAAAAATACACTGAGAGAGCATTTGGAAAACGGCCATATGAAATGTTATAACGCTGTGAACATGTGTATCCGGTTCAGCTTGTAATCAGGCTGTGTGCTGCGGTGTGATGAGGGAAAGGTGTAGGGATCTGGGTGCAGTTCAGCGGACACACACAGGGATAGTCCTCCATTTCATTATCAGACTTCTTGCTCGTCGTTGTCACGCAAGGGTGGTGTTTTATGCCAGAAAATTTCCCAGTTGGAAATTTATTGTTGACAGCTCATTTTTTTCCTCTTCCCAGTCAGCTGAAGATAAAGGAAAAAATCTACACAAAGGGCCCTTTGCTTCGCCAAATGATGTTCGAGAATTTTTTTCTCCCACTTCAAATATCCATTGCACTTTCAGGGCCAGGCTCCCTGTGTTTCCAATAAGGCCCTTTTGATTTGTGTGCAGATACCGGGAAGGAGGTAGACACCCAAGATGACTTTTCATTTGGGAAATCGCTACATTACCCCAGCAACCCAAAGGAAAATGATTGCAGTATATTGAGCCAGAGGCTGGCCGTCTGAAACCTAATTATAGAACAGAAAAGATCCGAGCCTGCTTTTTTTGCAAAATAAAAAAAGGGGCTTTCTATTAGCACTCTTTCTTTGGCAGAGGCTAAACGCGAAGCGTTGAGTAATATGTGCACAGGAGCCTCACTCCCAGTTGTAGTGTTTGTAGTTGCATGCCAACGTTGTGAGTAGTAGTATGCTAACGCTACATGTGGTAGCATGCTAACTCTGTCTGCAGTATTATACTAACGTTGCTTGTGGTAATATGCTAATACTGTCTGTGGTAGTATGCTAATGATACTAATGATCGTTAGCGGACTGTCTGTTGCAGTTCGCTAACGATAGCTGTGGTAGCATGTTATTGTTGTCTATTGTAGTATGCTCTTGCTGCCCATAGTAGCATGCTAATGCTGCTTGAATCGCTCAGGGGTAGTTGGTGCAGGACAGGCTGCCTGCCTTCAGTCTCCTCTGGTTGGCAGGACGGACGAAGCGTCTGGCACATTGTCTATCTCTCTGTCTGTGAAGGGAAGACAGACAAAGCGCTTTTCCTTTTTTTTTGTGCCTGTATTTTTTTGCTGTTGTTGTTTATTTTTTCCAGCAGAAGGTGTTACTACAGGGTATGGCTCAGCAGGGGTACATCGGCACTTTTCGGGGGGATGCTGGAGGGACCCCGCGTGGTGTGATGAAGCGGGAGTGTGTGATCACCTGAGGGGCCGGGGTGCTGGGGGGTGGGGGGTGGGGAGGCTCCCTGGGTCCACTGTAATGAGCTGGTGTCAGCTGTCTCTCCGCACTGCTTGAAGTGGGGGGGGGGGGGTTCACACGTGGGGGCCTGAGTTCCAGGTGCTGCCAGTCAGGTGGTACTAACGCTGGCATGGGGAGCCCGGGAGCCATGGCAACGCCATGGGAACGCAGGTCACGCGCTCAGGCGCAGATGGGGGAGCAGCCTCCAGACAGCAGGGGGTGCTGACTCAGCCATGGTGGGGGGGGGGCAACCCCTGAGAATTAGGGGAGAGAGAGAGAGGAAGAAAGAGTAAGAGAGACGGCATGCAGAATGACACCAGCAGGAAGTGTGACCACGGGAATGCGACAGATTGGCCAGCGAAGGGCCAGCTTCTCGAAAAACGCTGTTCATCCATGAGAGTACACCTGAACATCAGCCACCCCACGCTGTGAGAGATTCATCCACTCCTGCACATCAGCAGCTAGCTAATGTACACATTGTGCCCATGACGTGCGTTTGGAGTTTCTGATTCAACATGACACACTTCACAAGCACATGGGCTTAAACTCAACACTGACTGATCGCCAGGAAAAAGAAAAACACAAAGTAAACGCAGGAAACTCATGCATATCTGCACCGCGCCATGAGCAGCGAAAGAGAGGCGTAACGGGTCCTTAAAGCAAAGGGTGAGCATAGAACATAGAGAGCCAAAGGAGAACTTTCCTTAAACGCCCGGGTCAGCATTTGCAATTCAAACGGCAGAGGCAGAAAGGCTCGGGGACGGCGTGCGCTCTGATAACGGCGTCTCGCTATTACTCCTGGGAAAGTGGAATCAGGATGATTTTATTTGAGCTGCGGTCAGAGCCGCACACCCTGGGGGGCTACTCCGGCTGCGTTAACCAGGCTCAACCCAGGGTGAAATCAGCAGAAAATGTATGGAGCGAAGTCAGCAAGCGTACACTCACCGACTCAAACACTGACCAGTTCTTGTCTCAGGGTCACCTGAGGTAAGCCAGCCCTGTTTGGGGTGAGACATGGGAAACAACACCAAACACTTGGTAAAAAAAATCCTTATAGAATGGGCAGATAAACTATTTTATTAAAAAAAAGGTAATGAAGATCAGTAATGAAGATTAAAAAGTAATGTGATGCCAACAGAAAAGTGAGCAGGGGGAAATAGATATACCGAATACAGTTCTGTAGCTCATCCTCCAAGCGAAGGGAAACTGGATTCCAGACCACAGGAAGCAGGAATGAGAATGTCAGAGACCGATCCACAGGTCCCAGGAGAGGAGGAGCTGACTGGCAGACACTGTTTCTGTGCTCCTATTTCCTCAGGAAACGCAGTGGACCCAAATTCACAGCATATACAGATGGTGGCAAAGTTGTCCCATAATGTCAAAAGGAAAAGAATGTTACACTGACACAGAAGTTCTGGAATCATAAAGGCCACATTCTTAATCGGTCTTTTATTTACATAAACTACTTGACAGGATAATGCACACAGTCAATAGATAGCCCATCCTCTGGCTTCAGCCCTGAGGAAAAGTGGTTTAACTCCATTCAATTCTCAGACAAGCCTTTGTAAGGCGTTATAAAATCTCGCCTTTGTCGTTTCAAGCACTCAAATGTTTTTCGGTAACCTTTCATGGCCCTTCAAATCACTATTTTCTCATGCCTTTCAATGGCAGATCTGGATATGGTATGCCGTCACTGTTGAATCTGACTCTGTGTAGGTCATACAGCCTTAAGCCGCTCTCAAGTCATTAACACTTCAATTACTGATCTACCATATGACATATGATCCAATGTACATTTACCCTCACCTTCAAACCGCAAATAATTGCAGGTGTTGGTGAAAGCATGTGTCACTTCTGACCACCAACAGCACTCTTGTGTAATATGTAAATGGAAATAACAGACATGTATATTCATCAATACGCAAATGCATGAATATTATGGACCTTCCCTCTCTAAACACAAATCAACAATCAAAGATTTTCGGAAGCATTTAATACGCTGCTCAAAAACAGCCGCCCTTTGCGCGGGCTCCCTTATCTGTCTTCTATTGCAGCACTGTTTCCTGTCAGCAGGGGGGGCAATAAAACACAGCAGCTTCCCTGTTTTAATGTGTGACATGTAAATAAAAAAGGGGGCGACCCGAGCGTCAAGCGCAAATAAACCTTTGTCCAAAAATCTCTGCATGTGGTGGAAAAAAAAAACACCAAGCGGTCGCAGGGAGGTCTAATACGGACGGACACAATATGAAACGCCGCCGCCCTGAATCAAAGCACTGTTCTCCATGGGGTGCTTTTTCATTCCCCGACTGTACTGTGTGTTTTGAATTGGAAATGGGCGCGTGTTCGGGGCTGTTGGCTCGTGCGTGCTGTGACATTTAGCTGAGGGGATCTCTCCATGCCACTCTGTTTGGCCAGCGTGACTGTGACTTCCACATGTTCCTCTGGCCCCAGACCTGCACAGACCTCCCAGGGCCTCCAGTGCGGCTAACCTTTCCAGCAAATTGCCTCTATTTGAAGAGGAACAATCAGCATACTAAATGGATAATCAAACATTAGCAGAGAAAAGAGTTCACACTCGGTGGAAGAAACAGAAAAAAAACCCATTTCCATTTGTAATGTGTGCTATAATTTGTATGCGTTCCAATCGCTTCAGGGACTGGTTTTTACACCGGCTTAATTTGGATTTCTATTACATACACTGACACACTGGTAAATAAGTTGATTGTGTTAATCAAAAACTGTTTGTAGCACACTGTCTCGCTGAAAAAAGTAATCTTATAGCACTGATGTGGAGAATCAATACAATTAAAACTGAGGTAGTATATCTGTTTATTATATCAAAAATCATTCTCAATCATGTCCATTTCTACTATCTTAAAATGAAGCACAAATACATTGTATATAAGAGCCTCGACAATCACCTGGCCACTGCCTGACACTGTCACACTGTTCTACTGCCTAACACTGTGTCACACACTGTTCTACTACCTAACACTATTCCACACTGTTCTACTGCCTAACACTATTCCACACTGTTCTACTGCCTAACGCTGTGCCACATTGTTCTACTGCCTAACACTGTGTCACACACACTGTTCTACTGCCTAACACTGTGTCACACACTGTTCTACTGCCTAACACTATTCCACACTGTTCTACTGCCTAACACTGTGTCACACACTGTTCTACTGCCTAACACTGTGTCACACACTGTTCTACTGCCTAACACTATTCCACACTTTTCTACTGCCTAACACTGTGTCACACACTGTTCTACTACCTAACACTATTCCACACTTTTCTACTGCCTAACACTGTGTCACACACTGTTCTACTGCCTAACACTATTCCACACTGTTCTACTGCCTAACACTGTCACACACTAAATTTTTTCCAATAAACAAAGGAGGAAAGAAATGCACTTTAAGTAAAGAATCGCAAAAAGTAGGGCAAGAAATGAACTGCCACTTGAAACATAATTAGAATACAGCATCATCCAGATAAGCAGCAATTTTAAATTTCACTAATAAAGTAAAATAAACCTGGAATTGAATACATGAGGGAGGGCCAGCGGTGAACCTCTTATCTGAATCTCAATTCTCCACAGACCACTGAGATCCTTTTACAGGATTTCTATTTGTGTGTCGTTTGTCAAGGACTCAAGGACGTGAACCCGAGGTGCTGAAACCTTCTCCCGTGTCTCCGTGAGGAAGATGCGCCTCGGTGTACGAGGCCACGGTGAGCAGCGCTCTCTCGGGAGCGCACTGTTATTTTTACTGTGGCCCATTTGAGGCGATCGGGGCAGAGGTGGGGTGACAGACAACAATTACAGGCTGCCAGGACTTACAGGTATTTGCATCTCCTTTAAGGAGAGACGGGCCGGCAGCTCCGCGGCCCCACCACCCCTGTCAGGCGCAGCTAACACTCAAGAGTGTTCCTCGGTGCATCAGTCCGACTGGCTCCGGAGAGAGATGTGGCTTAGAAGTCAGGGTCGGTCAGTCCTCCCGTGCTCTCCGTCCACAGGAAGTGCTTTTCTGAGGGAGGAAATAAGATTCTGGGACATTTATTTACAACACGCCAACATGTACGGATTCCATAACCTTTTCAACTTTATTAACTCACTTCTGCTGCCTAAAGACAATTATATATCTATATGGTATCATAATCATCTAAAGACCCATTCAAGCTTTATTTCACACCTGTATAGTTCAATGAATGAATGAATGAATCAGTAAATAAATACATGGAGCAGAAAGGTGAGAGATGTTAGAAACGAGAAATTGTGAACAATGTTAATGTTGTGGAAATGCATAACAAAGATAATAATAGTGTAAAGCAGACCTGTCACAAGTTAATATATGTGAAAAGTTCATGAAAAATAATGTAAAGTTAAATCTGAGAAAAAATGAGTTGTCAGTTGTACAGAATTAGAATGAATTTTTTTTTTACTGAAAAAAGAAGATGCTGTTGCAAAATAGATTTGAAATACATGCCTGGAGGGTAGAAAAACAGCCAACCAGCAAAAACCAAACAGAGCTGAACCACTAATTTAAGAACACTAGTGTTTGAGCGTTAGTATCAGGGCACTAGGGTATCATTACTAGTGTAAGAGTGCTAGTGAAACACTGCTCATGTAAAAGCGCTAGTGTACCAGTACTCGTGTCAGAGTGCGAGTGTACCTATACCAGTGTAAAAGCGCTGGTGTACCAGTACTCGTGTCAGAGTGCGAGTGTACCTATACCAGTGTAAAAGCGCTAGTGTACCAGTACTCGTGTCAGAGTGCGAGTGTACCTATACCAGTGTAAAAGCGCTAGTGTACCAGTACTCGTGTCAGAGTGCGAGTGTACCTATACCAGTGTAAAAGCGCTAGTGTACCAGTACTCGTGTCAGAGTGCGAGTGTACCTATACCAGTGTAAAAGCGCTAGTGTACCAGTACTCGTGTCAGAGTGCGAGTGTACCTATACCAGTGTAAAAGCGCTAGTGTACCAGTACTCGTGTCAGAGTGCGAGTGTACCTATACCAGTGTAAAAGCGCTAGTGTACCAGTACTCGTGTCAGAGTGCGAGTGTACCTATACCAGTGTAAAAGCGCTAGTGTACCAGTACTCGTGTCAGAGTGCGAGTGTACCTATACCAGTGTAAAAGCGCTAGTGTACCAGTACTCGTGTCAGAGTGCGAGTGTACCTATACCAGTGTAAAAGCGCTAGTGTACCAGTACTCGTGTCAGAGTGCGAGTGTACCTATACCAGTGTAAAAGCGCTAGTGTACCAGTACTCGTGTCAGAGTGCGAGTGTACCTATACCAGTGTAAAAGCGCTAGTGTACCAGTACTCGTGTCAGAGTGCGAGTGTACCTATACCAGTGTAAAAGCGCTAGTGTACCAGTACTCGTGTCAGAGTGCGAGTGTACCTATACCAGTGTAAAAGCGCTAGTGTACCAGTACTCGTGTCAGAGTGCGAGTGTACCTATACCAGTGTAAAAGCGCTAGTGTACCAGTACTCGTGTCAGAGTGCGAGTGTACCTATACCAGTGTAAAAGCGCTAGTGTACCAGTACTCGTGTCAGAGTGCGAGTGTACCTATACCAGTGTAAAAGCGCTAGTGTACCAGTACTCGTGTCAGAGTGCGAGTGTACCTATACCAGTGTAAAAGCGCTGGTGTACCAGTACTCGTGTCAGAGTGCGAGTGTACCTATACCAGTGTAAAAGCGCTAGTGTACCAGTACTCGTGTCAGAGTGCGAGTGTACCTATACCAGTGTAAAAGCGCTAGTGTACCAGTACTCGTGTCAGAGTGCGAGTGTACCTATACCAGTGTAAAAGCGCTAGTGTACCAGTACTCGTGTCAGAGTGCGAGTGTACCTATACCAGTGTAAAAGCGCTAGTGTACCAGTACTCGTGTCAGAGTGCGAGTGTACCTATACCAGTGTAAAAGCGCTAGTGTACCAGTACTCGTGTCAGAGTGCGAGTGTACCTATACCAGTGTAAAAGCGCTAGTGTACCAGTACTCGTGTCAGAGTGCGAGTGTACCTATACCAGTGTAAAAGCGCTAGTGTACCAGTACTCGTGTCAGAGTGCGAGTGTACCTATACCAGTGTAAAAGCGCTAGTGTACCAGTACTCGTGTCAGAGTGCGAGTGTACCTATACCAGTGTAAAAGCGCTAGTGTACCAGTACTCGTGTCAGAGTGCGAGTGTACCTATACCAGTGTAAAAGCGCTAGTGTACCAGTACTCGTGTCAGAGTGCGAGTGTACCTATACCAGTGTAAAAGCGCTAGTGTACCAGTACTCGTGTCAGAGTGCGAGTGTACCTATACCAGTGTAAAAGCGCTGGTGTACCAGTACTCGTGTCAGAGTGCGAGTGTACCTATACCAGTGTAAAAGCGCTAGTGTACCAGTACTCGTGTCAGAGTGCGAGTGTACCTATACCAGTGTAAAAGCGCTAGTGTACCAGTACTCGTGTCAGAGTGCGAGTGTACCTATACCAGTGTAAAAGCGCTAGTGTACCAGTACTCGTGTCAGAGTGCGAGTGTACCTATACCAGTGTAAAAGCGCTAGTGTACCAGTACTCGTGTCAGAGTGCGAGTGTACCTATACCAGTGTAAAAGCGCTAGTGTACCAGTACTCGTGTCAGAGTGCGAGTGTACCTATACCAGTGTAAAAGCGCTAGTGTACCAGTACTCGTGTCAGAGTGCGAGTGTACCTATACCAGTGTAAAAGCGCTAGTGTACCAGTACTCGTGTCAGAGTGCGAGTGTACCTATACCAGTGTAAAAGCGCTAGTGTACCAGTACTCGTGTCAGAGTGCGAGTGTACCTATACCAGTGTAAAAGCGCTAGTGTACCAGTACTCGTGTCAGAGTGCGAGTGTACCTATACCAGTGTAAAAGCGCTAGTGTACCAGTACTCGTGTCAGAGTGCGAGTGTACCTATACCAGTGTAAAAGCGCTAGTGTACCAGTACTCGTGTCAGAGTGCGAGTGTACCTATACCAGTGTAAAAGCGCTAGTGTACCAGTACTCGTGTCAGAGTGCGAGTGTACCTATACCAGTGTAAAAGCGCTAGTGTACCAGTACTCGTGTCAGAGTGCGAGTGTACCTATACCAGTGTAAAAGCGCTAGTGTACCAGTACTCGTGTCAGAGTGCGAGTGTACCTATACCAGTGTAAAAGCGCTAGTGTACCAGTACTCGTGTCAGAGTGCGAGTGTACCTATACCAGTGTAAAAGCGCTAGTGTACCAGTACTCGTGTCAGAGTGCGAGTGTACCTATACCAGTGTAAAAGCGCTAGTGTACCAGTACTCGTGTCAGAGTGCGAGTGTACCTATACCAGTGTAAAAGCGCTAGTGTACCAGTACTCGTGTCAGAGTGCGAGTGTACCTATACCAGTGTAAAAGCGCTAGTGTACCAGTACTCGTGTCAGAGTGCGAGTGTACCTATACCAGTGTAAAAGCGCTAGTGTACCAGTACTCGTGTCAGAGTGCGAGTGTACCTATACCAGTGTAAAAGCGCTAGTGTACCAGTACTCGTGTCAGAGTGCGAGTGTACCTATACCAGTGTAAAAGCGCTAGTGTACCAGTACTCGTGTCAGAGTGCGAGTGTACCTATACCAGTGTAAAAGCGCTAGTGTACCAGTACTCGTGTCAGAGTGCGAGTGTACCTATACCAGTGTAAAAGCGCTAGTGTACCAGTACTCGTGTCAGAGTGCGAGTGTACCTATACCAGTGTAAAAGCGCTAGTGTACCAGTACTCGTGTCAGAGTGCGAGTGTACCTATACCAGTGTAAAAGCGCTAGTGTACCAGTACTCGTGTCAGAGTGCGAGTGTACCTATACCAGTGTAAAAGCGCTAGTGTACCAGTACTCGTGTCAGAGTGCGAGTGTACCTATACCAGTGTAAAAGCGCTAGTGTACCAGTACTCGTGTCAGAGTGCGAGTGTACCTATACCAGTGTAAAAGCGCTAGTGTACCAGTACTCGTGTCAGAGTGCGAGTGTACCTATACCAGTGTAAAAGCGCTAGTGTACCAGTACTCGTGTCAGAGTGCGAGTGTACCTATACCAGTGTAAAAGCGCTAGTGTACCAGTACTCGTGTCAGAGTGCGAGTGTACCTATACCAGTGTAAAAGCGCTAGTGTACCAGTACTCGTGTCAGAGTGCGAGTGTACCTATACCAGTGTAAAAGCGCTAGTGTACCAGTACTCGTGTCAGAGTGCGAGTGTACCTATACCAGTGTAAAAGTGCTAGTGTACCAGTACTCGTGTCAGAGTGCGAGTGTACCTATACCAGTGTAAAAGTGCTAGTGTACCAGTACTCGTGTCAGAGTGCGAGTGTACCTATACCAGTGTAAAAGCGCTAGTGTACCAGTACTCGTGTCAGAGTGCGAGTGTACCTATACCAGTGTAAAAGCGCTAGTGTACCAGTACTCGTGTCAGAGTGCGAGTGTACCTATACCAGTGTAAAAGTGCTAGTGTTTTATTACTAGTGTCAGGGTAGTAGTGTACAGTTACTAGTGCAAAAGTGCTAGTGTGGTATTGCTAGTGTCAGAGTGCTAGTGTGCCTGTGCTGGTGCCGGAGTGAAAGAGTAGAGGAACGCATCACAGGTCTAGTGTAGGAAAGCTAATGTCAGAGCACAAGTGTTGAAGAGCTACTGTAAATTAATCTCAGTACAGCCGTGAGTACGGGTAACAGAATGACAAGACACTGAGGATGTTCAGGCTAAATACCCTGTCCTTTCTACAAGATCTCCCTCACTAAATGTGTTTGTGCATCAGCTGTCAGGGTCTGGGACCGTGACCGATGGAATGAAACATTGAAATGAAATGAATTGTTCATAAAGTAGCAATGAAAAATCTGTGGGACAAATGTTTTGAGTCTGGTGAAGTCTTACAAGCCACCCTCCTTCTGCAAGAAACTCTGCTTGAAATGAAATTAATTCATGTCTTTTATGTGATCAGTCAGCGTGACCACAACGTAAGATATTCATTCCGCCAAACAATCATCGTATAAAAATCGCTCTTTGACTGGGTGTGCTGCCTTGGAACGAGTCAGTCAGCTAACACAGAACAGATCAAAAGTGAATATTACCTTGAGGAGAATGAAGAGTTTTGTGAACGCATTTACACAACTTTTCTGCAAGGATATACTGCAGTGGAAGGGGGGCCAAATCTAACCTTCAAGGTTGCCAGAGGTGGACGTCATACTGGGTTTCGCTGTTACACTGTTACTGGGTTTCACTGCTACTCCCCTATGTGTCAGAATATAAGAGTATTTTGCACAAAATCATAATATCACTGACATCACATTATATATATATCTGCTCTTCATTGTCTTCGTTGTCTGCGTCACGCCTCAGGTTTTCCTGAAATGCTGTTCTGAATCACAGCAGTTCATTTGGCAAAAGGACAAAAGGTTTAATTACAAAGGCATGTTCACAGTTTGTCAAACGTGACACACAGCATTTATTGTACCAGGCAAATGTTCCTCACATTTATGTAAAATAAGTCATGTTGGGTATCACAACATTAAATTCATCCCTGCTGCTAAGATGTTGGGTTCCAGTTATAATTGAGGTAAAATAGATGTTATTGATGAATAAATACATGGAAAAAAGGATAAATAAATAAATAAATGACAGAATCAAAAAACAAGGATGGCCAGGCCTAAATGAACAGGGAAAACAAAACAAGAGAAAGCCACACAAAAGCAATTCAGTTTATCTGACTTGCCTGCAGCTATAACAGCTCAAAATACATGTGGCCATTTAAGCTGGATGGCAAAACTGGTCCTCTTTAATCTCCAGTCCTCTGGTTAGCCTTAGTGTCCATTCAGACAGATGGGGACACAGATGAGTAGCTCTGAACCTGCACACTGACATTCAGTCAATATTGCTCCCAGTAAACACCATATGTACAGTCATACATTCCACATTCAGCGCACTCATTCCCACTATATGTGGAGGAGGTGTAGTATAATGGTTTGGGAGCTGGTCTTGTAACTTGGAGGTTACAGGTTTAATTCCCAGGTAAAGGCACAGTCATTGTGCTTCACATGAACTGCTTCAGTAAAGCATCCAGCTGGTTCCTGAATAAAAATGTACGCTTGTAAGTCACTCTAGACGAGGGCATCTGCTAGATGTCTTAAATGTAACTGTGAACATAAATATATTCAAATGAAAGGCTTCACAGGATGTACCTAGTCATAAATCATAACATAACACATGAAACATTAAAATACCAAGCCTGGCTCCAGCACTATGAATTCCATAGCTTTATATTTCCATGTTGGTACCTAGCCTCACTGAGTTTAATTGGGCACAGTACAATATAATGAAAATGGCACATACTTACCAGCTACTCTACAAGTACAAAGGATGCATTTCAATCACAGAGCCACATTAAGAATACATAAAGTTATTAATAATTTTCACATTTGTGATTTTTAAAAGATTTTAAAAAATGCATTTCTGTCCCGACTGTCTTGTTTTTGTTTTTCTTTAAACACTCCATTGGCCTCTTAATGTGAAAGTATTCTACTGTCTCTTCTGAGTTTTGAATTAAAGATTTTTTTTTTTGTCATTTACGTGTTTGGGTTTAAAGCAGCTAATTGAACCAGTTCTTTATTTAGTTCTAGAAATGTCATTAACAGCCAATTAAAGTCAGTGAGGCAGAGCTTACAACATGCCAGAGGTAACGTCAGCTAAACCCAGCACAGGCTGGTGGGTGAGGCTGAAGCTTAGCAAATTGGAAGAAAGGAAATAACATGGATGCAATTAGTTTAACAATAAGATTGGTTATTTATCGGTCTGTGTGGTTTCGGTTTGGCGTGGTACGGGCTGCGTTCCAGTTCTCAAAAAATGTATCCTCCTCTCCTCCACACCCGCCCTGCCTCCTCCCTCTCTCCAATGCCCCAGTGCCGGCAAGAAGGGGGAGACGAGGTGATAGCATCTACGAGTGTTGGAAAGCACCCATGATGTAAGGGCGGCTGAGTTTGAGAATTTTGAGAGTGGAAGGAAGAGTCACTGTGGAGAAGACACAGGCCCGCTGGTTTGTGAGTGCTCACATCTGCATTTTAGCCATACAGCATATGCTTTTAATTCAAAGAGACTCACAGGAAGTGCTTAAATGACTTACAGGAAGTGACCTTGGCCACGGCGCAGCACATGGTTCTGTATTTGAGCTGAAAGCTCTGGCCTCCTGGTTAAAGGGACTCTTTACACCTGCTGACATTTTTAGCCATATATTATGATGCTGTACAGTGACCCCTGTGGATTTAAATTCTCAGCGGGGCCAAAAAAACCCCTCTTAAAACGATGGTATTGCATGGATTATAAACATGACATAGGTCTGAAGTCACTGAGCAAACAAGGGGGCACTAATTTTCTAGTTTGCAGTTGTTCCTTTTTAGTTAAATTTAGAAGTAAGATTGACTGCAATGCGTCTTTAAGAAGGCTATTACAGTCTTTGTCTGAATCTTTATTTTATTTTATATTCCTTTTTGGAAACACGTTACATTACGTTGCACCTACACCTGTGCTATACCTGTGTGATTACATTGCAACTGTAATTTAGGTAAGATGGAACAAGAGTCAGTAGCGTTACACGTATGAAATAAGCTCTGTTACATGATGTTTAATGATAATGTGAGACAGAGCTGTTTCACGTGCAGTTAAAAACGCAGCTGACTATTGCTCTATGTCACAAACGTTGCAATTACTCAGTAATAGCGTGTTGTTATCAAAGTAGTTATGATATAATTACACAAGCAGAAGTGCAGATTAATGTAAATTGTTGCCACCTTTATTGAATAGATAAGTTTAATTGAGAACTTATTTAATTCAAGTTGAAGAGCTGGGCAGGAGGCAGCTATCTGCAGAAAACTCGCCTGGCGTTCTGACCTTCATATGAGGGACTATTAATACATTTCTGACGGGCAGAACACTTGTGAAAGATGATTTGTTGCACTGAGATATGTGAGACATTAAACAAAACAATATATAACATTTATCTCCTAATTACCAATGAAACAATAATGCACAATTAATCAAATGCCCCTAATTATCTGAACTTCATTATGTATGTATAGTATTTGCAATACCATTATATTTAATGACAAGTATATCAGGAAGAAAAATATTTACCTATTGGATTTTTTTTCCCCGCTTTTGGATCCTCACATTTCGCGTGCAAAATATGAAGACAAGTCTTCTGATGCAATAAGGAACTGTGAAGCGGCAACCACTGATAAGGGAGAGACAGTTGTTCAGAGAAAGAGAGAGAGAGAGAGAGAGAGAGAGAGGGACCACTTCCAGCTGTCAGCAGAGCTGAGTTTCCCATTAAAAATGGAGAGCCTGGGTGGCCGAAGCCTCGGATGAGAGCTGCAGAAGACAGAGAGCTGACAGCAGCCATTGAGGTGGCTGTTCCTCTCATTGATTAAGTGGCAGTTGACACAGTGCTATGGTAAGCCTCGTGTGAGGAAGTGAGCGTATGTGATGGTAAGCGTGTGTGTGCGTGTGTGTGTGCGCGCACATGGGATTATATATGTTTCTGTGTCTTTATGTGTGTGCATGCAAGCGTGTGTGTTTGTGTGCATGTTTGCATATGGGTGCGCCCATGTGCTCGTGTGTGTATGCACGTGTGTGTGTGCATGTATGTGTATGCGCATGTGTGTGTGTGCATGTGTGTGC
Source organism: Albula glossodonta (assembly GCA_019788955.1). Lineage (NCBI taxonomy): Eukaryota > Metazoa > Chordata > Actinopteri > Albuliformes > Albulidae > Albula > Albula glossodonta. The sequence goes on from JAFBMS010000219.1 coordinate 401,221, forward strand.
TTGTGTGCGTATGTGTATGTCCGTGTGCATGGCTGTGTGCACACGTGTGTGTGTACAGTTGGTTGTATGTAGATAGCCTGAAGGGTAGGCTCTAGCCACGGTGTGTAAACCAATGTGTTAGTCTGAAGGGTAGCTGTTAGCAGGGCCATACAAACCAGTGAGTTAGCCAGAAGGGTTGGATTTAGCAGGGCTATATAAACCAGAGAGTTAGCCCGAAGGATAGGCTTTAGCAAGGCTTCATAATCCAGTGACAGCCTGAATGATAGGCTTTAGCTGGGCTACATAATCCAATGAGTTAGCCTGAAGGGTAGGCTTTGGGGAATAGTCACACGTGAGCTTCCCTGTAAATCTGTATAGAATGGGATTCTGTGTGTAGCACTGGCTGGCTTAGCTAGACCCATGTGGTAATTATAACCTGCTATAAGCTTGCAAATGACTGTGCAGTAATCATGGTTACCTGAAGGGGGCAGTGATGAGCCAGAAGGACTGAGGACCCAGAGGGTTTAGATGGGTAAGTAAAGAAGGATGACGGTAGCATCAGTTATTTTGAGCCAAGTGTTCCTGTGTCACTGAAATGTGTTTATATAATTAAGAACAATATTGAACTAGCCATGGAGTTAGACTTACTTATCAGTAAAACACCATCTATGCCATGCACAACCCTCCTATCAATTTATTGTCCATTGAGTGGAACCTCAGAGGTACAGACTTACCATAATGCAGACCAACCAGTCAAATACATGGGGGAGTACATTTTATAAGTACATGTTAGTCATTTGGCAGTTACTTGTCATTCAGAGCAGCTGAGAGGAATTGAAATGTGTCATCAAACTCACTTATTATCACTAAACAGTGTGTATGGATGCGTATTTAAGTGTATATTTAAATAATTGCCCTAAGTCTGATATTGGAATTTTACAACTGTATAAACATACAGTGTGACTATTCAGCTGTAGTTAAAAGACGTCCAGCAGTACTGCTGAACAATATCATGAAGGAAAGTCAAAGGTGATTTATATATAAATGTTATGGAGCATAATTAAAAGAATCCAAAGATGAGGACACTGACAGAGAGACATGTCATTTGAGACGCAAACGGAGAAAGACATTACTGAATATCCCTCAGAGATCCCAGTAACTGAGCATTGATTCCAAAAATAAAAATAAAATATATACAATTAATGTGGCTAATGTATTAGGAAGATTTCTTGTGCACAAATGTTCAATTATTTCTGAATGTTTTACTTTTTATTTCATTTATCTACAGGGTGGTTTATTTATTCCACTGCCAAGTGAGAGTACTGGCACCGCGTTCCCTGCAGAAACTCTGTTAACAGTGTTGTTTTCTTTTCAGAAGTAAAATCGACAATGTATGCGCCCAAGATTCGCCTACTGTATGTGTCGCTTTTTTATGACACTCAAAGAGGAGTTTTTACCTGACTGTGTAATGGACTTCTGGAGCTGAAACGACTGTATTGTCTGCCTTGTCAAAATTATTGCAACAAAATACGACAAACATCAGCATCTCCCCTCATTCAGAGCTTCATAATCCACATTAAGAGTCATCACAATGACTGAGCTTCTCAGCGCTCTCCAAAACTGCAGTTTTTTGTTTTATTTTTGTATTCATATTCAATATCCCTTTTCATCATGCTCATATTTGCATGTGTCCTGCTTGTATATGTAAATTGAGCAGTTTAATTAGGGAATAAACTGTGTGCTGTCTCTGGGTCTTATTGCCATTATAATATGATAGTTGTCATAATGACAGAGAGTCTGCAGCCTCTTTAGTGTAGCTTGAGGCAGGAGATTTTATCACAATGCAGCAAGCTGAATTCTGATTTACTGATTTATGTATTTAAAGGTGATTCCTCTGCTGTCTGGATGCCGGATACATATACATATATAAAGAAAACACAGAGTCTTGCAGCCTTCGTTAGAATTGCTAATAGCACAGAGTCAAACATGGGAACATGTGTTGCTAATTTATGCCCTACCACAGATGAGGAAACACTGAGACTAAATAAACCTATAGGTTCAGATATTTTGTGATTTTTATTGTGCTTACAGATTATGTCATACAAATAACTATACATTTTGGTAAATGAAGTCATGCCCATACTTGAAATCCATTAGAGAGATTTTGTTAGTTTCGCTGAAATCCACAAACACCTATTGAAAGGTGTCACCAGAATTGAGAGACTGTGGTGTTCAAACCAGAAAACAAAAGAATTCTATTTGCAGCGTGTCCTTTTGTTCTTCTCACATATTCTGCCTGTTCCTCCCACACGTACTGTATGAGAATGTGTGCAGGAAAGTTCTGAAGCATGCAGGGAACTTAGACTTTCTCTGCCAAAAAAAATGAAATAAAATAAAATAAAAAAAAGACAGAGCTGAGAGGAATCTGTGCCTCCAGAATACTATGATGATGGCTCTTCTGAAATTTCTCCAGGATTTACATTTAGATTGAGAGGGGGAAGTTTTGGAAAAAGCAATACTTGAAAAAAAAAAAAAAACCTTAATAAAATCTTCTTCAAACTGTAACATGTAACGGAGCTGTTGAACCAGAAACCGTGGGTAGGCAGCGACTTATCTGAGAAATACAACTTTTCTTGTGGAGATACTGATGTGAAGAAGCAAAGTTTCTACCCTTGAATGACCCAAAGAAATCTCACTAATTGCCATGAAGGGAAGGTTATGTAATGGTTAAGCAGAGAAGTGTGAGACCACCTGCATGGGGTAGATGCAGGATGAGAGAAACGCAGGCAGACTGAACAGGACATGGAGAAACAGTGTCTGACTTCAGAAGATTTTCCCATCAGCCCCTCCAAAGACGCTGGTCAGTGACCCGCTGAGGGCAGCGGTCTATTGATACCCTTATTGATACACGGGCCATCCATCTCCTCACAGACAGGAAGTCTGACAGGAAGTGCAGTAAAAGTGCTGTTAAAGCACAAAGCACTTTCCAAAATGGAAATCGCAAATCTATCCCCAGAAAAAAATAAATAAATAAAACACAAAGCAAAAATCACAGGTAAATCTGTGCAATATTACTGATGCAACATCCGTGCAATGTGCTTAGTCTGTATTTGGCACTGATTTTAAAATGATTATTAATCGCTATTTCTCAGTCGCAGTCACAATATTACAGGAAACAAAATTACAGTGTTGTAATACTTTCTCTGGCTGTTCAATTAATAAACTTATAATAATGACATTAGTTGTGGATGGTCAAGTGTTACACTATCACTGGGCTTGATTTTAGCGGAGGACACCGGAAAGTGGCAGTGGAAAGTGGTGATACAGGTCAGCCACGTTAGTCTGAAAAGCCAAGCCCCCTCATCTACTCACCTGCTATGATAGCTATGTCACATTAGCATCTACGCTAAAAAAAACCTAAACCACAGGAAGCAGGAGCTCATTTGAGGAGGAAGTGGGGGAAAAGGACTTCCATGGTCCAATGAAACTTGGATCCTTGTACAATACTATTCTCACCTTACAGGATGTGATACATAGCTGAAAGAGTAATTACGAATAAAGTCAGGATTTAAAGCCAGCTCAGAGCAAATCTGGACAGGGAAGGTCTGATCGGGCATACTGCACTGGAAACTGTACATGAAACCTCACTGATGATACATTTCCTTCTATCACCTGCACCATTCAGCTACCCTCCCCCCACCCCCCATGCTGTGGAACTGATTTCATAGAGAATTATGAGCTACATGTAGCCTGCGCTAACCAAGGTCTGCAGGGAGGCTCATTTAAGAAGGCCCATTATGGCTGTACATTTGTACGCACAGCAGAGGGGTCAGGTGAAAGGAGCGGTATTACCTGACCGCAGCAGGGGGTCAGTCATCTCATACAGGGGACTCGTGCCTACCCTAATGCTCGCTCCCACAGCCGGAGGCCAGCCATGTCACAGAGGAGGCCATTTCACAGAAGAGGCCATTTCATAGAGTAGGCCATTTCGCAGAGGAGGCCATTTCACTGAGGCCAGCCATTTCACTGAGGAGGCCATTTCACTGAGGAGGCCATTTCACTGAGGGGGCCATTTCACTGAGGAGGCCATTTCATAGAGGAGGCCATTTCACTGAGGAGGCCATTTCATAGAGGAGGCCATTTCGCAGAGTAGGCCATTTCACTGAGGAGGCCATTTCACTGAGGGGGCCATTTCACTGAGGAGGCCATTTCATAGAGGAGGCCATTTCACAGAGGAGGCCATTTCATAGAGTAGGCCATTTCACAGAGTAGGCCATTTCACTGAGGAGGCCATTTCATAGAGTAGGCCATTTCAAAGAGGAGGCCATTTCACTGAGGAGGCCATTTCACAGAGGAGGCCATTTCACTGAGGAGGCCATTTCACTGAGGCCAGCCATTTCATAGAGGAGGCCATTTCGCAGAGGAGGCCAATTCACTGAGGCCAGCCATTTCACTGAGGAGGCCATTTCATAGGGTAGGCCATTTCAAAGAGGAGGCCATTTCATAGAGTAGGCCATTTCATAGAGGAGGCCATTTCGCAGAGGAGGCCATTTCACTGAGGCCAGCCATTTCACTGAGGAGGCCATTTCATAGAGTAGGCCATTTCAAAGAGGAGGCCATTTCACAGAGGAGGCCATTTCACTGAGGAGGCCATTTCACTGAGGCCAGCCATTTCATAGAGGAGGCCATTTCGCAGAGGAGGCCATTTCACTGAGGCCAGCCATTTCACTGAGGAGGCCATTTCATAGAGGAGGCCATTTCACTGAGGAGGCCATTTCATAGAGTAGGCCATTTCACTGAGGAGGCCATTTCACTGAGTAGGCCATTTCAAAGAGGAGGCCATTTCACAGAGGAGGCCATTTCATAGAGCAGGCCATTTCACAGAGGAGGCCATTTCATAGAGCAGGCCATTTCACAGAGGAGGCCATTTTCAGTGCCCGTTCACCTGGAGATGTAAATTATGAGTTAGTCTGCCAAATAGAGTGACTGACAGGAGGCAAAACTGACATTTCAGTTAATCTGTTTATGTATATATCCATTTATTTATTTTTAAATCTATTTATTGTTTGTTTGTTTGTTTGTTTTAGTAATGTTGTATTAGTGTGTTTTTACATGACCATTTTAAGATTGAGGAGCAAACACCATCATGTGCAGTGCAAGGTTTTCTGTTGTCTTGTTTCTACCAAGCTAGAGGTCTGTGTGTACTGTTTGTACTAAATCAAGAATCTATCTCCTTTCAGTCATGTTGCTGTTTGTTGAGACAGCAAAGGTCTTTGTGGATGCTTCGTGTTCCGTCCTTTTCTCAAAGACTCAGACGCGAAGCTCATCGCCGAGCCTGATGTCGTTGTGTCTTTCCTCCTGCAGATTCTTGTGAGGAACATTTTCCAGAACATGCAGAAAGCTTGTCTGTAATTTATTGTTGGCCCACCTTTCAAACCAGCCTGATGAACGCTGCGCGGAGAGTGCTTTCTGACATTTACAGCGTTCTGACATGCTGTAAACTGACTGAAAGCGAGGAGGGGTTCACAAAAGCAGCAGCCCTCAATAACAGTCAACAATTTTCAAAAAGCAAGCCAAAAGTTTTAAACTGTTAAAACTATATAACAGTATTTCTGCCAGATTTCAACAAAAATTATACAAGAATTGCAATGGTTGTTTTTTTTTTTTTCAGAACTAGAATCATATTATTTGATTTAAGTTTTAGTCTTTCAGGGAATTCCAACAAAATAGATTATCTTGCCAGAGGCTAAAGCAGTGGAATGAGAAGTTAAAAAAAGTTCTCTCATGCCTGTTTTTAAAACGGATCTGCTTTCAACATAAATGCCACCAGAGTCTAAACAAGAGGGTCAGTGCCCGTACAGTGGTTCATTTGAACAAATGCCAGTGTAAGTGGTAAGACTTGATAGGTAGAATGGCCTATTCAGAGGACACTATATGCTTTCATCTTTAATGTCTCATATTGATGTATAGTTGTTGTATTGTATTCCATTGCTCTTTGTGTAGGGGCTGGTCTGTGACCTCTCACCCTCATGTCCTTTCTTATTTATAGATTCAAGCCTACTTACATTGGCAGCCATGTCTGTCCAGGGTTTTGGGTACAATAAATGTATAATTTTGTTTCTGGCTCATTGCTTTGCTTCGTTGTTATGACGATGCTGACTGTGATAAGTGTAATGTGTGTGTCTTCATACTGCTGGTATAAAACAGCATTGGGGAGTAACCTTAGCAGCACAGTATTATTTGCTTCTGGTAGCTCCTTGAGCATTGTTGTCACTATAAGGTTCCAGAACAAAACATGCTTCACTGAACGCCATTGGTTAAAATCTGCTTCAGATGGACATTAACACAATGCCTCGTCCAATGAGATGCTTCTGAATATATGCAGTGATTTTGAGAAATCCAACACAGATTGTTTGGAACTACTTTCTATATTAGATCAAAACTGTGTCTGATTCTGTCTTTATGGAGTCACAGTTGATATGTTTTTTCATAGTTGATGAAAATCAGATGGATTAAAATGATGAAAAATTATGTCGCTGTTATCCAAAAAACAGTTATAAACACAAATGTGGTTCTTATTTAATAGTACCTTCACCCAATGTGTTCCCAAAAACCCTGTCATGCGCCATATGCCCCAGAGCAAAGTTTTCTTTTTTTTTCGTTTGACATCCAGTCTATTTCCATCCATCTCCTGATCTTTTCACCTTGTCAGCCGATGCTTCACAACAGTACATCTTAGGAACAAGTGTTTAAACTTTCAGGGGAGAAAAAACAGTGACGAGGCGAGATCCGTTCCGCGGGGGGACTCTGTCCCAGAATAACTTCAAGAGCGCAGACAGACACCCGGGATTTTTCCGCGCTGGTGACAGATCAGGAAGGGCCCGAGTAAGGTGCCGTAATTATGCATAATGCCTCCATTGTGCTTCTGCCATAAAAGTAATTGAATGGGAGATATACTTTATGGCAGGGTTAACCACATAATGTTCTACCATAGGCATTTAAGCGGCAGGAATCCATTCAAAATCACCATAAATCACATTCACAAGCCGGAGGACTGGAATGGTACACGCAATGGTGAGGTTTTGTTTATTTATTTATTTGTTTGTTTCGGGAGAGGATCACACATTTCCCACCATGCACTCATTACAGATGCAGGCACACACAGGGGGCGGGCAGAAGGAGCAGACACGCCCCCCCACGTGGGCCGCGTTAATATTCATGAGCTGCTTTCTCACCTCAGCACAGCGTGAAACGGATTACCGCATCCCCTGACAAAGCCTTCTCGCTAATGAGGAGCGAGTGCAGCCTGCTTTGGTAGGTGTGCTACATGCGTCATATCAGGGGGTTTAAATTTATTCATCTAACTACAGAGCTTCAGTAGCTATAGCTTCTATACTGTGGTTTTCATAGCTTCAGTAGCTATAGCGTCTATACCAAGGGTGGGCAACCCTGGTCCTTGAGTGCTAGAGCCGTTTCGGGATTTCGTTCTGCCCGAGTTCTCGGGTACAGTTTGAGTAGTTATGAAGTGCCTAATCCTGAATGGTGAAGCTCCTCTTCCAGCTCCAGCACATGGTCAACTGCAGTCATTAAAGCCTGATAATTAACTCTGTCTGTTAATTAACCCGTCTGATTACACGGTCAGGGGTTTGGCTGGAGTGAAAACCAGAAATGTCTCTGGCACTCAAGGACCAGGGTTGCCCACCCCTGGTCTATACTGTGGTTTTCGTGTTAAAGCATTGTGCGTATACCATTTGTGGATGTACATGACATGCTGTAGTTGATTTAAAGTTTTAATTTACAAAGTTGATTTAAAAAACACACAACTATCTTTTCCTACTCAAAGTAGTTAAAGATTATATGTAGGTTAGAATGCTAATACTTAAAGCTGGTTGTAGCACTGAGAACTTGGTATTGTTCAGCTTGTTACTCTGATTTATTGCATGCACTTTTGTAAGTCGCTCTGGATAAGACAATGTCATAAATGTCTTGATGCAATGTGAATGTAAAATGTTACAACATGTTTTTAAACAGATTCCCCTGACCTGAGACAAAGTTACACAGTTTGCTCTTTACTCTCATGCAAGAATAATTTTCCACAGCTGGAAATACAGCTTGGTATCATAATCAATAGTAAAAATAAATGGAAAACTCAAAGTTAATGAAAACAAACATGATTCGGAATCCGTCACCTAGAAACATCACCTAGCAATACATCTTGTGCGCCATCCCTTCTGTGGCACACCTTCCTTTCTCCGCTGTGTACCGCCGTTCTGTCTGATTGTTATGCCGCCGTCCATGTGAGAGTTACATTACCGTGCTGTACCCCACTGCTCCCTGGAGCTCTCTCACTCAAGCGCTAACCAGGCCTAACCCCACTTAACTCCAGTTGTTCAGCATGAGAAAGCTACTCCGTGAGATGGCTGCTGGCGAAATGGTATAATTAGTTTTGGGATTAAGAGCTGAAAGGTGAATGGAAGGTACTGCCCCATTTCTGCTCTGCCAGAGAGGCACTCAGGAGGAACAGCGTGGGGTTACCTAACAGTTTTCATTTGCCATTTATGTGTAATTGAAGCCTGAAATACATTTTTAGAGACAGCTTGTAGTTTAGCAAGCTGAGCACAGTTAGAGTCCACAGCATTCATGCCTTTCCTATACAATTTGTGGTGTTAGTTGTTAGTAGATATTTTATGACAGCTTTTTTATTTATTTGAAAATTGTTAAATGTCATTTATTTGTATATTCAGAATTCATACTGTGTTGCCACTGTTAATCATGAACAATATATATTTGTGTGTTACAATTTATATTTAAGGGGTAGTTCATTTCACTCAAGGCTGTTGAGTGTTGTTTGTGATGTCAGTGTGTCATGTGACTGAAGGCTGATGGAGAAGCCCTGTTACATGTCTCTCCATAATTTAAAAGCAGGTGAGTAGAGCAGCCTGGAGGTATCTCCATTTTAAAATATGCAGACCAGAGGCATGTTTTGGTGTACTTCTTTTTGCATGGGGGTTGGAAGCCTGCTGTTTAAATATGTAAAACACACTCTTGACATTCTGCCTTTTTAAATAGTGCCGGTGCACAAAGCAAGCAGCAGCTTTGTGAGAGTGAGATATGTCCTCATTTTCCCTTAACACCTTTACCCTAACCTTCACCTGTCAGCAGAACCCTTCTGATGCGTCACTTGCACATGCACTATCGGCTGGGCCACACTCTGGGGCATGACCTCTGACCTCTGACCTCTGGATGGTTTACTAATGTTGGATGTTATTTTTCCACCTTTCTTCCTGTGAGTCTGAATCCAGCTGCTGTATGTGTGTTTTCCACTGGAAAGGAGCAGACAGATACATTGATGTCCTGCAGTAGCACAAAAAAATTATGTATGTGCACAAAGTGTCACTGTTTCCAGTTCCTCACAAAACTTTTTGCTCCAGTTTTTCTCACACTCACATCATTTATTGGTTTGTTTCCAAACACACACGTACACACACATGCACATGCACATGCACATGCACATGCACACACACACACACACACACACACACACTTATGTGCAGTGCCATATGTATCATATTTCAAAACAACAATCCCCTCAATGGTTTTAATAAAAGTCAAAAGGAAGAAAAGAATCTTCATCCAAGTAGTGGAAAAAAAGCATGCAGAATGTAATGGATCCTTAGATTATTCCTCAGTAACTTCAAATAACAACATTCTGTCCCTTCCTGCTCACTTTGCATAGGCTTCAGATCCGCACACATTGATCCTTTAGAGATGTGATACTCTAACTGATTATCCTTTTCAGTGATACACATGCATATTCACAGACACGCCAACGAGGCCACGCTTTTGATATGTAAAGATGATCCATACTTTTGGTTACCATTTTTTTCTAAAATACAGCATTATTATTATTAATGTTTCAATACTAATTCTGTCTAATCCCATCTAATAGAGTTTCATTTTTCCCAGGCATTTCTCCCAAGACTCAGCACACAGCTTCAGAAAAGATTTATGCCTCAAATGATAAAAATCTCCTTACACCAAAAGGGCTTTTTGTTGCAGTTAATCATGGTCTGCGCGTGAGGCTGCCTGTCTGCTTTGCATACTGATGATCCAATCATATTGCAGTTTATCTGATGCGGGGGAGCGGAGGCGTCGGGGCTGGGACGGGCACACCTGGCTGTGCTGTGATAAGTTCACAGCCTCTCTCTGTCTACATTAACCAGGGATCCATGGACTGCAAGCGCTCAGACAGCAGAGAGATAAGGTGATATTTCACCGCACTCCGCTCCCTCTTTTGTTGCTCTCCTTTTCTATTGTGCCGCTTTTATCATCTTTTCACACTTTTCCCCCAAGAATAATGCCAACTTGCCAAAGCGAAAATAAAGTTGTTCATCTCCAGTTTAGGTTTTTTTTTTTTTTTTTTTTTTTACGTTTTTTTTTCTCCTGCAGCTGAAATGGCTATACCAGGATGTTCTCCTCTGGTCTGCTTTGAGAGACGTTTATCTATTAGCAGGTGGCCAGATCTTTCTTTTTTTTTCTAAGAAGTTGTATTGATGCTGTGTGATTAAAAGTTGCTTAGCGCTACAGATTCATGTGACTCTCTCGTTTCCACGCAGACACTGCTCTGATGAATGGGATGCCCATTGATTCTGCTATTGCAAAGCTGTCACTGCTTCTTATGCATACCCACATAGACACAGTGTATCTGGGGTCACCTCTCATTAGCCTCCGTTTCCTGTTGACTGTCAGTTTTTTTATGGCAGTTCTTGTTAATTTTGAGTTATATTCTAATTTTGGCAGCGTTATGCAGGTCACCGGGTTGAAGGAAGAAAAGAATCTTCATCCAAGTAGTGGAAAAAAAGCATGCAGAATGTAATGGATCCTTAGATTATTCCTCAGTAACTTCAAATAACAACATTCTGTCCCTTCCTGCTCACTTTGCATAGGCTTGTGTCACCGGGTTGTAATACTGTGGAGTTTCATTGTTACAGGAGCACAGTTATTGCTATGGTTCTCTTTAGGTTGGGACATGGTTTTGTGTTTGTGTGCATGTTTGTGTGTGTGTGTGCACTTGAGTGCATGTGTGCATACAGGTTTGTGTGTGCGTGCACTGGATTGCATGTGTGTATATACTGTATGTTTGTGTGTGTGTGCGTGTGGGTGCGTGTGTGTGCACTGGAGTGCATGTGTGCATATGTTTATGTGTTTATGTATGGTATGCTGTATGGTATGTATTGATACTTTCTGTTTAATGTCCAGCAGGCTAAAGGCTTAACACAGAGTTAGCCCTAAATCCTAAACCTTAAATCCAACATTAACCATAATGCTAATGGTACGTGCTAAATCTAATTATAACCTTAACTGGAATGCTGAGTCCTATTGTTAATCGTTAAACAAGAACTTGGTCCTTAACTGTAAGGCTAAACCCTACTGCTAATCCCTAGACTCTAAACCTGAAGTCTAACCCCTTACTCTAAACCTTATTCTCACTCTGAGAGAGTGAATGAACCCTCAGTGTCCACCGGGCAGAATGACAGCGCGCACACGCTCAACCGCTCCGGGTCTTCATTAAACACTTCTCTTCTCGACGGTTTTGGGTTTACCGCCGTCAGTCGGGATTGCTCACGTTAGGCAGGTAATGTCTCTGATTAGCTGGCCTGATCCGCGGGGCGCTGGGAGGGTTTTACACGGGGAGGGCTTGTCTGTCTCAGGCTAATCCAGCTCAGTGCGCCCTCCACAGACCGCCAGCGGATCGCTGGAGGGAAGACTGGGGAACCAGACTGCTAATTCCCCCAAACAGCTACTGCCTTGTCTCAGCTCCCGCCTGCAGTGCTGAGCCTCCATGTATGTGAGCGATTTCTGGCCCTTGGCTGAATGGCTGGCCTTTCTACAGTCTTTTCAGTCCCATCTGCCTTTGTCGCTGTCCTGTTGAAGACCATCCTCATCACCCCTGAAAAGATTCCTCAGCCAGATGACAGAAATGTTTGAGGAATGCTGTGAAACAAACGGCGATGCTAGAGGTTCTCAAGGTAATATCTAAGATGTTTACTATAATATCTTTATAATATTATATATAATAATTATTTATACAATAATGGAAAACATACCATTTGCCCAGACAGTTGCTGCTAGTGCTCTGTGACTTTGACCCATGGACAGATGGTGAAAATAAACAAACAGGAGCGAGGGGGTGTTCCACACGTTAGCATTAGCATTGGCACAGGGACTGGCTGTCTCTCTCACAAACCTTTCCTCTGCGTCCACACTGTGATGGATGGAGGATTTCCCCTGTTTCAGAGATCGTGCACCATAATTCCTTAGTCTCTGATGACCTAATGACCTGTACGTCTTTTTGGGTGTAATACCAGAAACCAGTCTCACTGCTAAAGCGTGCACCCATGAGAGAGCAGGCAGTGGAGCTGGGAGGCTCAGTGTCATTAGCTGCTTCCAAAGGCTAACCTGCAGAGAATTCAGTATCACATGCTACCACACATAGGCCATCAGCCTTTAAACCTCAGCCTATTAAAGGACCAATTCAGTTTCATTCCTCAGCCAATAAGGGTCCAGTTCACTGGCATCAAATCCAGTGTCACTCCAAAACCAATGAGAGGCCAGTTCACTGTCATTCCATTAATTCCTCAGCCAATAAGGGACCAGTTCATTTTTGCAATGAACTTTACATTTTGCAGTGGTCTGATAATGTGCTCATACGCAATAGTTACTGTGCACAAAAAGTCATTTTGATGTGGATCAGAAATGGATGTCCTGGTCAATGTTATGTCTCTCTGACCCTTTGACCTCTGGCCAGGTCACCTGTTATTTTTCCTTCCAGAGGAAATTGCCGATCTGCATTTGCCTGTGTATCGGTTCAATCACAGTGAGTGCAGAGGACACAGCACATAACGCATGGGCATCCGATATTCTTTTGAAGAAGGTTAATCAAAGGAGGGTTAGATAGGAAAAAGCTTCCATGTTGGGGTAATTAAAGAAGCTATTTTTATGATATATTATATTAATGTACTTATACAAAAACATTTGTATGTAAAAATGACACTATGGGGACAAAACATTTCATTATTTTGCAAAAGTATTCACTCTACTCTTAGCAGGCTAATGTAGCAGAGATACTCCTTTTATAAAATGCATGTTCCATGAAGAGCTGAAGCATTCCCTTTGCCTTTGAATGTCCTTTTGAACGAATAAGGGCTTAGGGTCAGGGATCGAGCCGACCTCTCACATGCACCAAAATTAATGCAAACAGTACCTCAGAGAAAGTTCTCCAGAACAAGAGCAGGAACAAGGAATGTAGTTTGTGTAGTCCGTCTTGGTAAGCTTAATGGGGAACAGAGCTGAATATTGTTTTTAAGGGACGCTCAAAAAAAAGTTTGATATCAATGTTCACATGCTTCTAGATGGAAGAGGAAATGTTGGGTCATGTGAGAGAAAGGGCAGTCCATTAAAAGGGGAGGTCCATGAGATGGGGCCGTCCATCGAATGGGCAGTCCATCGGAAGGGTCGGTCCATGAGATGGGGCCGTCCATGACATTACAGAAGAGTCCTGCCCTCGGTTTTGGGCTCCAGATAAAAAGGTGAACATGGTATGAGCACCCCCGTTGAGCAGCAGGTCACAGCAGAAGGTGAACGAGCGGTTACCTCAGCTATGACAGGGCCTCTGGGTAGAGCTCCCAGCTGCACGGTCAGAGGATGGGATGGGTTATGAATGACTCAGAGATAAAGCTGTATCAATGTCAGCGGAGCCATAGTGCAGGAGCTGCTGCGGCAGCATCTTCTCAGGTGTCTTTCAGGCAGTGTTCCCTGGGGTCTGTCAGGCAGTGTTCCCTGGTGTCTCTCAGGCAGCATTCCCTGGAGTCTGTCAGGCAGTGTTCCCTGGGGTAAGTCAGGCAGTGTTCCCTGGTGTCTAACAGGCTGCTATTGCTGGTGTCTGTCAGGCAGTGTTCTCAGGTTTCTTTCAGGCAGCGTTCCCTGGTGTTTGTCAGGCTGCGTTCCCTGGTGTCTGTCAGGCAGTGTTCCCTGGAGTCCGTCAGGCAGCGTTCCCTGGTGTCTGTCAGGCTGCGATCGCTGGTGTCTATCAGGCAGTGTTCCCTGGAGTCTGTCAGGCAGTGTTCTCAGGTGTCTTTCAGGCAGTGTTAACTGGTGTCTGTCAGGCAGTGTTCCTTGGTGTCTTACAGTGGTGGCTGGTGACCTCAAAACAGGGGAGGAACAAACTTCCTTTAAATCTATCATTTTGTTCAATCTTTTCCCATTAATCCTTCTCGAATAACAATTAAACTAGCAATTCATGGAGTAATCAACACCAGTTGATGTAAACAGATTAAAAACATCCATGGATATTACGAACGTAACTGTAGTTTGCAAAGAACAGCAATTCTATCACAAAACGAAATTGGTAACCATTTACTATATTTATGTTTGCTGATGTTGTTTACTCCATGAATAATTTGTTTTATTGTTTATCTAGGAGGACAAATCAGAACACATTGAAAGTAATGATAGGTTTAAAGGTAAAGTTTATCCTCTCCTGTTTTGAGCTCACCAGTTGCCACTGATGTTATATTATACATTATATGTCATGATAATTTGATTGTCTACATATATTATACTATGATTATAATTATATACATCTTATATCCTATTTTACATCATATTAGGGGGATTTAAAAGAGAATTTGGGGGGAATTCGTTGAGTGAATTATTGTTTTAAATTCACAAAAGAGCTCAACAAAGTGACGTAGAAACGATTTTTCATATTGAGTTCTGTCAGCAGAAAATGGGGACTAAGATGGAAATGAGTCCAGGGTGAATTCAAAAATAAAATCAGGGAGTATGAGTGTTTTTTACCTATTTTTGATTTTTGATTTCTTGGAACAAAATGCCAGGTCATGTTTTAGAGGCACAGACCCTCAGATCGTTCATGTCTGGACTTGGTACTCCGGGTATCGATGGTAAATGATGGGCCTACCTGGACTAAATGGCTTCCTCTCAAAATTTAAGGGTCTCATTTTCTTAGAAAGTGCACCGTATTTTGGAGAACAAACAATTCAAATTCTATACTCTAAAAATACATGTTTGAAGGTTTCTAACTATCATCAAGGAAATGCTGTGTGTTATTGTGATAGATATTTTTCCTATTAAACACAATATTTCTTGGAACACAAGCATGTCAGACATAAAATTCTGTCATCACAGCCCCAAGGCCACTTCCTCCTTCTCAACATAAAGAAAGTAATAAAATCAAGAAACTGACTTTCTCTTTAGGAACTGGAGGCACAGGAAGGTAAGAAACAGAATAAATGAATTACTCATCCATTCTTATGCTTATTTATTCACCTTTTTATGTTGCGGTAAACCCCTTGGGGCAGTGTAAGAGGAGTATTTGAATAGAAACAAATGCCAGAGTCAATCAATGTGGCTTCGTTCCCATAGAGCAAAAATACTCTGCAATGCTAAGTGCATGGAAAATGAAGCATGAAATATAAATACATTTAGGATTTGTTGCTGAGGATGGTATCATTCCCAAGTGACTGTAGGTTTGTTGGCTACTGGAATTACTTCCCACTATAACCCTCCACCCCACTCTTCACTCAAAGATAAACACTCAGGTCCATCAGCTAACGCTGGTATGCTTGGGCTTGAGCTCTCAATATCAGTGAAAAAAAAGGGGAATGAATAAATCCACTTATTAACTTCTCAATCTGTACGATAAGGTTCTGTTTTCACCTGAGTTTGGAGCTGGGAATGAAGGCCGTTATAATTCTCAGGCTCAATGCTAATAACAACGACAGGGAAAGCACAGTGAGTGACTGACATGTCTCAGGTTATTACAGATACTATAAAAATACTTTTTTTTTTTCATTGCAGTAGAATTTTGGAACTTTTGAATTATTTTTAACGGCACACCTTTTGTTTTCTTTGTGCATATTTTTGGTGAATGATGTTCCAAATAAATACTATACCAATATGTGCCGTTGAAATTGAATGAATGGTAGCTGACTGGATGAATAAAAGAAGATTCCCCAGACTAATGATCAGATGGGGGAGGGGGGAGGGGGGGGGATTGAGGGGGGGCGGCTCAGGCCTCAGACTGTCAATGATGGACAGAAATGAATCCTTCACGATAGTCAGGCATGCAGGCTGGGGGACTGTAATGACCCTGAGAGCTGAGCACTTTTCATTAGCTTCATTTTTGGAGCTGATTGCTGCACAGAGAGGAAAATGAGCAGTGCTGCGGGACCCCCCCCTCCATCCCCCCACTGGAGTGCAGTGTCTGTAAACCGGGCAAAGTGGAGCGTCCTCTCTGAGTGATGCTGCCATATGGGGTCTTGGGAGGTTTAATGGTGATGGATGTGAAAGGGCCTCTGAGTGAGGATGAGAATGGTTTTGGGGTATGTTCCCAGACCAGGTGCCTCTTGGTTTGGGGTACACTACTGGACCACCAACCTCTGGGTTTTGGGTACACCTCCGCACCACACTCCCCTGGGTTTGGGGTGCATTCCTGGACCAGACAACTCTGGTTTTAAGATGCACACCTGGAAGTTGTTTCTCTTAGTTTGGGAGAACAATCCTGTACCATGTTCATCTGCATTTGGAGTACCCTTCTTCACCACATTCCTCAGGGTTTGGGGTGTACTTCTGAACCACAATCCTCTCAATTTGGGGGTACACTCCTGGACCACATTTCTCTGAGTTTCTGGCTTGCATTTCCCTAGACAGTACACAGTATTTACATACATTCTCTGGTCAGTCAGAGTTTGGAGTTTGGGGTTGGGGGTGGGGGGTGGGGAAGCGCGTGGGATAAATATTTTTAGAAGTGCAGTGAGCACAGGTAGGAACAAGTGCGTGCATGCACCATACATCACGGTGGTGGTGTGACAGCGTGGCCGTTTAATTGGAGTCTCCGGCTTGCCGCGCTCAGGGATGGCGCATTAATATTGCATAAGCGCATGCTGCGGGGCTTTGATCAGACTCACCTGAGGATGTGGGACCCAGGTCGATCGCTGAAGATAAATCACCTCCGTGAGAGTCCCTGCCTCTGCCGGGGGGATGGTGCCAAAGGCCATGGTGAATTAGCCAGGCTGATGCTGGCATGGTGGTGTTGACATGGGGATGATGGTATGTTGGGCAAGATGATAGCATTGCCAGGGTGGCTGGTGATGGCTGGAGACTTTCTGAGGGCCTGGAGCTCAGCTGGGTGCAGTGGTGTGACTTTCTTTCATTTGAGCAGGCCTGGAAAATATCTCTCCGGCCTCTCCCCACAATCCTGCACTCTCCTGTCTCTACCCACCATCCCACACTCCCCTGCTTCTACCCACAATCCAGTTCTGCCCTGCCTCTAACCACAATCCCTCTCTCTTGCCTCTACCCACAATCCCTCTCTCTCCTGCCTCCTAATCAGCTGTTTTTTATGAACCACTGCAGGGCAGTACAGGTACTCCAGCTATGAGGCCCTGGGTCTCAAACACACTGTGTTGTTGCTGCTGCTGCTGCAATTGTTTGGTAATCCAATCAATCTATACTGCGTGCCTAAGCACTCACACACTCTACATCTGTAGTGCATTTTTAAGCACTCATACACTCCGCTGGGGCCTGGGGGGCCACCAGTTTCGCTCCCCCTGCCATCTGCACTTTATTTTCTGCCAGTGCTGCTTAAATACAGAGCTGGGATTTTTTAAAATGTAATTAACTGACAGTGTGTGAAGCGCTTTCTGGTTTCTAGCCTGTACCTGTGCTGTGTTTGTGTCATGATGATTCCCATAATCCCCCTCTGCGAGTTAACGCAGAGCTGTTTCAGCTGCTGGTGCTGACCTGCGCGCAGCTGTGACAGCTTCACTGTTTAATGGAGCTACGCAGCAGATTTATTTTCCAGAAGCATCATATTAAAATTTTCATAGAAGTACTAGCTCATGCACTCTCAATGCAAGCTTCGGTAGTGTGCCCATCAGCTAGCCTCAGGGCTAGCCAGTTATCCTCAGTGCATTTTTTCAGCTAGCCCCAATGCTAGCTAAGTATATTTGGTGCTAGTTAGTTAGCCTAAGTACATTTGTGTCATGTAGTCTTGGAGCTAGCTCAGTTAGCCGAAGTGCATTTGTGTCATGTAGTCTTGGAGCTAGCTCAGTTAGCCTAAGTGCGTTTGTGTCATGTAGCCTCAGAGCTAGCTCAGGTAGCCTCCATGCGTTTGTCAGGTATCGCTCAGTACTAGCTCAGGTTGCTTCCACACCTTTTTGTCCGGCGACCTCCCTGAATTTCAGCCAGGTAACCTCCGCCATGCGAGCTCAGGTAGGCACAGCGCGTTTTCACTTTGCCTGCACACTAATAACACTTTCCATGGGCCCCAATTCCACTTCAAAGGAATCACATTTCCCTGCGACTGAAGGGCTGTCACAGTGCCAGGCGGAGTGGGAGGGGAGCTGATAAAGCGCAGTGCCTCACGTCAGCACCTCATCCGCACAAAAAATAAAATAATAATAATAATAAATAAATAAAAATCAAATAAAAAAAGCTGTACATGAATGTTTCTGTACTTTAAGTAAAAAGAAAAAAAACTTTCCCCCTTCTTCTGCTTTTTTTTTTTTTTGAAGGTTTTTTTTTCTCTCTCTGCCTCTCCATTCCCTGAAGTGAGAGGGGCCGGTGTCCTCATGTTCGCTGCCTCTGCACGAATTAAGCTGCATCCTGCACGCTATTGTTAGGATAATAGGAAAAGTTATCTTCAAAGCGGCGACGCGAAGCTGCAGGGCCCAGACCGATGCAGCACTGCCGGGTTTTGCCGGGCTAATCCGTGAAATTACACCTGCCAAAGTCACAGAGCTGCTCCAGCGCCGTCGCCTGATCCTTGTAAAACTATTAAAATTAACAAAAGTTTGAGATAGCGAGTTAATTAACACTCTGGCCTCTCCTTTAGCGCCGCACGCGCGCAGGTACCTTTCATTTCTATAAAACCCTGCGCAAATTGGATTCCTGGAAATGGCCGGGGGTTGTGCGTTTGATATACCTGCTTTGGCGCTCGCTGAGATGAAACGGCTGGAGCTACTTCCTGTCACTGTTTATTAAAAGACTTTCTTCTCTTCTTACTCCTCTTTTCCCTCCTCTCTTCTCCTTCTGTCCTCCCTCCATCCTCCCTCGTTCCGCGGACGCCTCCGCTTGTTCGTCCCGGCAGAGCGGGGGGGGTGGGGGGACTGTCCTCGAGTCACAAGCAACGCCTGTTTTTTCGGGAAAGAGTGTGATATGGAGGCTATCACAGCACCAGCTCCTGTGAGGGTTTAGCCTGTGCTCACAGGGGCCTGTGAGAGTGTAACTGTGCTGACAGACACATGAGAGGTGTGGATTTAACCATCCACTCCCTGACAGTCAGTGTCACACATTTGCATGCACACACACAAACATCCGTATACGCACACCACATACACACTCCTGTGCAATCACACACACACACACACACACACACATGCACACTCACATACATAAACCTAAGCATGCACACACACACTAATATACAGTCTTGAATATAAAAATTTATGGATTTATGGAATTCTCAGACTAAAAGATTGGCAAAACAGCGAAATAATAAAACAATAAACTTTTGTAACATTTGGTACCATTTTGTGATACATGTGCTCATTAAAAAAAGACTCTCCAGTTAGACTGATCAGGTGAATGAGTGATTACGCACGTCAGATGAACCAATGGAATTACACACGCTATTGATCAGCAACATGCAGCTAATTACTCCCTGATAAACTGCATCATTGACAAAGCCTTAAACACACACACACACATGCATGTGCACACACACATACACACACACATGCATGTGCACACACACACACACGCATGCGCGCACACACACACACGTGCACCTTCACGCATGCACTCAGATGTATACATGTGCATCCATGCAAAAGCATGAACACACATGCATGCATGGACACACTTGTGTGCATACACGTAGCCCATCAAAAATGCACACAGAGAACATTTTGGGATGCCCAGTGTAGCATATTTTGGCTGATAATACCATCAGCTGCACAGATTTAAGAGATTGATAAGATCTCATGATTGCCAATACCGGAGCACAACTGGCAGGAAGTGGCTGTCTTTAAGACTTCCTGTATAATCAGGTCTTGATTGCTTACTTCATCTGAGAAAGATAATGTCAAGCCCATTAAAGTGATAATCATGTTCTGCTTTGGTTCTTGACATCTCAGAAGATGATCAGAGATTTAATGACGGCAGTTTGCACCTTATGAAGGAAAGAGTGGGACATTTGGAGAGAGCTTGCTCCTCTCCCCTGTATGTTTCAATCATTGGCCTTAATTTCATGAGGAGGTGGCAAATCATCAAGCTTTGCTTTCTGTGAGCTGGTTATAGTGTTATATTTTACTATGACCTTCATGATACCAAGCATGCAAAAGCAAGACTATTATAAACTAAGAGCCAATGAAAACCAATATAAAAGGCCTTAAGATCTAAGGAGCTGCAGCTGGCTGCGTACTGAATATGGCTGCGCAGCTGCAGCCAAATGCCTAATGGGTTTGGTATACAGAGATACAGCTGGTTGCTGATTGGTTGGTGTGACTGCGCAGGTGCAGCTGGCTGCATAGTGAGTGGGCTATATGCCGCTGGCTTGTGGTTGGTTGGTTCAGCTGCGCAGCTGCAGCTGGTTGCATTCTGTATACACAGATGCAGCTGGCTTCTGATTGGGCGGTGTGCTTGCGCAGCTGCAGCTGGCATGTAACCACTGGGGAGCAGAATTTTGTCAACGGCTGCCGGGATGGCTGTCATGTCAGGAAGCTATTTAATCTGTAGATCAATCGATCCAGGTGGGCGGCACTGAGGGGAGGGTTTGGACCACCACCAGGGCCTGCCTTAAATTATTAAAACCTGCAGGCACCGAGGACTCAGTACTCAGAGCCATCTGCTAGCCCTAACTGACACTCATTGAGACTAAACACCGAATCACTGATTCTAATCCCTTTGAAACCACTTCCTCTTGCCTGACTCAAGGGAGATCAAAAAAAAAAAAAGAAGAAGCAGGTAGATGATGATTCTGTTACAAATTCAAAGCACTGGATGGATTTATCAAGTAAATAAAATATGAATCCATGAATGAATTATGCTAGATTTTACATGTTCAAATATTCACTAGCTATCGATATGATGAAAGGGAAACGTGGGAAGGCAGGCTCCGCAGATCCATGGCGGACCTGTCACACAGACAATTCAGCTCCCCTGCCACTTTCTTCAGGAGTGTAATCAAACTTTATCTCCTCGAATCTTCATTTATATTTGTGTAAGGAGGCCTTCAGTGCTAATTGAAAATCTGTAGCACTGGACCGTTTAATCCTTCACTGAAAGCTGGAGGGTATCTGTGTAAAAGGGTCAGTTTGGAACAAATCCGGAGGGAAGAAAAAGAGGTCCTAATTTGAAATAAATGTTCCAAATACTCATGTAATTACTCTACGACTTTATAGATAGGCCCAATGTACCAGCTACAGGCGACACAATGTGAAGTGTACCATAGAACCTCAGAATTATGCACACTCTGGAACTAGAGGTTTTTCAGACATCTGAAGCACCTGTAAAAGAATAAAAAATAAAAGTACACTCATTTAAAATAATTTAATTGTTTTGTTGATTGAAATAATTATTTACAGAGCTGCCGCCTTATTTTTAAACCGGTGCACGCCATTTTGTGGCTTTGAATCAAATTTCAATCAAAAGCAGAACAGCAGTAGGGTCTCCTGTCAGCATAATTGTTTTCATGTGCTTATTCTTAGTTTGGACTTTTTGAGCAGATTATTTACTTGTTTTGGTAACATTTTTGATTGGGTAATGCTAAAAGAAGCAATCATTATATGCGATTTACTAAACATTAGAAAATAAAAGTGACTGTGTTCTGTGACAGGTTGATCTGATGCAGCTCTGGTATTGGCCTTAAGCAGAAGTTTGTAATTAAACAAGCATTTCTGCAGCATTTCCACCATTCCCCTCCAGTTACAGTAAACAATCGGGGATGACTTTCTTGAGAAGACGAAAGAGATGAGAAGATTTGCACAACAGGTGCTCCCAGGTTTTAATGGCCCAGAACATCCATGTCAACACTTTTGAGAAAATATGGACTGACAATGTTGAGCATTTACTGCTCACTGGAAATGACAGCAATGTTTTTCTGTGATTCCAGGGCCAGAAAATGCATTGTTTTTATGTAGACGAGTGCAAGGTTGCACACATATATTAACATACAGATTTTCTGTGTTTTCCATGTAAGTGGTCTGAGGTTGCATTCAGGCATGTACAATTTTAAACCACACATTACATATGCAAGTCCTGTGCTCCCACAATGCACTTGAAGAATACCTATTTTAAGGTTGCTGGCCATAGTGTTAATGTACTGTTGGAATTCTCATGTTATGTTGTGGTCAGCCAGGTTTTACATGGTACTCTGTGTGGGAAGCAACAGTGTAGGTGTATATTGTAATGACATTTAATTTTGTTTCACATGTTTACTGAAGTATACAGCAAACTAGAAACAAACTTTGTTGATTCAAGGTACCATTTTAAAGCGGCAGGTTAAAATATATACAGCACCTACTGGCTAGGCTATACCATTACAGAGGTAAAGCATAATGTAAAATGAAGAATTATTCGTCTTCTTTCCCACATTACATTTTCAGATATATTTCATACCCTGACGTTAAATAGCATACTTTAAAACACCCCACAGCACATTTTAAGAGCAGAGACCGAGATGTAATGCAGATTCTCAAGCTGACCGCTGGTTGTGAAGGTTTGATTGTTCAATTAAATTAGGACTGCTTAAGTTTCTCCCAAAGGCTCAGCTTTAGTCAGTATGAGCCCTTGGAAGAGGATACTTTTATCTGCAAAATAACCTCTTTCTCTTGTCTGATAGGAGGACAGCTTCACATTTTTGTGTGGAGAAGGAGAGGGGAAGGTTTCTTGGCCGGTGTAATACTGTTCAGGATATTCATTCATCCATGTCAGTGCTAGATATATATCATGGAGAAAAAGCAAATACCTTCTTTTTACCCCCCTCTTAAAGCAGAGGAGCATTGCAGAGGGATATCTGAAATGTTGGACATGGCTTTGATGGGCCCTTATCTGAAGGCTAGGAGCAGGCTTTTGTGGTAAGTTGTTTGAACTAGGAGGAAGAGGAGAGGGAAAGCCTTTTATATATAGAAATCATGATAGATAAGGTACCTGTGAGGCCTCTGAAAGGATCAGAAATACTGTATTTGCATGCACCACATTTTGATGCTAAAGCTAAGTGTGCTAAAACTATTCATGTTAAAGCTAACTGCGTTGAAGCTTGCTATGTTGAAGCTCTGTGTTTAGAGCTAGCATTGCTAAAGCTCGCAGTGTTAAATCTTTCCGTGCTAAAGTGCTGCAGCTATCTTTTTTCAGCTTTGCTATCTTTGCTGTGTTACAGCTAGCTAGGCTAAAGTGTTCTGTGTTCAAAATGCTTTGTGCTAAAGCTCAATAGTTTCCAGTTCCAGTGCTATGATCTAAAGCGCTAAAGTTGTCTGTATTAAAGGTCTCTGTGTTCTGTGTTAAAGCTAGCTGTGTCAAAGCAGTCTGCACTATAGCAATATTTGTTTCAACAGTTTAAAAGTCACTGTGATAAAGCACTCTATGCTATATAGTGTTAACACTATGTGCACCATAGTGCTAGGGTAGCTATGCTAAAGTTCTCTATGCTAAAATTTTGAAACCCTAAAGTTCCAAGTGCTAATGTTCCCTGTGTTATAGCTGTGAAGCTCACCATGTTATTTACATTTTGTTAGTTACATACTGTGCCCTGAGTTAAAGTTTTAAAGCTGTCTGCAGTCTGTGTTCAAGCTAGCTGTGTTGAAGCTTTTGTGCTAAAGCACTCTGCTAAAGCTCTAAGGCTCATTATACTAAACACTCTGTGCAGAGTTGAAGCTAGCTGTGCTAAAGTGCTCTGTGCTAAAGTACTCGTCGTGCTCTGTTGAAGCTGCCTGTGTTAAAGCAATCTGCTCTCGGTGCAGCAAGCTCCACGTGCTAAACAGGCTCGTGGTGTTAACGCCGATAACGATGCAGCTGATTCCCCAGCCCCCGTCGCTCCGGCAGATCTGCATAAGCACGAGCCACTCCAGACGGTCTCCTCCTCTTCACCTTCCGCGCACGGGGCCCGCCCTCGGGGGGCAAGCCCCTCCTCACCCAGCATACCGAGGTGTTTATCCAATTTGCCGGCTGGCGGGCGCACTGAAGGAGCCCTAGCTGACATCTGGAGCCATCAACGCTAAGTGTGATGGATGGAGGTGGCACTGTCTGCAAACAACGCTCTTCACAATCCGTCAGCAGCACTTCGGCGCGTCATTTGTCTTGCGTTTACCCAGCCTAGACGCCCGGCCCCTGCCGCTGGATCCTTTGATGATCTGGTCAAGGAGTGTTGCCTAATGACTCGTCTGTTTTTCTCGCGGAACGCCTATGCAAAGGCCCTCGCATGTCTTCTCTCTCCGCAAACATCTCTCTCTCTCTGCCTCTTTTTCTCCATCTCTCTCTATCTCTCCTTCAGCTCAGGCAAATCAACAACAGATATGAGATGGGTGCCCAGATTTTTTTTTGTTTTTGTTTTTGTTGTTTCAGAAATAGCATCGATGGGACAAATTCTGGGGATAACCTTCCCTGCCAGGGCAGATCTTGGCAGCGGGGTGTAGAGAGGATTAGAAAACAGGCGGGCATGTTTGCCAGTCTGCCGTTGCCAAATACTGTCCTCATCTTTGAAAGGACACTCAGCGTAATCTCGAAACAATAAACCGCCAGCTCACTGTCAGGCGTAACTGATGGCTTGATTATTAATCACTAATTTAGTCATTTTTCTGAACTTCTCAATACTCTGAAAGAAACAGTATTCAGCATTTTACATCCCTTTTTCCAAATACTTTCATCTTTTAATTGTAATGGCAGTATATTCTGGTCTGTAGCAGCGCATTAACTTCAAAGGGGTGTTTTCTTCTCCTCCCCCCCCCTCGCCCCTGAATCATTTCTTCTGCAAACTTTGTAATTGTTAAACCATTTCCATAATGACAAAAACACCTCATTCAAATCGCAAAGCTTCTAATGGGTGACAGTATTTGCATGAGTTAAACCGGACTGGGTAGATCTAAAAGAAATCTCATGTCTGCTTTATAATCATTTGAATCATTGCATAGGCAGCATCTGACCAGTGCAATGTGAAATGGCTCGATGACATGGTTCTCATTATTTCTGATTAAAATTAATTGCTTTGAAAAGGGAAAATCGTTGTCTCTCTCTGTCAGGGAATAAATCACAAGGGCACTGATCCACAGTAACATTAAATTGTATTTATGAGTTCTTCACCCTAACCCATAGTGGATTCTCTGAAGAAGATATTTTAGGGTAATTACGTGGGGGCCCCCAGAGCTGCAGGTATCAGCAGGTATGCTTCCGCGATATTGCAGGTCATCATTTTTATAGTCAGCGCTGCCGTTGTCCCTTTGTGAGTCAAGTGCTGTACAGCTGCTTCTCCTCACATAAAACGGATTACATCTACTGTAACATCATCACTGTTACTGCACTCATAAGGAATTACTGCGACCGCCACGACGGCTTCTTTCAAGCTAGAAGCTTAGTAGGCCGCAGTAAAGGGTTTTAGGGGAAAAAGGAGTGGTCGACATTAGGGGGTCTACTTAATGACATCCAGCTCTTATGACGGACATCTCCTAGAGAATTTTAAACCTCAGCAAGAGATGCGATAATCAGAGAGAGAGGGAAAAAATGTAGAAAAAAAACAGAGAGGCTAAATCACTGAATATGAATAATAATTTTAGTACATCTACATGCATATACATGTTGAAAAACTTTGGATAGACATCCCTAAATCTGGGGAGGCTTAGAGCAGGAAATGGGTGTTTTTAACTGGAAGAAGCTAGCATAAAGTGAATAGTTAATGGATTTTAAAGTAGTCTCAAAATGCATAAAGGTATCAAGAGTGATTCAGGATTCGTACTGAGGTGAGACTAAACTTAAATCATAGACATGCTTTCTGTAGGTCACAGACGGGTATGCCACACTCACTTTCTTTGAAAGTGGTAAAACATGTGACAGAGTGAGGAGATGGGCCTGATTAGATGGGACTGGTATTCCTTTCATAGCGGGGTGAGTTTGGGGCCATCCTGACATCCACGAGGGAGGAACAAAGCTATCTCTGCCGAGTTAAACGTTGTGACGCCCTTGTGTCATTTGGCAGAGGGAACGGTGCAAGTGGTGCAGGAGCGATGATTTAAACCTTAAGCTGGGATCACATCCAACACAGACATGCCCCGGTATCAAACCCTCATCAAATTAAGGTCACCGTGAGATGCAATCCTTTGAGCTCCTGATTGGCTGCTGTGTATGGGTGTTAGAACTGAGGACGGGTGTCCCCAGGTATCAGTGAGGGTGCTCAGGGATGTGGTTGGGGGGGGGGGGGGTGCAGAATGGGTGTTCGGGGGGGGGGGGGGGGGGGGGGGGGGGGCAGAATGGGTGTGGGTCGGGGGGGGGGGGGGGGGGGAATAATATACAATATAATATATACAATATAAGATATGTCTCTTTCCACTCCTGAATACAACTGCTGACAGTGACCGACAAAGGGAAAATTATTCATGAATTCACCTGTCCCAATTAACACGTAATATGTTATGCTAATTATTACATCAATTACAATCACACATTATACATTATACATTACTGAAGGAATGCCAAACTATGACAAGTAATCCGCCAATAATGTTAGCATGGACACCCTGCTGCGGTTCACATCCTGCTGTATTTGCTGCTGATTGTGGATTTTTTCCTGGTTTGTGGGGACCGTGGGTGAGGCATTGGACCTACTGATTGTTGATTCTGTCCTGGTTTGTGGGGACCGTGGGGGCACTGGAGTTGCTGATTACTGATTCTGTCCTGGTTTGTGAGGACCACGGGGCCATTGTAGGGCACACGGAGGCTGCGGTCCTCTTTGGTCGAGATCACAGCTCAGAATAGAGCCATGCCAAAGGCTGCATCAATTACCAGCTGCTGTGAGGTCTCAGCAGCCGGCGGACACGCTGGCGCGGGTCGGCACCTCGCTTTAAATGCCAAGTATGCTTCGCTGCCGGACCGCTCGGCTCAGCATTGGCTGAGAGGTATAGAGAGTGCTCTGACAGAACAAAGGGCCCTGTCCGTGACACCAGGTGAGTGTGAATCTGCTTTAAATGACTGCTGTGTGAATAATGGTGGCTTTAGACCTGCATTACCAAACACAGGCCTGGGTGGAATTACTCTGCCTTAAAACAGACTCTCCTCACAGGCATTCAGATACTCTAGGAGTCCCCTGCAAAGAGACAGATGAGGAAAGAGAGAAGGAGGTAGGGAGGGAGGATTGTGGAGGGGAGAGAGAGGGAGGGATGAGAAGAAAGAGAAGCCTAAGGTGAGCCCCTCTGTGGGACTTTGGGCAGGTAGGTTGTGCTGGCTTGTCTGTGGTAAGTGGGAATGTGACAGGTGAATTATGACAGGGGAAAGTGAGGTGGTGACAGCTGGATTGTGACAACATGTGAAATGTGTTTGACATATGTGCTTATGCTGGATGTGGCTCTGTTTATGCCATAGAGGGGTAGCAGGGCTGAGCTGAGCTCTAATTGGATGCTAAGCTGTGCAGCAGGGCTGAGCTGAGCTCTGATTGGATGCTAAGCTGTGCAGTGGGGCTGAGCTCTGATTGGTTGTTAAGCTGTGCAGCAAGGCTGAGCTGAGCTCTGATTGGATGCTAAGCTGTGCAGCAGGGCTGAGCTTTGATTGGTTGCTAAGATGTGCAGTGGGGCTGAGCTGAGCTCTGATTGGATGCTAAGCTGTGCAGCATGGCTGAGCTCTGATTGGATGCTAAGCTGTGCAGCAGGGCTGAGCTCTGATTGGTTGCTAAGATGTGCAGTGGGGCTGAGCTGAGCTCTGATTGGATGCTAAGCTGTGCAGCAGGGCTGAGCTCTGATTGGATGCTAAGATGTGCAGCAGGGCAGAGCCGTGCTCTGATTGGATGCTCGTCTGCACTGCAGGGCCAAGCTACACTCTGATTGGGTAGGTACCACCGGACTGCAGGGGCTCTGTCACTCCGCCCATGACAGGAAGTGCTACATTCCCAAACAGCTGATTATAAAAACAACTCTCCTAAACCCCTATATTCAGGCAGCAGGGTTTTATGGTTTGTCAGCAGAGACCACCAGGAGGGACATGGAGTGGGGGGGGCATGGAAAGGTGGGGTGCAGGCCCAGGCAGATGGTGAGGGTCCTGCCATGTGGTCCTATAGCCTCTCAGACTGGGGGGGTGGGGGGGGGGGGGCAGCAGCAGGTTGGGGAGTGTAGCAACCCCATGTCCAGGAGTGATTCCCTGCTGTCTACCATATTGCCAGAGTAGCCACCAAGCCCCAGCTCTGGGATCCAACCCCCCCCCCTCAGAATAACTGGCAGCAGGACCCTGGGGAACCCCCTCTCACTGGCTGGGTAGATTGGGGGGGAAACCCTGGTCCTGCCTGGAGTGCTATCCATGTTTCTGCTTCTAGCTCCACTCAAACCTCTAGCTACATTATCGGATTTATTATTAGGCCTGATGAATGCAGGTTACCATGTGGTTGAAGTCGGAGGAAGATTTTCACTCACACTTTCAGCCTCAGGTCTTTAATTGTGGTTGAAACTGACATCAGTCAAGAGCCATAATGGAACAGAAAGCAGAAGCATCCCCAAAGCCCCTGGGCTACATGCTTTAAAGCAAACCGTTTTATGCAGGTGGTTAGGGGCACTAATCATGCCACCAAAAAGGTCATTTTTCTTCCATAATATTTTGCCATAATATACATTCCCTGTATGATTACGATGATTACAGAATGAGACTTCCATAAGGTGTGATTATTTCATTGTGTTGGTGCAGAAGTGCTTGAACCATGACTGTGCTGTATATACCAGGGATACTTGTTCCAGGCCCTGGAGGGAACTAGTGAGTGCCGGTTTTTGTCCTCTCTACCTGAGGTCCAGCCCCACAGAACCAGGTGAAGTGAGGAATCAGTTTGGTCCTGAAATGCTGTGTGAAACTGCACCCGCCAGCCTGAACAGGTAATCCATAATAAATATGTCTTATATAGGTATATAATATTATATATGTTTTCATAAATGAAGTAGCAGATGTGTATTTTATTGGTGCTGGTTTGTGTGCCGCCCCCCCCCCCCCCCCCCCTCATGTTAACTCACTTAACCTTGTGTTTCCATCGGGAAACAGAAAATTAACACACAATCTACTACAAATAGCTCAATCCAATGCATAATTAATATTCTGTCTCAACAGAATGTAAAGAAAGGCAAATTACAGAACACACTCCAGATTCACCAGAGACTAGAAATACCTCATCAACTAGTGATTAGAATTCCAGTTCTTTTTCTTGTCTTTAATTCTTTCTCTCTTATTTTGGTATTTCAAAAGGACCTTTGTGTTGAGCTCATTTTAACGGGCAATGGAATTACACACTGAGACACACACACACACACACACACACACAAGTGGTTAAACAGGACAGTCATTCAAAATGAATTGCCTCATTCGTTCAGAGTAATAAAGACTGGGCTTCCCTGAAGTGCTATTTCAGCTTCTCCAGCATGCTCTTCCACTGGGTCTCCAGCTGAATCACAGGTTAGAGCAGGAGGCAGAGTTACATTGTACTTTAAAAATAAGCCAAAGATTTTTTTTTTATTTTCCATTATTCATCGGCTTAGCAGATGGCTCTGCACACAGCTGACATTTTAACACATTACCCATTTGTACAGATTCATATTTACACAAGTCTTTCAGGTTAAGTATTTTGCTCAAGGGTACGTCAGCGCCGGCCCGGCGTGGGGATTGAATCGGTAACCTCTGATTACGAGGTCAGAGGCGCACTGGCTCTCCGCTCAGCTTCGCTGCGAGGGCCCGTACTTCCCCGCGTTTCATATTTCATAGTTTCGCATGCGTGGGGGTTGGAGAGCGCGAGGGCTTCCCTCCATTCGCGCAGTAACCAAACAAGACATGCCGTAACTAAAAAGGGCAAACGGATGTGACAACGATGGAGGGAGAGAGACTTTGGTTCTGCTGCTCGCCGGGAGAAAGAGAGCCGGCGCTGCCAGGTTCAGTGGGGCGGTCTCTGGTTTCTGTGTTTGAGGCGCTGCTCTGCAGGTCTGGCTGGTGCTGGTGGCGTGGGGAGAGAGAGAGAGAGAGAGAGAGAGGGAGAGAGGGAGAGAGAGAGAGAGAGAGAGAGAGAGAGGCCCAACTCTCATGACAGCAGAGAGATAAAGGCTAGTTTCCATGACAGAGGAGAGAGAGTGGAGCCCAGTTCTCATGACAAACAAGAGATAGGGGTGAGTTTCCATGATAGAGGACCAATTATCATGATAGGGCAGAAAGAGGGGCCCAGTTCTCATGATAGAGGAGAGAGGGAGGCCCACCTTTCATGATAGAGGAGAGACCGGGGTCCAGTTCTCATGATGGGTGGGCATTTACAACTGGGCATTTAACAATCGCTCTTACACAGAGCAACTTACCAAGTGTACATTTTTACACACTACCCATTTATACAGCTGGAAATGTTACAGAAGCGATTCAGGAGAAGTACACTTCAGTGGCAGTGCCTCACCTGAGAATTGAACCTGCATATTGTACCGCAACAACAATTTTTAACTGTGCCGCTCACTTCCCCGTGCCCACCCAAGCTACGTAACTAGAGCTGAAGGGAAACACCCGCATGTGCGTAGTGCTTCCCCGGCGACAGAGAAAGCATACATCACCCGACAAACAACATGGAGCTGTTCCCCTGATTACAGCTACTTAAACAGCGACTGTGATTAATTAGTAAAGCGCAAGGGATCAGTGACAGTATTCTCAACACGTCTCCTGGGGCCTGTGGCTAATCGCTGCGCGCGTCCTCCATTTTAACACCCCCCCCCCAAACCACACACTCTCTGCCACCTATTACATCTTCACATCTAATATTAAAATATGAATATTAAATATGCAGCAAAAAGTTGCCAATATGATGTTATGCCGTTGTGGCATATGGTTGTAGATGATACTGCTGACTTTTTTGAACATTATTTTTGCGCATGACGCAGAGTACAGTGTTGGCCAAGGAATCTGTGACTGTGTGGGCTTCACTGGGTAATTTCCCATTGCCTCGCCAGTTGGGGGAGCCAGTCTGTCAAAAAAAATAGCTTATTAATTATCAATTAGCTCATTATGTGCATTATCTGAACTTACTGAGAAAAAAGACATAAACGTCTATAAATGTCTACAAATTTCCCACTGGCACAAAATTAAAGGATTGCAAAGTACCAACCTTCTGTTAGAATGGACTGTTCCTAATTAATGTGTTTTTCTTCCCACCCATAACATCTGTAAATGAATGTGACTTATGGAAATCAGGGACTCTTTTGGCGGCTAGCCGCAGTGAAAGGCAGCTGGGTGCATAGGCTTGTACCGAAGCCATATTTCGCTCCACAGACAAACCCCACATGCCCCTGGGCCGGGCCGATGCCAATTGACAGGGTACAAGGGGTTCAGCACTGACAAAAAAGAGGCTGGGACACAACCAAGCATGCTTATTCTCTCCAAGAACACGTGCAAATCAATCAAATCTGACTTCAGTACAGCATAGTTTTGAGTGCTTTGTACTGCATTGGAGACAAGCGAACGTTTTTTTTTGGAGTGTGTCTTCTCATTCCAAAAAAGAATAGCATATGTCTTGAAAATTCTACACTCATTTGCTTGGGTCTTGGCCAGTTTATTATTATTTAAACTCTTTATTTGCTATTTGCCTGCACAAGACGCAGTGAGTTACCAGAAAAGGCTCACTACTAAAGTGAAGCTGTCTCTAGCAAGTTTAATGTGTATCAAAATCTAATTATGTAATAGAGACATGAGCGTTATGCAATGGCCTTAGCATGCCTGAACGCTTATGTGTGCACATTATTTCACTTTATAATGTATGACAGCAACATGATGAATCAAAAATATGTTTCCGTTACTGGACTGTTCTTCAGCTGTGTGTATTCTGAGCTTAGTTCCTCTCCAGGGAAAACACACAGACACACATACACACACACACACACACACACACACACATCCAAAATACAACCTTTTCACAACCCATCTGAATGATGGAGAACAGACAGACCTCAAAGCAGGAGAGAAACATTTAGAAGTAGTACACACATAAACAGACACACACACACCCACACGCCAACATACACACACACACATATACACACACATACACACACACACACACACACACACACACACACACACACACACACACACACACACACACACACACACTCACACACACACACACACACACACACACACACACACACACACACACACACACACACACACACACACACACACACACACACACACACACACACACACACACACACACACACACACACACACACACACACACACACACACACACACACACACACACACACACACACACACACACACACACACACACACACAGCGTTTCCTTGTCCTGATTTGATTTTGCACTACTATCTCATTCAGTGCTGCAGAATGAAAACTTCATCTAAAGGGCCCAAACTGGCTTCATTATAACCTTTTATGGCTTTGCTTCAGAATTTTACCAGCTCATAACTGCCCCTTTAGTATATTAATATAGCTGTTATACACAACTGAAACTGCATCTTTCCCTTTGAATGCACAACTTTCTGCTCAATGTCATGGCATTTACCACATATTTGGGTGTGTGTGTGTGTGTGTGTATATATGTTTGTGTCTGTGTGTGTGTGTGCATGTGCATGTGCGAGTGAGTTTGCGAGTGCGTGTGCGAGTGCGTGAGCGTGCAGATTTTGCTTCTATTGTCACATTATTTTGCTATTATACTTCTTTTGTTTACCTGTGATGTTCCAAGTACTTCTTGTTACGTTTTTCATGATAGAAATATGAACATTTTCTTGCCAATGAAGTGCTTTCAATTTGAATCAGAAACAGAGGAAGAGAAAGAAAGAGAGCGGTCAAGGCCAAAAAACAGGCATGACAAAACAGTCATAACAGTGTTCAGCACTGTCTCTGCGAAAGAAAAATGACATCCTCATATGTCATAAGAGTGAGTCATAGAGGCTAAAACACAACAGTCCTATTACCACTGAAGCAGAGCCGGATATTACTTAACATTTTGTATTATTATCATCAATATTTTATTCATCAGTGTGAAGTTATGTGCTTTTGTGTTTGATGAAGGGCTAATAAATTGCCTTGTGTTACCTAACTCACCATCATGTTACATCAGAATACCTGTGCAGAGGAGGTCATTTTGTTTCTGTTAAGCAGAAGCAACACTGCTTACTAGAATTGCTATCATTAGAATGCATGTTAAAAACGGCAGGACTCTTGCTGTGTCTTCCAAATAGTTTGGACGAGTTTCTCAGAACCTTGGCTGATGGCTCTTTACTTTTCACAGCCACAAATTCTAAATTCTAAATTCTAAATTCTGGATTCCTTTCTCACTCCTTGATGACGTGAATGCACCATTGCAGGAGTGAAATAAAAAGTCACCTTTACCAGAGCCAGAAACTTAACACAGAGCTATTGCTACCCAATTTACATGCTGAAGGATTCTTACACGTACATTATCCTACCAAGAAGTAAAAAAAAAAAAACACAGAAAAGACAAGCTGGCAGCATCTCCATGGTCTTTCAGAAACTACCTTTATGAGTCTGCGAGAACTGCTGCTGTGTGTATTTAGAGAGATGGAGAGATCAGGCAGGAAACATTTGAGGAACACATGGATAATTCCCATTGGGCCATGTCAGTTTAATTAGAAGACATAATTGCATAAATTCTTGTTTGTTTTGTTCTGTGCAGTATTTTTGGATTGTGGTGCTAACCCTTCATTGCAGAACACCAAAATGCTTACACAGAACACACCGTTCTCACGTTCCTTTCCTTATGGAACACTAATGTACAGTTGTATTTCTGCGTATGGTTAAAGATGGGTAGTTCAGTCACAAGCCCACATCTCTGCCATGGTCTGCGAAATAAAGTTAAATTAAAAGTTCTTCAAGCTCTGTCTGGACTGAATAATTGCAATCACGAAATGGAGTTCATGCTAACAACAGTACGGAGAGTTTGTACGTCACTGTATTCGAAACAGAGGAATCAATCAAATTTATAAACTAATTAATGCAGCTAAATTAGACTATTTAACTTGGCACAGTTTGCATTCCCATGTTCTGTAAGAATAGAACACTGATTGAAATCTATTTAGGGAAGGCGCTCTCAGTTGTTAACTCAGTTGACAGGCTATATGAGGTAAATACTGTAATAGAATAAAGTAGAAGCGGGGTGAAATCATGTAGAGGAGGGGACGATTTGATGAGGCCTTCAGGCGAATATAAAGCGTGTGTTCATAAAAAATGGAAATAAAAAAGCATCCATGCCTCGTTTTTGGCTCCTATGAGACATGGTAATGAAACTATACAGGAGAGAGACTCTGGGACTCCAGGTGCCCCTCCTTTGGGCCTGACAGAGACCTGAAGCAGTCCCATTTCTGCCGTCTTTCATTTTCTCCTTCGCAGCGGTGTAGCGGGGCATGCTGGGAGTGTGAAATCAGCAGGAGGCTGGGCCGTCATCGCGGGCCTGGAGGTGTTTCATTATCTTTGGCTAATGGTGCTGGCCTAGACACAGCAGTGCCGTACCTGGGTGGCCTCCCACAACAACAGGCTGGAAAACCACGCACAACTCAACATGTACCAGGCGTGCAAAACCCCCCCCCCCAAAAAAAAAAAACCGCACAGCTCCAAAATCACATATGCTCCACAAATACTTTTGTGCAAAAATCGCCTCAAATTTATCAGTACGCAAAATCACACAGCTGCAAAAGTAAAACACACCAGGGTGAAATGTTCCAGTGTATGAACCACACATAGTTCCAAATACAGCAATGTGCAAAACCATACACATTTCCAAACCTATGAGTATAGCACCAGAGCCGGAGCACTTGTCATACTCAGGTAGGCCTCTCCGCTCAGGTTATGTTACATTTCTACCTGGTGTTTAATTTAGACTAAAAAGAATCTTTTGTATAATGCACCTTGAGTGAATACTCAATTTTATTTAATTCTCAACAGGGTATTACCATCCAAACGTAATTCATTTGCTGAAAAATACCTCTTCCCCCTCCTCCCTCAATCTCCATCCACTATCCTCCTCATCTGACAATCATCTCATGGGCGCGCCTGGAAAACTTTTGCTTAATTGCTTTGTGAATGAATTTTTTGATCTGCCAAGCCAAATTATTTCTTATTAATTTCCGTTTCCAGCTCTCCTGTGAGCGCATCCTCTGCTCCTGTTAAACGCGAGCCTCACTTTCCTCTCATTATCTTGTGAGATTGGACAGATTTCGATTTCTGGGCCGTATTATTCAGTTTCGTACCGATGGGCTGCGTTCCAGGTCGGGTCCAGGCGATGGTAGGACTGGCATAAGCAGGGGCACTTCTCCAGTCAGAGCGCTGTCTGCTACTTCACTTACTCTTCTGCCAGAAATCCACAATGGGGAAGATTTTATTTATTTATTTAAGTTTTAAAAAAGTTATCTTTTTTGTTGTTGTCAATATTTCAGATGGCGCATTAGCAGACTGAGCACGCATTGAAATTCCGGCTTCAGATATCGTCTTCAGAAACGTTTCATTTACCAAAATAACATTCAAATGAAGAAGGAGAAAGCAGAGCGAATGGTCCATATTCTGGTTAGATAATGCTCGAATGTGACCATCTGTCAGGGCCTGGGAGAGTTTCACACACCGGCACCTTGGAGAGCGCCACGTTCGGAGCGTTTCCAACCTCAGCTATGTGGAACTTACACAGCTCGGCAGTCCTGAGCCAGGATTGAATCACAGATCAGTCTGTCTGCATGTGTATGTTTTTTTAATCAGCAGAATTCATTAAATTTGTATTACGAGACAGATAAAAGACACCCCCGTTAAATGAAAAAACGGGGGGACAAAGCAGGGGAGACCAGATGGGGAGAGCATTAGCGAGGACGGGTACAGAGAAACTCATTAAGCACTATTTTATCTCACAGCAGTTCACAAGTGAGCATGCTAATTGCATCTGAGAGAGCAGGATAAGGAACATCTATAATTTCAGATTAAAGATTAAGCCCTCCCTGTCTTAACCACACAGAAAAAGGAATTAAGCACACTTGAGACAAAGTTTTCGCAAGGGGTATGTTTCATATCTGCTGCTTCACTGTTTATTTATTTTTCATTTTCTCCATGGAGGGGGGGCGGTGGGGGGAGGCGGGGAGTCAGGTGTTCTTGTCTGAGGGGGCAACGAGTGAGGGTCGATGGGACGCTTTACCGTCGCCATGGCAACCCTCACATGACACCGGAGACGGAGGAGATGCCAGAGCCTTTTCTTCGTGCTTCACGGTAGAACTGACAGGTAGCAGCATATCAAAGCAGACAGGTGAGGGTGATCCGGAGTTGGGGGCCCAGCGCGCAGGCCCACGCCGCGCCGACGCACAAACATCGTTCCTGGAGAAACACAACTGTCTCTACGCCCGCTCTGTCAGGGGTAGGGGCGTGATGATGATGTCCAAGACCCAGCCGAACCTTTCTGCCTTCCTCCACACTCAAACCAAAAGCCTGATTTCATTTAATAGTGCCAAGCACTGTAGGATTATTATTTACCTCTTGCTGTGTTACATGGTGTATACTGTTTGTGTCTGCTGAAAATCTGCTGAAGTTAAAGTCAATGGCTCCAAACTCATCGGAGGGAAATTCATCCTACAACATTACAATGATCCCAAACATACTGCTAAAACAACATTACATTACAGTCATTTTAGCTGACGCTTTTATCCAAAGGCACTTACAGTTGTTTAGACTAACCAAGGGCCAATCCCCCCTGGGAGCTATGTGGGGTTAAGGGCCTTGCTCAAGGGCCCAACAGCAATGGTGTTCTTGCTGTGGCTGGACTGGGACTTGAACCGCCAACCTCAGGGGTCCCAGTCATGTACCTTAGCCACTAGGCTATAGGCTGCCCCACAAAGGAGTATTTCCAAAGCCAAAAACCTGAAAATCTGTCTGGCCAAGTCAGTCACCTGATCCGAATCCAATTTTAACATCTGCTTCAAATGCTGATGAGAAAACTTCTAACTATTTTCTGTGCAGGACTGTGGCAGCAGAGGGAATCACTCACCACTGACCCCTGCTGGTGACTCAGACACTTACAGCCTGCCTTCACAAACTTGACCATGAAGCAGAGTCCTGCTTTGTAGATCCACCCCTGACCCGCTACCTGACATTACGATTAATTTAATGCCGTACTCGACCGACCCGTTTAACATAAAAGCTGCGACCTGACCTGAACCCGTATTAAAATAATGCAACTACAAAAGGTTCACCAAAAAAAAAAAACTTCATTTGCTCACTCAAGCAACGTTTATTAATTGACACAAATACTGGCACTCGTCTTCTGTGAACAGCCTGAATTTTTTGTGTATTGTTGGTTACGATCAGAAGAAAAAAGAATGTCCATGGTTTTTTCAAATAAAAAACCAGCCCGATCTATTTCATCCATAGTCCACCTGTGCACTACAAATTCCTGAACGCACCTGTACCCGTACCCGTACCCGTACCCATACCCGCACCCGCACCCGCACCCGCACCCGTTCCCAGACCCGTAAATGACAATATTAAATGACCGTAAATGACCCGTTACATCAAACTTAGCGGTTATCCCGTGGTTCGCCCACAGGTCCCCATACTGATGCAGAACTCTGCTGTGAAGTGTCTTCCTCTGACTCATGTCTGCGCTAGCACAGCTCATGGGCCGCGGTGTGCGAAACGAGCAGCGGCTCAGATCACGTGTCTCCGTGGTACGTGCGTGCGTGTCTCTGCTCTCCATTTGCGGCTTCAGAGGCTGCACTGATGAATATGAGCGGGGAGTCCAATTTAGGAGAAAAAGCCTAAAAAGCAAGAAAAAATAACCCCAGCACCGCTGCAGCCCCCGTGGAGTATGGAGGCCTAATAAGCCCAAAAAGCTGGAGTAGGCAGAGGCCAGAGAGGCCTTTACTTCTCCTCTATTCATTATCCACATCATCACAATCTCCTTGCTTGGAGGGCAGATTCAGGGAACCATACTTTGCTTTAGTTTCACTGGCTCCACACACAGTGTTTGATGATAGAGCATGGGTTATTTTTTTTTCCAGTGGAACACTAGTGTTGTGTTTTGCCATGGCGATGTCTCCCTCAGGGTTCTACAGCTGTGCACTCCCTAACAGCTCCAGCCATTTTTTCATTCCCTCCAATCACCTGGCTTTGTTCACTGGAGTCTGTGAATGTGTAAATATTCTCCAATTAACACATGCTAGATCAGAACAGCCAATCAGACGGGATCTTAGAAGGTCATTGTGCTGCCCAAGAGCCCAAACAAAACAATGAACCCTGAGAGCATGAGGAGCACAAGATATGGGGAAAAATAAAACATTTTCACCCCCCCCCATTGTCTCCCCAGCCCACCACCCCCCACCCCCAGTCATTGCATAATCACATCTTTATATTTTTATTTTTTCCCATTAGATAAAATGTGCAAATTGACTATGAGCAATGAATTCTCTTTTGGCATATTTATGTTTGTCTATCTTTCAAATTTTCCCATTGGTGGTTTCAGAAATAAGTGCATGAAAGGAACTGTTCACAGAAACTAGAGACAAAATATGTATAAGCTAAATATTCATTCTCCAGATACACTGTGGTGCGCTGACAGGTGGAATGGTGTGTTTCCTCATTCGCTGTTTAAATCGAAAAAAAAACAAAAGGAGAAATCCCTCTCTCATCCAACAGCCTCTGGATCAGAGGTGGGCTACAGAAACAGAACCCTGTACAAGCAAAATAACATAACGTTCGACAAAGACAAGAGCTCTCATTTGGGGATTCATCAAACAACGTTTTGTTTTCAAGTCGCTAATAAAAACCTGGAGAGAAACGTGTAATCTTACAGAGAATGTGTAGCACATTTTAAAAGGGTGGGAGGTTGGGGGGTTAGGGTTGGGGGGGATACACTTTAAATCTTGTTGTCTTCATTCCAGAGCATCGTCTTTGCAAGTGACATGTTCTGCTGGATGAGAGAAGAAGGTCGAGATAAATCAGTGTGACCCGCAGGTAAATTTTAGAGGTTTTCTCCAAAGCCTCAAATACTTTGGTAAACCTGTGCTTTTCTATGGCTGCAGAACCACACTACTCCAAGACTGCCTTTCATGGAATCTGAAAAGCTAATCATATTCCATGCAACTCAAAACCAACTCTAATGAAGAGTTAATTGAATACAGAAATTAATAAAGTCAGTTCTATTTTAAATACACTTTTACACACAACAGTGTTTGGTATATCACCGTCTTTACCCATCCAATGACATGTTAGCTAATGAGTCATTTCTACAGCATATCATGTTTATTCAAAGCAAAAGATCACATTTTTTTCCCACAGTTTATCGTGTTAAGATGAAATTCACATTAATCTCAGCTTCTAATAAATGAACTGTAGGCTTTGTAAGTGAGTCTGGGTGAGAGCACCTGCTGAGCGCTGAGGAGTGAATGGTTCTGTTACAGTAGCGATAACTAGCACATTAAATGTGACTGCTGCCCTGGCTGAAGTCCTCTCACCATGTGTGCTTATGCATTATTAGGGCTGTGCTGGCATTGTTATGTCATATCTTTTATTCGTGACATCATAATTAGATATAACCATTGTAGGAAGCACACAAAGGTAATAATAAATCAAATCCAGGCCATGAGGCTTGGCAAATGACATAATCATATACTGTACACCTTTATATACACTAAATAGTCATACCTTTTACCATTACCCAAATATTGCACGTTAAATAAAACATGGAGCAAACACAATGCATGACTATAAACTTATTATGAGATCAGCCCCTTTGTGTTTTCCCCTGTAGAATGAAATGTTTCTAAAACCAGGAGTTTTTTTTCTTTGAGAGACACTACAGTTACTGGCCCTTCACTCAATAAAAGAAAATAAAGAATAAAGGTTGTGTAAACACAATTAAATGAATACTGTTATGCCTTTGAAATATGTTATTGTTTTCTCAGCTTTTCATTGAAAAAGCACTATGCACATGTGCTGCAGATATTACTGCTTCCTGAAGGAACCGGGTTGAAAGTACCTTCCCTACATGCTAAAAACAACTCAGCTGTCTCACTTCAGGGTGGACTGACTTCATTTGCTGGGAAATAAACACTCCTTCATTTGCTTAGTAACTTTATGAAAAGGATAGCTGCACTATATCTATAATTATGCAAAAATACTTGCCACGGTACGTGAGGAATCATTCCAGAAGGCCACAAATGGCTTTTACTGCCCAGTTTCTCAAACTACTCCTATTCCTACTCCTACTGCCACTACTACACCTAGTACTAGTCCTATTAGTACTGCTACTACTACTACTACTACTATGACTACTCCTACTGCTATGTCACACCCTTCGCTATTGTATGCTCCATATTCTGCTCTGTGTTGCTTTTGCTTTAGACTGCTGTAAGTAGGGGCACTGCTAGTGGAATTAGCACTGCTTTGAATCTCCAGCTAATAGAAATATGGAAAACCCTTATTGGGTTCAGATTCATTTTGTGGAGAGAAGAGATTTTCCCCTGGTAAGGTGTGTTTGGATAACACCTCTTCGATGCGTTCAGAATCTGCCCGATACCTCGGCCTCAGCGGGATTAACATAGAGCATAATTGGGTTTTCTTTACTGGATTGTTTTGTGTCCCGATAAGAAATTCTGCTCTCTTCCTGCAGGTGCTATCTGGGGATATTTGGCTAGCGCCGCGCCGCTACCCCCAGCTATTCTGGGTAATATGGCTGAGGAAACGTCTCTAGCCAGGGGGAGCAGTCCAAACACACAGCATGAGGTTAGGACATGCCCCCAGAATTCTGCAGGGCAGACGGGTCCTGAACCAACCCACCCATGCTGCTGGGGCATTTTTTTTGTGTGTGTTTTGGGGGTTTTTTTTCCTGTAATAAACTAGTGAAAGTGCACACACAGGGTAATCTGTATTTCTATTTAAATACTTGGAAAATGTCAAGTGGCAAGACAAAACACATGTCTGAAAGTGAAAATGAAAGTAATCCCAGAAGAGCTAGTATCTTCCATTAAACAAACGAGGGGAAACAGAATTACAACGTTTAAAATCATGCAGAATAACCAATCATTTAAAATTATTACAATGCAATTATTGAGATACCACAGAGGGAAATGATCTCATAGCAGAATGAGGCACTTTATCAGTTGATGGCACTGATGTGTTGGTTACTGTATCCTGTACCTTTAAACTAATTGAATAAGTACACACAAACTTTTCAAAAAGCAGCATGTGGGGTGAGTGTGTAATGTAAGGCAGCTCAGATCATATTTGTTATTATTTTTGTTTTTTTTGTGGGGATGGAGTGTTATATGACAGATATATGACAATGATAACTCACAACTGCATAGCGGGGACTGTTTTTATTGGCTGCTTACACGGGAGTTAAGCCCCTCCCTTTCCTGTGATTCCAGGGCTGTATTATTGCGCAACCCCCCCCCCCCCCCCCGCCTCCCATCCCCAATCCTCAGCACCCCCACCCCCCCCCCCCTACCCCTCCGTTCCCACACTGTATTATCGGTGCACGCACACACACACACACACACAAAGTAGAGACGAGACAGAATGAGATGAGAAATATACTAACTGTTCGGTTTGAGCCCCCCAGGGGTTCGCGAGTACCAGTGAGCTGGGGCCCGGGAGCTCCCCAGTGCATCAGCTTCAGATGAGCTGTGCACAGGGGCCTGGAGTGTCTGTCACAAGCCCCCCCCCCCACCCCGAAAAAAAGACCCATCGCCTCAGAGCGCCGCTGTCGCTAAAGCTCGTAACATCTACTTTAGGGTGTTTTTTCCCCTTTACGTTAATTTAATTTCTATTCAATGCTGAATGTAGGCCATGTGAATCAGATTTCTCAGGCTGCAGAGAAACCTGCTGTACCGCTAACAAGAATCGCACGGTGATAGTTCCTGCTTTTAATTCGCAAACTTCCAATCGCATGAAGGTACAGGAATCATTTTCTGCACTCATTTGAGCACGAACGAGAATGTGTTTCAGGTGGCTGTGACATAATTAGGGCAGAGTGTGTCTTCATTTTAATCGTCTA
Source organism: Albula glossodonta (assembly GCA_019788955.1). Classification (NCBI taxonomy): domain Eukaryota; kingdom Metazoa; phylum Chordata; class Actinopteri; order Albuliformes; family Albulidae; genus Albula; species Albula glossodonta. The sequence goes on from JAFBMS010000219.1 coordinate 443,480, forward strand.
GCGGTGGGTACGACATGATTGGTAGGATGCGGTAGAATCTTGGCAGAACACGGCGTCCATAATCTGAAACCGCTGTAGCCGAACAAACATGCTGTGGGACATGTTTGCGGTTTGAGCTTTTGGCGGTACGTATGTATGACGCGTTTGGGCGCACTTCCCCGAACAAAGCAGGATGAAGCCAGAGCCGCATTTTCATGTGAACCGTTTTACAGTTTTCCACTCAGGGCTTTTTCATCTGTGGAT
>JAFBMS010002181.1:0-31491 GCA_019788955.1 Albula glossodonta
GCCCTGCCATCTGCACCGAGTCCTTCTCTCTAGTGTCCAAGTGAGCTTCCTGCTTCGCTCGTATACTGTACACACTACCTGAGTCACATAGTGCCTGAGTCACACACTTTACAGACACCGTCTGAGTCATACACTTTACACACACACACTGAGTCACACACTTTACACACACTGTCTGTATTACATACTTTACACACACTGTCTGAGTCATACACTTTACACACACTGTCTGAGTCATACACTTTACACACACTGTCTGTATTACATACTTTACACACACTGTCTAGGTCACACACTGAGTCACACGCTTTATACACACTGAGTCACACACTGCACACACACTGTCTGCATTACACACTTTACACACACTGAGCCACACACTGTCACACACTTAACACACACTGTCTGACCATGCACATTATTCAGACGAGGCTCAGGACTGCTCGTATAATTTAAATAATGTGTCTGTGGGTTTCCTTCCCTGCAGCTAATATAGTTCTAATATAATTTCAATGCTAGTATTGATTTTATGAAATTAAATTTAGTCTTATACTCTGCATTATGTAAAGTGATGTGAAGAAAGAGAAAGCCACAAGTGGGATGTAATTAAAAGAAAACTGTAGGAACACATGGCGAATAATTATGAAGATAAATGGTGAACTTTAACCATTTAATCATAGTGAACTTGATCCTACCTGCCTTTGATTTAATCATTACAAACGCTAACCTTGATGACCAGTTTAATAGATGCGTCCTGTTTGTGTTTTGTCCCACCTGTTTCACGCTCAACGGAGACTACTGGTCGTCACCCCCGTTTCTGTTATGTGATAGCCTCTATCACCCAATGCGCAAGGTGTGTGATATCTTTTTGGGGCATCTAACCCTCTACAGCGCACATGGTTGAACAATTTTCTGGCTTTTAAAGTTTATTGTGTATTCAGGATTATCAGTACAATTCCCTGGAAGTAGCAATATTGGATCACAAAAAAGATTCTTTTAGATAAAATCAGGTGGAATATAGTCATAATGAAGACAATGAACATCATGACGGTAATATTTTAAATATTTCACTAAATTATTCTTTGAATATACCCGGTTATCAGCAGGGGTGTGTATTTAAATTTTCATCATTTGATGTTTTATGAATAGACAATATCCCTTTCAACAACTCACCCGCAATGTTGTCATATTGCAGTTTCCTTGCTTTGAAATACTGGAGGTCGGAAAGTCACAGTAGGCTACATTTGAACTGCTGCCAAAATGTACATTTCATAATTTACTATATTAATTTACAGACTAATCAACTCATGGAATAGTCCTACCCATTGGAAATAAAATTTCCTCTTGGAGGGTAATGGTCTCTGTACGATGGTGAAATATTGTAAAAGATCCGAATTCAATTTAATAAAATTGGAGGAGGAAGAACATCAGAGAAATTAAACCGGCTGAGGGAAGCGGTCATTTATTTGGCAAAATTCGGCCTCCTACATTTCCAGCTCAAAGACTGCGGCACGCTTCTCCCTCCGCTATTTCTGATTTTTATTTTAATTTTAATTTAAAACAACGCTCCACAAAATAACCGCTCCAGGAAACGTTAACCCATCTAGTATTCTGGTCCACTCATGCTGGGGAAGCTAGGGACATGGTCTTATCATATAATGATAACATCGATGACAAAATTGATCGGATCATGTATACCTAGCATTTTAGAGTGGATTCATTTGTTTATGTACGTCGCCGTGATCTGCAGCGACCTGAAAAATAGACCAGGCGTGTAAAACCATGCTGCAGTTTGCCTGTTCTGCACCTGGTCTGCCCAAGTTAAATACAGTGTTCACCCCATCTGCTGCCATGGTAACCACAGCACTTAAGGTATATATATATATCTCAGTGATGCTTGTGGTGTGTAACCTGTAGAGAAGTTGGTGGGTCAGTAGGGGGGCGCTCATGCCTCTGGACCAAATGATAACGCATTGGCCCCTCACATTGATGAAGGTTCTTTGCTGGAGAAGATCTCATCCTTAAACTGAGATATAAAGTGAAGTCCTGTCTCACTCACTCATTGAAGATCCCATAGCCCTTTGTGAGACAGTAAGGGTGCTAACCCCGGTGCTCTATTCAGACACCACAAACACTGGCTCTGTCTAATATTCCCCATCCCCATCCATCTGCGGTCCCCACTTTGATTCCCCAGTCATCAGTACAAAGCTGAACTGAGCTCTCAGCTGACCTGCCTGGTCCAATAAGATTCCACCTTGTTGGTGTGTTTGGGTAGCTCAGTGGTAGCCCACCTGTCCCAATTGTGTATAGTTCCTGGGAGACCTAGGTTCAAGACCCAGTTCTGACTTTCCTTGCTATGCTCCCTCTATGCCTTTTAGCTGTCTAGATAAAGAATAAGTAAAGAGGGTGGCCTGGCCTTGCTTATACTGAAGTACTTGCATTTACAGTATGGGGTCATAAACTCAAACGCACTGTTGATTATTGCATGCAGTGAGATGTGCACTCTTAATGCCTGCTGTCTCTCTCTTCGTCTGCGCAGTTTGAGCCCGTACAGCTATGACGAGGGCTGCCTGTCCAGCAGCCAGGACCACATCCCCCTGGCCGCCCTGCCGCTGTTGGCCACCTCCGCACCTCAGTACCAGGACGCCGTCGCCACCGTTATCGTGCGAGCTAACCAGGTGTACGGCGACTTCATCAAGTCGCTGGAGGGAGCAGCCTTCTCTGGCCAGGTGAGCTTATAGTCCAAAAGGATTCAAATTTCACTATGTAGCTCTATTCTGCTGCTCAAAGATTCCAAGATTTTTAGAACTGTGGAAATCCTTACCAGTGTATCAGAACTGCACAAATACAGGGGGTAGACGAAAATGAACTTAATTTACATCTCTTTGGCCCAGCCTCAACAAAAACTGCAAGCTGTGAGCTTCACAAAGCCAGTATTTTGAAGTAGGCTGAAAATTTTGGAAACTACTTGGAACCACAGTATGTAATAAAATATATCCTGGTGTAATGGAAAAAAAACTTTCCAATAACTGTCTCTAAACATCAATCAACCCCTGCCTGAAGCACAGAGTAGATTTCCTCTTCTTTCATCTCTGAAAGAACTGCAGGCTTTCCTTCCGAAGAATGGTCCTTTATCTCACATGAAACTGTGTGTATAACAGTATTCTAAGAGGGTCTCAACCTGTAGGCACTGGGTGACCCAACTCCTTCTGGTGTATGCGCGTGTGTGTGTGCGTGTGTGTGTGTGTGTATACATATATATTGGCATTTCCATTATTTTGTCTACCTCCTGCATTATATTCTAAGTCCTTTTTAAAAAGTCTTTTTTACACATGAGTTTTTACTTCCTGATCTTAACTGCTCATCATTGTGGTAATTTTAAATGATGTGTCACATTTTATATATTCTGGTTTATTGATTTTATGGTTCATTTTACTTTGGTTTTCTTGTGACTGTTGTTTTTGTATGGCAGGTGCTTTGAATGTGATGTATGAAAAGTGGTTTTAAAAGGTGTGTATGTGTGTTGTTTTGTAGGTCTGTCTGATTGGAGACTGTGTGGGCGGGATCTTGGGGTTCGATGCCCTCTGCAGCAGCAACCAGACGGTGTCGGAGAGCCAGAACAGCAGCCGCCGAGGCAGTGTGGTTAGTGTGCAGGTGAGGCTCACCCGAAATCTGTCATTCCCTGCACAAAGTCTGGCATTCTTCCCCTTGATTTCTGTTCTGAAAATAATCTGCTGTTCCCCTTAGCTTCAGTCCTTTTCTGCACAAAATCTGTCATTCTTCCCCTTCAGCTCTTTCCTCCTACTCAAAATATGTCATTCTCAATTACCCTCTGATCTTTTCCTTCCCTGCCCCTGAGAGGCCATCTGTCTTGCTACAGCATACACAGAAACCACACCCCTTTCTACAGCATACACAGAGACCACACCCCTTTCTACAGCATACACAGAGACCACACCCCTTTACAAACCATACACAGATACCAGCCACTATCTTACAGCATAAACAGAAACCACACCCCTTTCTACAGCATACACAGAGACCACACCCCTTTCTGTAATCAGTCCTGCGGTATTCTCTGAGTGCATTAGGGCTGCACATTGCTGTTAGATTCAAGTCACTTTTAAAGACCTTGTTTTAACATTACAACCATCAGGATTAGGCTGCCACATGGAACTGCCAACACAGAAACTTTCAGCCTTATTTCTGTTTTTGCTGAGGTGGAAAATCCAAGCTTCTGAAAGTAGAAGTACTGTCACGTGTTTCCTCCATCCATGTACTGAACCAGCATAAATTACTTACGCTTCCTGAATGAGGAGTTGTGCTATTCAGTTGAGTTAGTGCATGGGTATAACAAATACATTGCAGTCTGAAAATGGGATCTTCTTCCTATGTGTTTCAGTAATTAACATTTGACAATTGTGACATAGTCTTTCATTTAATACATTTTCATATCATGACAAAAACAACAAAACTGAACTGGTTCTCTGAGCTCAGCTTGTCTCCCTGGCTGTGCCAGCAGTCTGGTTCTCTGAGCTCAGCTGGTGTCCCTGGCTGTGCCAGCACTCTGGTTCTCTGAGCTCAGCTGGTGTCCCTGGCTGTGCCAGCACTCTGGTTCTCGGAGCTCAGCTGGTCTCCCTGGCTGTGCCAGCACTCTGGTTCTCTGAGCTCAGCTGGTCTCCCTGGCTGTGCCAGCACTCTGGTTCTCTGAGCTCAGCTGGTCTCCCTGGCTGTGCCAGCACTCTGGTTCTCGGAGCTCAGCTGGTCTCCCTGGCTGTGCCAGCACTCTGGTTCTCTGAGCTCAGCTGGTCTCCCTGGCTGTGCCAGTGCTCTGGTTCTCGGAGCTCGCCTCGTCTCCATGGCTGTGCCAGCGCTCTGGTTCTCGGAGCTCAGCTGGTCTCCCTAGCTGTGCCAGCACTCTGGTTCTCTGAGCTCAGCTTGTCTCCCTGGCTGTGCCAGCGCTCTGGTTCTCGGAGCTCAGCTGGTCTCCTCTCCTCGGCCCGCAGGACACTGAGCTTCTCTCTCCGGGGATCATCATTAACTGCTCTGGGGCGTCCCCGCTGGAGGGCAGCCGCCACCTGAGCCGCAGCAACATCGACATCCCCCGCTCCAGCGCGCCTGACGACTCCAAGAAGCAGCTGCCGCGCAAGCGGAGCGACTCCTCCACCTACGAGCTGGACACGATCAAACAGCACCAGGCCTTCCTGTCCAGGTAAGACGTAGCTATGGATGGGAAGTCCAGGTCAGGTTGCAAACCATCATAGCATGAAGCTTGTATTCACTCTCTTGATGCCTGAATCTTGTTTGTTTTTGTTTGTTGGTTCTGCTCCAGCTTGCACTCCAGCGTTCTGCGGAACGACGCGAGCTCTCGCAGGTCCAGCAACAGCACCATGCTGGACGGGGGCGGGCTGGGGAAGTTCGACTTCGAGGTCTCTGACTTCTTCCTGTTTGGCTCCCCGCTTGGCCTAGTCCTGGCGTTGAGGAAGACAGTAATCCCTTCATTGGACAGTGAGTCTTCCCATCCCCATTGAGTACTTCCTGTTAAGATGCACAGATAGATCCTACATTACCCTTCTTCCCTTCCAGCCGCGTAACTCAGTAAGCTACATGTAACCCTATAGGGCCTGCTAATGGCTAGAGACACACAAATCTCTAGGTTCCATGCAAGTTAAGCACTTCTCATGCTTATCCTGGCTCAGGTGACCCTCAAGGGGATATGGAAGCTGGCCTGGAGTCTCTGTTAAAACGTGTCCTATTCCATTACTTACTCAGATCCGGGTTTGACACTTTTCCCCTTTTTTCTGGCTTTTTCTCCATCCGTTCTGGTTTAGCGTTGTGTACACAAAAAGCTCTACATCATGCACTGGAGGTATTTGCTTCGAAAATCCTGTCCTGCTCTGATAGCGTGGGTTTCTCTTAGATTTTCGGTACTCGCGGGCCTTAGAATATGGCATGGGCTGAAGACAAAAATGCAGTCATTATATAATAAAAAAAAAAAATTACTGTGGAAGAGAATGCCCCTTATAGAGACTCTTTGAGAGAAAAATGAAACCTCACAGACAGGATTCAGACTGAAATCTGTGCTGATTTTTCATACTGCTTTCTACATCGGCTTGTCCTGTCTAGAAAAGCGTGTGAACAGACAGTGAAGTGGAATATCCGATGATATGATCAGTAGGAGAATTTTGTTGACACACCTGCAAAGGGTGACACACCCATTTTACTCTAGCCTTCCTCCTCCAGTAAAGAGCAAACTCTTTAACAGAAGAAAGAATTCACACTGGAACAATGTTCAATCCATGTAAAGGAAAGACATAAAGAAATTCACCGGCCAGAATAATAGCCATGATTGAACAAACTACGCTCTTAAAAAGAGCTTTGAGGTGCACGCATCACTAAAATCTCTATGTTACTACCATCCTGCATGCAAGTGCATGAGTCAGTCTCTGTATGGTTGAAGCCACAATGACATGGGTCGTAGTGAAGAATTACCAATCAGACTTTCTCAGTCTGAACTGGTGTCACCCCAGATGTGTAGGTCACACTCTGCAAGGGTTCTGCTTTTACATAAAAATACAGAGCCTGACAGCAGAGGTTGTTTGTGATCCCAAATTCACAATTTGGATCGAATGTTAACAAAAAAAAGGAAAAGCCCGAAATTCCCTTGTGGAAACAAGCCTAAAGATGTCAGATCTAAAGACGGAATGGCATTCCCACAAAGGAGGCTGACCGAAGCAAAAAATAGAGTAGAGGAATCCTGCTGGCACTGGAAAACATTGAAAAGCATGATGCACCCAAATTTAGAGCAGAAAAACACTGTGGTCAAATGGCAGACTTGCTTTCTTTCTTTCTCTTGGTTCAGACACAAACAAAAACAGCAGGGTGGTTTTCAGTTTTCTTTCATCTTGTTCCCATGCATGAATATAAGAAAGACAAAACAAAAGATCTGGCTATGAATATAAACATGCACAAAACACAGTTTTTTTTCTGTTCTTAGACTCTGTTTTGATGTGTTAGCCTAGCGCCGCTCTGAGCTCAGTGTCTCTCCGCAGTCACCCAGCTCCGGCCGGCCTGCCAGCAGGTGTATAACCTGTTCCACCCGGCCGATCCCTCCGCCTCTCGCCTGGAGCCCCTGCTGGAGAAGAAGTTCCACCTTTTGCCCCCCTTCAGCGTACCCCGCTACCAGCGCTTCCCCCTGGGGGACGGCAACTCCGCACTGCTGGGTGAGTGTGCTGGAGAGAAAACTGGACACACACACACACACATTTTTTACTGACGTTTACAGGCATGAATCACACAGACACACAAACACTCATGTTAGCAACTCGTGGTAGTCATTGATGAACATGCCTATTTATATCACCAACAGAAAAGACATCAAATAATTCATTTTTACACTGAAGTCTTTAATTGCTTTGGAATGGCTTTTGGCACTTAATGGATCTGACCATCAACTGCATGCCAAATTGGCAGAAATGAGTAAAACAAAGTGATGCCTTACAGGTCAATGGAAGAGTGACTATACAGAGTAAAGGTGACAGAATCAAGCCTATGATCAGATTAAAAAGAACTAATTGTAGATTCATCCACAGAGTTCCTGGTTTGCTATAGCCAAAAAAGCCTCAGGCATCTTAGCCAACACGAAGCTAAACACATAGCAAAGGAACCATGTCTCTTTATACTGTGTGTGTCTTGTGTCTACATGTTCTCATTCTATTTTAGTTGTGTTATTGTGGCTGGCCCTTTGAATGCAATATATACCACTGCACAAAAAAGTACTTGTTTAGTCTGAGGATCAAAGGATAGTAAGTAGGCTCTTAAAACTGCAAATGAGCAATACTTCTCACTGTGTGTACCTCTGACTTTAAAGTCCGTCATCTTCGCCTTTGATCTCTTGATTCCATATCCCAGTTTCTGTAGGATTATTGACTTGTATCTACAGGGCCTTTTTCTCGATGCTTACATCTTGCAATCTGTGTGGAGACATGTCTGTTCTTTGTCTGTTCCTTGTTCCTTTTATTCCTTTCTTCACTCTCCTGCCCCGATAACACAACTCTCCGCCCCCTGGCCCCTCCAATCCCGCCCTCTCTCTGATGCTCCGCCCATCCCTCTCTGATGCTCCGCCCACCCCCTCCCCACCGCTTCTAGTGGAGACAGTCCAGAACAATCCCCAGCTCCTGCTGGAGTGCGGGGGGGCTCCCTCCCTGCGCTGCCCGGAGGGCATCAGCGAGACCTCCATCCCTGTCCCGGTGCTAAACTGCTGGGCCGCGCCCCCCGCCGTCGCCGACTGTGTGTAGTCTCTCCTGTTTTTCACCCCTCGCTCCCCTTTTTCCCCCATGCTTTTCCTTTCTCTGTGTGTCTCTTACCTCCACCCCAGCTCCATCCTAATCCCACAGCCCTGGCAGAGATGCCCCTGGAATGCCCTCTCACCCCCCCTTTATGACATCACAGTTCTGGCATCCCAAGCGGGGACCGTCCCCTGTTTCGAGACTATCTGTGGGTTTACATTAATTCGGTCAAACTGCAACGTCTCCATCCTCCACGTATGAAGGGCTAACATTGATCACCAGCCTGGTCACAAATATGCAGAATTCTCAGTAGTACCTGAGCTGCAGAAGCCCTTGATTTATCGATGCGGGTGGAAGAGGTCGTGTTTGACGCTCTTCCTGTGCCAAGGTCTGGAAATCTGTTGACTCTCACAGAGTAAATGCCTGGAAATGTCAGAACTGGTCATTTCTTGTCACTTTGCGATCCTGAAATCGTATTTCCTCTGCCTGAACATGTCTGTGTGAACAGCTCCTCGTTCAGGTATGACGAATTCATACGACTGTGACTCCTCTGGAGTTGTGAATTTAATTTGTGTGAGTGTGTGACTGTCTGTATGTTGCAGGTGGCCAAGGTGTAGCTCAACCTTTTCTATAAAAGATCTATGACACTTTAGCTACTGTAGCTACCTCTAATCACAGATATAGTTGCCTTTAACTTGAATTAGACTTTGGAATTGACTGCATCTTCATTTCGAACTAAAATAGCGATACAGGTATCCGGGAGCATACAAATTCAGAGATAACAGTGTCAGCTCTTTCAGTATGTGAGAACGTAACCACCGGAACATTCCAAGGTGTTGTGAAATGTGCAGATGACTCATACCTGAGACCCACAGACATTCCTGATCAGAATTGAGGCCTCTGATAAGAATAACAATGAATGGCTTGTAACACAGGTGTTCGAAGTCCAATTTATTTTATTCCAGGCAAGTTTGAGGGTGAGTCACACACCGGCCAATGCACAGAGAGAGAGGGCCACTCTAATCTCAGTACAAAGGCAGTTCTGTACTCTAATCCCAGTACTAAAGACAGTGCTGTACTCTAATCTCAGTACAAAGGCAGTTCTGTACTCTAATCCCAGTACTAAAGACAGTGCTGTACTTTCTTCTCAGTACAAAGGCAGTTCTGTACTCTAATCCCAGTACTAAAGACAGTGCTGTACTCTAATCTCAGTACAAAGGCAGTTCTGTACTCTAATCCCAGTACTAAAGACAGTGCCTTACTCTAATCTCAGTACAAAGGCAGTTCTGTACTCTAATCTCAGTACAAAGGCAGTTCTGTACTCTAATCCCAGTACTAAAGACAGTGCTGTACTCTAATCTCAGTACAAAGGCAGTTCTGTACTCTAATCCCAGTACTAAAGACAGTGCTGTACTCTAATCTCAGTACAAAAGCAGTTCTGTACTCTAATCCCAGTACTAAAGACAGTGCCTTACTCTAATCTCGGGACAAAGGCAGTTCTTTACTCTAATCTCAGTACAAAGGCAGTTCTGTACTCTAATCCCAGGACTAAAGACAGTGCTATACTCTAATCTCAGTACAAAGGCAGTTCTGTACTCTAATCTCAGTACAAAGGCAGTTCTGTACTCTAATCCCAGTACTAAAGACAGTGCTGTACTCTAATCTCAGTACAAAGGCAGTTCTGTACTCTAATCTCAGTACAAAGGCAGTTCTGTACTCTAATCCCAGTACTAAAGACAGTGCTGTACTCTAATCTCAGTACAAAGGCAGTTCTGTACTCTAATCCCAGTACTAAAGACAGTGCTGTACTCTAATCTCAGTACAAAGGCAGTTCTGTACTCTAATCCCAGTACTAAAGACAGTGCTGTACTCTAAATGACTGCATAACAATTGAAGATAATCAGCTGATGCATTCTAGCTAATGCACAAATACAAAAAAACAGAATGTTTTTACTTTCTAACTGGTTAGGAGATCCCTTCCAAGCGTGCAAATCCCCTCCTTGGGTTAGTGTGTGTTAGGGGATTGTGTGTTTACCGTTTATGGGCTGGGGTAAGCAAAGAGTGAAAGTGTGAAAGCCTGACACACACACAATGTTACATAGCCACGGAACACTACGTAACCAGTAGTGCACTGGAGCAGGGAGCCACTGATGACCTTTGACCTTTTCATAGTGTATTGATTGTGCATAATCAGAAATTGATGGCCTCAATCTGGTTATGTCTCAGCTGTGTGATTCTCATCACCCACTCCTTCATCTCCCCGCCCACCCCCCCCCCCCACACCCCCCCGACCTTGCTTGATCCTTCTCCCCCCTCACTCATTTTGTCTCCTGTGCTGTCTCTCTCTGCGCTCTGGGTCATGTGACTGATGGTATGTCTTTGTCTTGGCTCAATAGCAGATGTTGTTCAGTCTCACGGCGGTGTCTTCGTGGACAGCTCGTTCCCGTCCTCCCCTGTGACCGTCTCCCTCTCCCGCGGTCCGCGGCGGCCCAGCGAGGTCAGCATCGCAAGCCAGGTCTCAGGAATGGCGGACAGCTACACTGCCTCTAACATAGCCAACAGTAAGTGCCTTCATCCCCTCTCTATCTCTCTCTCTCCCTCTGTCTCTCTGTCTATCTTTTTTGTTATCTCTCCCTATCTCTCTACATCTCTGTCCATCTTTCTCTCCCTCCCTCTCCCTCTCTCAGGCCTAATTCTGCCCTGCTTGCATTATTACATGTTTTCATTTAATCTGGAATATATTTTTTTACAAATTTAGTATTAAGAATCTCAATAGTGTGTTTTTCACATGTAGTTTTGCTGACTGAATGGACTACAAACCTAATTTCCATTATAGGCCAATGGGCTAAATTTCTCTGTTAGATGCTTTGGAACAGATTCTGTCTTTCCCAAGGTATCTCTTCCTCTCCATCCTCTCCATCCCCTGCATACGGTCACTACACACTGGCACACACACTTCATACGGTCATTACACACTGATACACACACCCTGCATATGGCCATTACACACTGGCACACACCCCCTGCATATGGTCATTACACACTGGTACACACACCCTACATACGGTCATTACACACTGGTACACACACCCTACATATCGTCATTACACACTGATACACACCCCCTGCACATGGTCAGTACGCACCGGCTCACAGTCATGTGTGACTTAGATGGACTCGTGTGTCTTTCTGACCTTCTTTTACATATCAGTGCAAGACAGTCAATAGTGTTATTATTAGCTATTATCTATTAGCAAAGTCAAATAAAGGTATTGTCTGAGAGTGAGTGAATGAATGAATGAATGAATGAATGAACGAACGAACGAACGAACGAACGAACGAACGAACGAACGAACGAACGAACGAACGAACGAACGAATGAATGAATGAAACCATTGACAGAGATCTTTAGTTGGTGCCAAAACAGACACAGGCCTCCTCTCCCAGGCCCAAGAGAGAAACCTGCATTTTTTCATTGTTACTCCTTGTTGTTTACTGGAGTTAGTTTGGATGTTAAAAAGTCAGTCTGGAATGTTTAACAACAATGGTGATCATTTCATATTTCCATGATGGTTGTTATTCTGTTATTATCATTTGTTTAAAGCAGTTCTTAAGAAAAGATTTGGCTCTTCATGCGTTCCTGAAAGCACAATTTTCCTGTAATTTAAACTTTACGCAAAATATTGCCCTCACTCTATCGTTTGAAATATTGTGCACACGTTAGCTCTGCTGAATGTGACATTTTTTGAGTTGACAAGATTTATAACTCTTTGATTATTGATGCATTTTAATTTTCCCCTCTTTTTTTGTTTTTGTTTTTGTCTCATAGCACAAGCATGCCAACTTAACAATTCCAAAAAACTAAGCCTTTTGTCCCAGCTTGCCCTCCCTTACAATAAGTCGTCCTCGAGAAGCCCGTCCCCTAAGTCTCATAGAAGAGATGGGACAGACAGGAGCCCCGAGGTAGAGGGGGAGCCAGGCTGCTTGGATCAGATAGAGAAGAGCAGTTCTGTGGGCTCCGACCTCGGAGTCGACCCGGTTTCCCATCTCCCATCCCCGGACCTGCAGCTGGACCCGGAGCAAGGTATTCTGGAGGGGCACGGCACACTTTGGCCCCACCCTCCCCCTCCCTCCTCCTCTGCCCTCCCACTGGTGCCGCCATCGCCTTGCTGTCCGAATGCCAGCCGCGTCTGTGCCAGCTCTTTTCCCCTCCCTGGGGGGAAAACCATAACATTCTCTCCCAGCCTCAAGTTACTCCTTCTGGTGCTCCTCTTCTAGGCTTCCCTCTCTCTGCAGTCTGTGCTCTAGCTAATGCCCTCATGTTTATCTGTGACCCCCCATCCTGTCGTGGTCTCCTGTTGATGATCTCATCCCTGCTGATCCTCCAATGGGCTTGTCCGCACACCCAGTTCTGCCCAGCTGTTTTAGCGACGGTCGATTACATCGCCCACAAGATGGCCTCCCAGCACCCGGCTAGTGCAGCTGCACCAGTCTGGGGTAGAAGATGCTTCTCTTTTACACTCACATACTAACACGGACAGGCAAATCCGCCAGCGATGTTGCCTGTCTCTCTTTGCCATAGGTTGATCTTTCTGCTTTTGCGGACCTTTTTTAAAAAGGCTGCTCTTATTTCCAGTCGCCCGAAAAAAAAAAAAAACTACTTTCCTTCATGCTCTTCATGTTCTTACCTGTCCTTCAGCAACGATACTGCATGTTTGTTGAGAAGCTTTGCTTTTGTCCTTCAGAATGATATTGTCATGGGGGTTATATTTTTTCCCACACAAACTGGCAACCCTTGCAGCCACACTTCAGAATCGTTTTGTTTTTTTTTGTGTTTTTTTTTTTGATGTATCATGGTGTCTAAAACAGAAGAATGGAAAACCAGTCACACACAAAAACTCTGTGTTTCCTACCTCCAGGAAAAAGCACTTCCTCCTCAATTTCTATCATCGGCCTAACCCGTCCATTCATCAACTAACCCACTCATCCGCTGCTTCACTGCCTGTGTACTGGTACCTCTTACGCTTGCAGTGTACTGCGCTGTCGGTCTGGCATCCTCTGTGATCTGTAGCGCTGGGCTGCTGTTTGGAGGCCAAGCTCAATCTCAATTAAGCCCTGACTGTAACAGAATTTGCAATCTGTCTCTCTGTCCGGTGGCTATCGGGGAGAGCAAGCATGTGTAACAGTGCTTTGAAAGAAGGATACAGTGCTGAGATTGTGCAGTGTGGGCTGAGAATGGATGTGTTTGTAGCAGCAGGGATGTGTTTGTTTGTTTGCAGCAACGTGGATACATTTGTTTGTTTATCGCGGCAGGTTTGTGTTTGTTTGTAGCAGCTGGGATGTGATTGTTTGTAGCATCAGGGATGTGTTTGTTTGTAGCAACATGGATATGTTTGTTTGTTGCACCAGGTTTGTGTTTGTTTGCAGCAGCAGGGATGTGATTGTTTGTAGCATCAGGGATGTGTTTGTTTGTTTGTAGCAACATGGATACGTTTGTGTGTATGTTGCAGCAGGTTTGTGTTTGTTTGTAGCAGCAGGGATGTGTTCGTTTGCAGTAGCAAGAGTTTGTTTGTTTGTAAAAGCTCTGTGAGGGAGTTTGGGGGTGGGGGTCGACCCCTCCAGGCCTGTGTTGACCAGGGTGTCCTGCCTCCCACAGTTGCAGCACGTTGGTGGGGCACCAAACGCATAGACTTCGCCCTGTACTGCCCAGATGCTCTGACTGCCTTCCCCACTGTCGCCCTGCCCCACCTCTTCCACGCCTCTTACTGGGAGTCCACCGACGTGGTGTCCTTCCTGCTCCGACAGGTAACCTGCATTTCTACTGAGACATATTCATATAGTGTTTTAGAAGCGCGTTGTGGTTCTCTCAATTTCTTTTCATTTTAACAAGCACTGGAACCAAATTCCTTGTTTATTCTGTACAGGTAGCGGTTTATAAGCTACTCTGGAAATGTTAATGAAGCAACCAATTATTTGACAAGATGTAGCACAGCTACCAATAACAGGAATATAGTTAACTCCATGAAAATGCAAGTGAATATGTAAATATGTCAAAGCGGATTGTTTTTGAAAGTATGTAAGGTATCACATGGCTAAGCTAGTAGCTCCGTTACACATAGTTCCGCCCAACTGGGCACAAGTCAGGTGTTTTAACCACTGTTCCACATGAGGCAAGTAGCATGTCAACAGTTCGCTCCATTTTATGCCCAAAATACAACAAACCGGTGGATATTACAGTAATATAAATATCAGAATTGGTACATAACTTTGCAGGGCACATATCTAGTCAAATGTGACCAAAGTTATGTTAAAACCCCCAGGTCATGCGGCACGAGAACTCCAGTATTCTGGAGCTGGATGGAAAGGAGGTGTCAGAGTTCACCCCCTCCAAACCACGAGAGAAATGGCTAAGGAAGAGAACCCATGTCAAGATCAGGGTGAGTCTCACACTATTCCCACGGATTGCCTCTGGATTAAATCTCAAACAATTTCATTCACTTTTACTCCTAGAACATACAGTAGGAACATACCACATAGAAAGTAAACTGAGTTTTCATTCCTTCATTCAACTCAGTCTAGTGTTTTGTGCTGTGTGATAGTTCATGCTTGTTGGCTGGTATGTGCAGTATGTAACCTGTGGGCATGTGTGTGCGCTGGGGGTTGGTAGAATGTGACAGCCAACCACCGGGTGAACGATGCGGTTTTCACGGAGGATGGGCCCCAGGTGGTGATGGGCCGCTTCATGTACGGCCCCCTGGACATGGTGACCCTGACTGGGGAGAAGGTGAGTCCCATCTCTGTCTGGAGGGAACATGGTTCCCTGGCTCATGCACTGTACAACTCACCATCATAAGGGTTTGTTATGGTAGGGCTAACCAGTTTGACAATGTGTTAGTGTAGGGATAACTAGTTTAAGGGTTTGTTAGGGTAAGGCTCACTAGTTTAGTGAGACCGTGTAACATTTTTCATCCCTAAGTGAGATATTGATTTAGAAAATGCTTGAACTTTAGAACTTGAAGTCAGGGACTGAATGCATGTAAAGCAGTAACCACACCACAACTGTATAAATTTGTAAATGAATACATAATTGACATCCCACCATTATTCTGAAAGACATTTTGGGCATGGGATTTTAATGGGACCGTAATGGGAATTTGGCCGTTGATAGAACTGCAGCGTGAAACTTTTCTCTGATACACTCCCGTTTGTGTGCGTATGTTTGTTTGTGTTTGTGTGTGGGTGTACGTCTATGTTTGTTCGTCTCGCGCGTTTATTTCCACTACAAGGTGGACATCCACATCATGACGCAGCCCCCGTCGGGGGAGTGGGTGTATTTTGACACGGAGCTGACCAATAGCAGCGGCCGCATATCCTACGTCATCCCTGAGGAGAAGCGGCTGGGAATCGGGGTCTACCCGGTCAAGCTGGTGGTCAGGTGAGACAGACAGCTGCTGAAGAAGCACACAGTCCATATATTAATGCAAACACCATTTCATGCAGTGAATTCAGTCACAGACCTGCTGTATCCCTGTTTGTTCACCATATCTAATTCTTTATTAAAGAATATGTATAATTGTACGGAAGAATGCACATACTTAATTCAAGTGATCAGCAGTAGAGATCATGCTACTGTTTCTCTGTATCCCTCCCAGGGGAGACCATACCTTTGCGGATAGCTACCTGACAGTGCTGCCCCAGGCCACCGAGTTTGTGGTGTTCAGCATTGACGGCTCGTTTGCCGCCAGCGTGTCCATCATGGGTAGCGATCCCAAGGTCCGAGCCGGAGCCGTGGATGTGGTCAGGTTTGTAACCCCGGTCCCCTTCGCCGACCGGCCACCCTGCATCGGATCACCAAATATGACTAGCATGGGGACTGAGTCAAATGTGCTTATGGTTAAAACTTGTACATTGGAGAAATGAGTGAGGTTATAATTTCTCTCCCTCTCTCTCGCTCTCTCTCTCTCTCTCTCTCTCTCAGGCACTGGCAGGATCTGGGGTACCTGATCATCTATGTGACAGGGCGACCGGACATGCAGAAGCAGCGCGTGGTGGCCTGGCTCTCCCAGCACAACTTCCCCCACGGCATCGTGTCCTTCTGCGACGGCCTGGTGCACGACCCCCTCCGGCACAAAGCCAACTTCCTCAAGTCGCTCATCTGTGAGGTCAGTTTTGGAGTACACTGCTCTGTAGGGTCAGTGTGGGGGTACACTAACACTGTGGAGTCAGTGTGGGGTTATACAAATGTTTGGGGTCGGTTTTGGGGTAACTTACTCTGTAGGGTCAGTGTTGGGGTCGAATAACAGTGTGGAGGTATGCTAATGTATGGGTCAATGCAGGGGCATACCAATTTGTCGGGTCAGTGTGGGGGTACACCAATCTGTGGGGTCAATTTTGGGGTACACTAATTTGTAGGGTCAGTGTGGGGGTACAATAACACTGTGGGGTCAGTTTTGGGGTACACTACTCTGTCGGGTCAGTGTGGCATTACATTAAGATATTAGAAATGAACATTAACATTTACATGAGAATTGTTGACAGTGCCGAGGTGTACAAAAAGAATAATGAGAAATGGGTAACATTTGACTGAGAACATTTAGGATTATAAAGCGTCACTCAGTGTATGACATGGATGCATTTTTGATAAAGGTTTATGGATATTCAGCTGATGTTTAGCAATATCCTAAAATAGACACCGCTAATGAGATAATATTTGAGGGAGGAATGACATTTGTGATAGCCAGACTGTAAATTCAGACCTCAGGTAGCAAGCAGCTGTTGCACATTGACTGGGCAATTTTACTAGACATCCAACACAATCTGTCACATGGGGTTTTGAACCAACTTTATTAGTTTTTTGTGATCTGAATTTATACCTGTCTCCCCCATCCATTCAGGCGCACATGAAGATTTTTGCAGCGTACGGTTCCACAAAGGACATCTCGGTGTACTCCTCCATTGGCCTTCCCCCCTCTCAGATCTACATTGTGGGCAGGCCCACCAAGAAGATGCAGCACCAGTGCCAGGTACACACTGCTGTTGGCCTGGACCAGCCACATACTACACCGATCATCAACACCGAAATACAACACTGATATTCAACACTGACACACCACACCGATCATTAACACTGACATACTACGCTAATCATCAACACTGACATACTACATCAATATTCAACACTGATACACTGCCCTGATCATTAGCACTGACAGACAACTCTAATTATCGACACTGACACATTACACTGATCATCAACACTGACACACTACACTACAGTGCTACAATACAGCAGATTCTTTCGACTCACCACATACACAGCTCTGTATTAGTTCAGTCTCTCCATATTTGCATCAAATTTTAATTTTAAGCTTCATCCTCTGAACTTTCAGTGTCATGAGTAAACACCATACTGTGGCTATGGACGTATTGTAATATGCTATAATATAGCACAGGGGACTCTGAACACAAGCAGAAAACTCCTGTAGGGAAGAGTCAGAAGGGAGGAAGGAACACAGGAGTGGAGTGTAATATGAAAGTACAGGAATCTGTGTTGAGAGAGTGTACAGCGAGGACATTCTGTTTTATGTCTGACATCAGCACATGCTAACCTATAACTCTGGGGAGAAAGGATGTGTCTCACTGTAAGTCTGGGTTTTCTGGGCTGGTTTAATAAATTACGGGTTGGAAAAAGTGGAGTGGGTTAAAAACTATGGCTAATGTTAGCTATCAGAAATAAATAAAGTTTGTGGCTTGTTAAGTGACCACATGTGTCTCTCCTCTGCAGTTCATCACTGATGGATACGCCTCCCACCTGTCCCAGCTGGAGTACAGTCACCGCTCGCGCCCCGCCAAGACCAGCAGCGCCCGCATGGTCCTCCGCAAAGGCAGTTTCGGCCTGGGCGCCAACGCCGAGTTCCTCCGCAAACGCAACCACCTGCTGCGCACCATCTCCTCGCAGCCGGGCCCCAGCTCACCCACCGGCGGCCCCGCCCATGGCCCCATCCACGGCCACGCCCGGCCCGAGCGCACCCAGAGCCAGTCGGAGAGTGAGCGCGAGCGGGCGGACCGCAGCCAGCGGAGCATGAGCATCGCCGCTAGCTGCTGGGGCCGCAGCGGCAGCACCAAGCTGGAGCCCGGGGCCCTCAGCCCCAAGTAGACCCCAGCGGAAAGGGCGGGGGGACCGGCTCCGCCCCCTCAAAGCCAGAGACAAAGAGGGAAGGAGCAAAGACTGAGCGAAAGGGAGAGACAGCGCCCATGAGAACATTTGGTGCTACGAACCTTATTTTAAAAATATATTATTAAAGAAGATCAATTTTATGGCTTTTATCAAGTGAGAGTCACTTGAGTAGCACTTTTCTCATCCCAAAAAAAACTGAAAAACAAGGAAAAACAAACTAATCCAAGCCTTAAAATGGAGCTCACCCCTATGAGGGAAAAATGGCATAGTGGGAGGGGAAGGGGGCGGGGCTCCGGGGAAACGGACTGCCTCCATAGGTTATAATAGTGGCAGTTATCATTGTTTTTCATCCAGGTGTTCTCAGACTATCGTACCTGTACCTGTAAATATGTGCCTCCTTGGCCCCCCGCAGTGAGTGAAAAGGAAGGGCGGTCTGTGCCTGCGTAGGGCCGCACGGATCTTTAGCCACGGTTTCGTGGTGAACACTTTGCTCCCGCAGTTATTTCTCCAGCTCTCAGCTTCACCTCGCGGCAAGGCTCCAACCCCGGCCTTGCTTTGCTGTAGCATTCGGCAATAATCAAACCCAACACAACAGTAATTGGATCACAAACTGTTTTCAGCGCGGCCTGCAGGTCATCTGGGGCCTTATTTCTATCCAGTATTAGCGACGTTCTTGAACAGGCATGCATAACGAGCAGGACAGAAACCGCTTTAAGCTGTACGGACGAATGACACTTTGTGTTCGATTCTGTAAAATGGCAACAATCCCTTTACCTGGCTATCTTGTGTGCAATACCTCTGAAGCATTGATGGAGCTTTGTTTTGGCAGCCGGGTGCTTAAGGATGGTCACGCTGGTTCATGTCCTCAGCTGATTGGACGAGCAGTTGAAGAGGCAGGGCTGTGGGAGGGTCCTCTGCCCCCTCAGGCCCCACCCCTTTACCCTGGAGGAAGAGTGCTGTAACCCCCTCTCTCATTGCCTAGATATTGAACTAGAGAGCAAGGGTCTCCTACGAAGAAGTTAAGGGCACCCTTTTTGTTTTCTGTTGACAGTGTTATCAGTGTTATCATTCTGCACAAAGGGTTTGAAAGAAAGAGGGAGAAAGAGGAGTGGTGGAGCGTAAGCTGAGGACGATGAGAGCCACTGTGAAAGCGTGGGGGTGAGGGTGGGGGCCTCTGGGTGACTATCACAGAAAAGCCATGCCTCACATCGCCTCTCCGCCCCCCAGCACCCCCTTGTGGTGGTACCAGGGAATTACAGCGTGCTCAGCTGTGACTTGGGGAAAACATCACAACTGACCAAAAGCCAAAATCATTTTCAAAAAGCTGTAGTAGCTCAACTGTTTAACCTCATCATTTTTTGCACTAAGTTTATAGTTAAGGTTCTTGTTACCATTTCATGTTGCTACATATTGTTATCTTGTAGTGCATGATAGCTGTTATTTATGGCAGGGTATGTGTGTGTCTGTGCACGCACATGTATATTTCTTTACTATCAGGATTTGAAAAATATTAAGGTAATGTGCCAAAAATATGGCGGATAATCGGTTTGCATATGAAGTGGACTAGGCTGTGTCCAGCATTTACCCCATGTAGAATAGGAGTGGAAGCTTGAATGTGTATATTTCTCTGAAGGCACATGGCAGGTCAGGTATCTGAACAGTAACCTAGGTCTCATATATCCCTAGCGAGACAGAGCTGTATTTATTACGCCATATTACACAGACGTTCACTTGCATCCAGGATATACGTTTTAGAATGTGGCATTTCAAGAATGTCATTTTTTCAGTTTAGTTTCAATGGCAAGGATGTTTTAATATAATCTGAGGTCACCATTAATATTATAGCTTTGTAAAGATTTTTTTCTGAAATATTTTATCATGAGAAACACTGGAATTGAATTTGTTTTTAATGTTCGTGGCATTAAGCGATTGAAGTTGACGAACGATTGCAAATGGTGGATACAGTCTCCCGCTGAAACCCGTGCTGTACATGAGGTGTTGAATGTGCGCAGAGACGGACGAATATAACTCAGCTTGAATACGCAGGGTCTTCGCAAAAGGTTAGAAATAAATTCAGTGTAGATAATGTAAAGATTATGTAAATGTCATGAAGTAGGAATATACAGTTGACAATTATTTATGTAGATTTATAAGGTGATGGATCCTTCAGGTTTATTATATTTAAAGATGTAGCGTTTTCTGTTTCAGACCTGTGTAACATAGTTATTTTATGGACCAATGATGACGTATCTATCTGTCAGTGCATAAGTGCAATATTATTACAGTCAATCCATAGCAGCACCACCGGGGTAAAAATCACAGCATCGACAATCAAGTCTATCAGCTCTCTAAGGCACCACTTGCAGCTGGCACACACACACACACACTCAGACACACGTGCACACACACTCACAATCACTCACTCACATACACCACACACACTCACAGACACACACACACAAACACACTCATGCACACACACACACGCACACTCTCACTGAAGAAATTCTACAGGATAATGACACTGTTTTATCGGATTATTGGTGGAGCAGTGGGACAGCACTTGTTTGGTGACTCTGTCACATGGATATAGCCAGCGCAGCACGGCAGGGGAGCGGCCTGGACCTTCTTCAGACCGTGTTCATTCCCACAGGTCAAACAGGCAATTTGCTGTATCCTGGCTGGCAATGGGAACAGGTGCTGCTGTTCAGTGTTTATCTCACTTTTAAAGTCACTCTCTGAACGCACGGTCTGTTTTAACCTTTTTATCCTTAAATTTGGATTTTTATCAAGACCATAGCATTGTTCTATAGCTTTTAAGGTCCTGCCGCAGCGATTGTTATTCTATGCCTGTAATGCCTCCAAACTATTCTTTAATTTTTGTGGACCTCATCTGAGGAGTGAGAGAAGACTTGCTCGTAACGGAGAGAATGTAACATGGCGTACAGCCCGGACAGATAGGAGATAACACACAGCTGAGAGACAACATGCAAACAGAGGATAACATACAGAAAAGAGACTGCGCGCAGCTAACCACACAGCAAAGATATAGCATGCAGACAGGAGATAACACATAGCTAAGAGATAACACAGATGGTAGGTAAAACACAGCTAAGGACAAAACACACAGTCAGGAGACAAGACGGACAGGAGGTAACATACTCGAGGAGAAAACTCGCAGTCAGGAGATACACCGAAATGCAATCTATTACACCATTCATCACTTTCTTATGGTCCCATTACAACAACTACTGATACGGTATCCAAATTTTATAGAACTGAAAGAAGCTAAATATTTTTCAAACATTTCTACTTTACTAGGCCTATAGTGAAGAAATATTGTGTACAATCTGGGTGTGGATTTGTTTGGTGGCAGATCTGGCTATCATCATAAAAGGACTAAGGGTGGAATGTGAGTATATAAAGGGAAACACCATTGTCAAGAAGATACAATTTTAAATCATTGCGACTGTGATTTGTAACAAAATTGGCCACGTCATAACCAGGTTTAGCCTGACCGTGAGTCATTTGACAGTGTGGACAGTAAGTGCATCGGTCCTGGTTATGCCACCTGTAAGTGCAGGATCCACGTCTGTTTTATACACACGACAGATCACACATTTCCCGAGTGATTTAGCGAGCAATTCAAGAAGCCTTACATCTCCAATCGTAACATTTCACTTCCACAAAAAAAAATACAAATCTACAAGGGACTTTTTATATTTCTTTAATTCACAGGGAAATATTCAGAATGACATTGACTTGACATTGTCTGTGTACAGAGGAAAATATCAGCAACATCGACAATTATAATGGGGTTTGCTGCTTCAACAGCTTAGGATTTCCTGTATTTATTTGAAAGATGTGTTTAAAAATGTTATGATCTGTTGATCTCCTGTGTACCCTCTTCACAACTTCATATTTCCTCTTTCCTGGCTGTTAGAGTAATGCTCCAATACCTGGGTGTGCTTTCTGTACAGTATCATTGTACGTATTGTGGATTTAAAGACAATTGGAAAGCTATTTTATTCTTCCTCCGTATTTTATGTACAGCCTATAAATAAATATTAAGAGGTGAAAAAGAGTCTGCACTGAGCATTTTTCAAACCGCGATGGTCTCATCAATTCACAAAAGCTGGGGTTAGTGCTGTTTTATAATCAAATTTTCTGTATCAAACCAGTTTGAAGGGGACTGTGGCTATTATAACCGAGAAGTGAATTGTTATTGGTGTCCAGCCATCCACACTCGCACCAAACACAAGCCATTGCATCATTAATATTGTCACAGAGCATTGCAAACCATCTGAAGTGAAGGTCACATCCGGTGCGAATCGTACCACAATATTTTGCATCACGAAGGCAGCCTTGATGAATTCTTGTAATAAGAAGTGCTTCGAGAATCTGAAAGTGTCCTCAAATTTGCGCAATTTGAAGGTACAGTGTTGGTAAATTACCAACATACCAAAAATGAGTAAAAATAACCTTGATGCTGATGAAGAGTCGGACCCGATTTGTAGTGAAACACAGGCAAGTTATATTAATTACACACAGGAGCAGAGGCATGGTGCAAAATACTCAAGAAGTACAATGTGTGATGGCCAGGGAATTCTCGGAGGTGAAGACTGCATATGGTATTGTGGAACTCTGTGGTTCCTGGACTGGAGGTACTGGTCATTGTCAAATAGTGCCTTTGACAGGAGGCCAATGGGGAAATGTCCCCTTATAATTCTACTAGACAAAACTTGAGAATATGCTATTAAAATAAATATGAATTATGTGGTAACTCAATTTAAATGAGAAGAGTAGAGAGCCAAATTGACATAAAACTGTCTTTGCTACAGATAAATGTAGAGCACCTGTAGACAGGCAAAGATTCAAAACACTTTCCCTGACCGGGAATCGAACCCGGGCCGCGGCGGTGAGAGCGCCGAATCCTAACCACTAGACCACCAGGGATGAAGCTGACAAACTGTGTTTGGGCAACATCCATATGTGAAATGAACATTGCAAAATTCAGCAATTGAGAAGCCAGAAGGAGTGGCAAACACCGGGTTGGATTTTTTTCTTCAGGACAGGTGATGTTAATCCCTATCAACTTGTAATGATTCTCTATTATTCCACAGCAATTAAGGAAGCGGGTCTAGGAGAACACATCAACATATTTCAATGGAGTAATTTATTTGTGACAATTGTGTGAGCTGGTGAAAATGCAACATGCACAGAGCAGCAAAGTCAGCATAAACAACATAAAAAGACATATAAGAATATCAATCAACTATTGTCTATTTTGATCCCATTCAGTTCCTTCCTGTCAAATTGGTCTCAGTGATTGCGATGTTAATCCCATTTACAAAACACCTTTCAATACCGAGGAAAAGAAAGACAATCAAAATATGAAACAAAACAAGGCCCAAATCCAAATAAGGAAGATCTGTGATCCAAAAAAAATTATTCAGGTATGATAAATTTAGACCCAGAGGGTATCCCACATGTTGGCAGTTTCTTTCCCAGAATGGCAGCAATCAAACTCCAAACGTCCAAAACAAGAGTGGAAATTGATTGACTTCATCCAAGTCACTACCTTTCGTCTACCGGTGCGACCAGTGCTCAGGGAGCTAATGCATGTCATCTGACGAGAGGCAACAAAGCACATTCACAACTGCGGCAACCCTAGCTGCGTTCCAATACTTTTTTCGTCTCCTCCTTTCCTCCACTCATTTCCTCCCCTCCTTCCCCGGGAATATGCCGGAGATATGTGGAGGAAAGGAGGAAAGGAGGAGATGAATGAGATCCTGCAGAATGAGTGGCGCGCAGTGAGACGGGGTGTCTGTGGAAGAGGGCAGAGCATGCATGGAGACTCAAAAAGCTTCCCCTGTCCGGGAATCGAACCCGGGCCGCGGCGGTGAGAGCGCCGAATCCTAACCACTAGACCACCAGGGAGGGAAGCTGAGGACAGAAGAGTGGCTGGGGTCCCAATATCAAAAGAACATGGAATAAGTAAGAAGAAGAGGAGAGTGAGGAACAGGAAGGAAGTTCGTATCGGTTCCCCTAAATGAGATTTATTATTATTATTATTATTATTATTATTATTATTATTATTATTATTATTATTATTATTATTATTATTATTATTATTATTATTATTATTATTATTATTATTATTAGTGTGATTTGTGTGTGTTAAAATTAGTGGGTCCATAAAATATTTCGGCTTGCTTGTGGTGCAGTGATGGAAATGTCAGCTGACTATGTTAATTGAGGTGACGGTGGTTTGACCCCTGACCCTGTGAGGCGGTCAGATTGAGTTATCTCCGGTGGGATTTTGGGCGCCAAAGCTGCTGCTGCTGCTCATGTCTGGACGCCGTTTCCCTATTCTGTGTCGGTCAAACACTGCAATCTACCGTCTACTCTGGAGTATGGGATTCCTCTTCACAACACTTTAGACGTCAACGAAGCCAAGCATTGGACACTGCATGAAGAATTAGCTGCTGCCGAAAATCTCGGGACCTTTAAGAAAACCTAAACGAATGAACATTGGAGGAAGTTGGCGAGTAAACCCAATTCAACTTCGCCCATCCGGAGCCGGGCTGTTCGCCACGGTGCACCGAAGGAGGACTGGCCGTGCCTGTGCGGAGCTACCTCGGTTCCCTCCAGCTGAGGTAACGTTGACTCTTTCCTCTTTGCATGTACAAGCAAGCCGAAAGTGTTTACCTGCGCGGCGCCCTGGGAATATTGTTATCAGAGATCAGTTTTCCCCATAGACAGCTACCGTAGGCTTGCAATATCTCTGCCTAGGGAGGCCGTGACAGAGTGGGGGCTCGCCAGTGATCGAGTTAAATAAATCGGTACCGTGCTATTGGTGCATTTCTAGGAATTTGTCGATGTATTATTACTGTGTTCGTTTGGTAACTATATCGAAACAATCCATTGCTAAAATTAATTTCAGTGCTGGTTTCGGATTTGCAGCGGTCTAGTTAGATACGGATAAGCAATTCTCTCTGTTGGGTAACGTACACGGGGCTGTTTGAGCCTGCTAAAGGGTTACACATCGTGAGGGTAGGTAACTAATGTGGTGTGTATACCCAAGTGCTAACTAGTCGCGCTGTACCGCTCCCTGCAGTGAAGAATTGTGTATCTGGTGGGGCTAGATATAGCTTCTTAGTTTGGTAACGAATAGTGACAACGAAGGTTAGTCGTAGCTTATGCTAGGCTAGGCATAAATTTAAACTAAACTTGTGTTTTCTAACTAGTGATGTTCTAATGTGGTAGTTTGCAAACTGTTCTGATAGTAGTCCTATGCCGGTGCGAGTTATTTTTGCCACGTAGTACACTCTGTATGAGTGGTGTGACAGTGTTCTGTGGTTGGAACTCCAGAGAACTGTTGTGGGGTGTTTGTAGCCTGCCTGAAGGTTGGGTCTCCCCCCTGTTTGTGAACCTGGTGGTGTGCTGTATGCATACGTGGTTCCTGTTTTTGCTGAGCAAGTTGAAAGCTCTCTGGTGGCAACTGCGCTTGGCATATGTGCTTCAGTCTTAGGAACAGAACGTCCACTGTTGTATCTTTCTGCTATCGCCGGATATTGTACTTCTGGCACTCTTTTTTTTTTTTCAACTCTTTGGGCCTACCAGTTGTTGTTGACCAGTTAAAGATTTTGGACAGTGTTGTGTTTTATACCGCTGTGCAAGCAAGATGAGTATATCGCGTGCCCAGGTCGGTGAGCTGATAGAGCTGCCTACTGCTGTGCAGTTTAGGAGCTATACTAGGCCACAGCTTGCCATGCTGGCTGAACTGGATGGCATGGAGGTGCCATCCTCAATGACCAAAAAAGAGCTGGTAGCCCTAGTGAAAGAGCTGTATAGTCTAGAGGACCTGTGGGCAGAGCAGAAAGAGGAGAAGGAGCGGCAGGAGAGGTTGGCAAAGGAGTATCTAAAAAGAAGGGTCTGCCACTTGAACCTACTTTTAACTTCGGCTGAGAAGCTTTTGCCTCAATTTAAGGCAAGGTTGATGTGTTTTTCAAAGCCTTGAGCGGGTGGCTAATGAGTTGGCTTGGTCGCGCTCCAAATGGCCGCTGTTGGTGCAGCAAGCCCTTGTAGGTAAAGCTCAGCATGCATTTGCTGTGCTGGAAGGCTTTCTCGCCCTCAATTATGATGCTGTAAAGGAGGCTGTATTGACTGCCTATGGGAGTGTCCCTGATGAATACCGCAGGAGGTTTCGGTCCCACCGGCGCAAGGGTGGTGAGTCTCACCTCGATTTGTACCGCAGGCAGCAAATTCTCATGGCACGTTGGCTAGCTGCATGCAAAGCGGATACTGTGGAGACCTTGACCGAGCTGTTTCTGATGGAGCAATTTAGGAACTGTCTGTTGCGTGAAGTAGATGTTTACATTGCTGAGCGTGGGGTCCAGACAGTTAAAGAGGGTGCAGAGCTTGCGGATACTTGGGAGGTCATTCATTATGGTGGTATTGGACGGGGATCCCAATATAGGGGTTAGGACAAGCGGAAGTCCTTTGGAAGCTGTAAGCCTGAGACAAAGCGCCCTGGTAGTGACCTCCCTGGCCAGGGTGGAGGTCCTGATGGTGGTAGGGGCCCCCGAAGTGGTGCCTATCGGGGAGGTGGTAGCCAGCGGCTCCCTGGACGTTCTCATGGCCCTGGGTTCCATCAGGACATTATTTGTCATAACTGTAGGCGGCCAGGGCATATTCGGAGTAACTGCCCTGCCCCTAAGGACAGAGCCAATCGTGATCAGGTTGTGGCTCTGGTTTCGGCTAGGACGCAGGGTAATAAACTGATGAATGGTGGTCTCGCTAAGGAGCCCGTGATGGATGGTTCTTCTTTTGTTTCTTCTGGTTCTGTAGCCTTAACCTGTAGCAGTCCGGAAATCCCAATACAGATCTTGCGGGACACTGGGGCTAATCAGTCTGTGGTTGCGGGTGTTCTTGATTTGCCACCCCCAGCACCTGGGAATCCAGTTGTACTTCTGGCTGGTTTGGGAGGAGAGTTTGGGCCCTATCCACTGAGAGAGGTCTGATTTGGTGAATGGCTCTGTAACAGTGGCTGTGGTTGATTCTCTTGCTGTACAAGGTGTGTCATTATTGCTGGGTAATGACCTGGCAGGTAGTAGAGTCAGAGAGTCCCCTGTTCTTTCCCCCAAACCATGTAACATGGTGGACACAGAGAGGCTGGCTAGAGAATTTCCAGAAGTTTTCACGGCATGTGTGTTGACGCGTGCTCAGGCGAAAGTCAGCATCCGTTCTACTCCCTGTGAGGAGCAAGAGGCTAGCGTGGCTCTAGCTGACACATTTATGGCCCACTTGAAGGAGACGCAGGAGGATCCCTGCCTGAGTCCAAAAGCCTTAGTGGAGGCTTGGTTAGCTGATCCTGATTTGGCTGCTCTCTTCCGTTTGGTAGAAGAACCAGCTGGGGGTGCTGTGCTGGCGAAGGGTATTACTTACAGGAAAATATCCTGATGAGACGTTGGCGGCCGCCTAAGGAGACCGCTGAGAAATGGAATGTGTTCCACCAGGTGGTGTTGCCTCGTGGATATCATGAGGGCGTGCTAAGGATGGGTCATGCCGGACCTGTAGCAGGTCATGTAGGGGTAAATAGAACGCTGGAAAGAATTAGGCGTCATTTCTGGTGGCCAGGCTTGCGGAAGAGTGTGCTTGAGTATTGCAAGTCTTGTGAGCTATGTCAACGTGCGGGTAAGGCTCTGCATACACCGCCTCCCATGCCTCTTAAGCCACTTCCTGTTTTCTCAACACCCTTCACAAGAGTGATGGTAGACTGTGTGGGTCCGCTACCAAAGTCCAAGCGGGGAAATGAGTATCTTCTTTCAATCTTAGATGTCACTACACGGTTTCCTGAAGCTGTCCCACTCAGGAACATTCGGGCTCAGACTGTAATTGATGCTTTGGTACAGTTCTTTACCCGGTAAGGACTTCCTTAGGAAGTTCAGTCTGATTGTGGGTCGAACTTCACCTCCACTGTTTTCCAGGGGGTTATGAACCAGCTGAATATTAAGCAGATCACATCATCGGCCTATCATCCCCAGTCGCAGGGGGCCATTGAATGTTTTCAGTGATCAGTTTCCTGGGGATTGGGACACTGGTATGCCTTTCCTCATGTTTGCGGTTAGGGATAGCGTGAACAAATCCACTGTTTTCACTCCAATTCAGCTGGTTTATGGTCAGGAAGTGCGTGGACCACTGTGCTTACTAAAAGAACTTTTAGTGGGTGAGAACTTTCCGGAGGACCCTCTTGCATATGTTGCTCGTTTCACTGACCGGCTACAGGTGGCTTGTGAGGTCGCCCAGCAGAAGCTTGTGTGGTCAAAGGCTCGTATGAAACAGCAGTATGACAAACAAGCTCGGCCACATAGTTTTGAGGCGGCGGTGACCAGGTGTTAGTACTGTTGACTGTAGGGGGAGAAACGTGGTGTGCGATTTGAAGGGCCATACTTGGTTGTAAAACGGGCAGGACCCTGCAGCTATGTGATCAGTACGCCTGATCGGAGGGTAAGACACGGTTGTGCCATGTGAATCTGCTCAATCCTTTTGTGGGCGGGAAGCTGTGGCCCTGGTGTGTTTTAATAGAGTACAGAACACAGAGGATGGTGACACAGAGGCAGGCTACACTCCCCGTGAGCCAGTTAGTGCTCGCCTTCAGAACACTGAAGCGTTGTAAGATCTCCAGAACCACTACCCTCATCTGACGGCATCTCAGGTTGAGGATGTCGTGAGTCTGTTGAGTCTTACCCAGGGCTGTTCAAAGACAACCCAGGTTTGACAACACTTGCCATGCTCGATGTTGACACTGGGACGGCAGCCCCAATTAAACAGCATGCTTACCGATTGGCTATGAATAAGCGTGTTTTGGTACAGCAGGAGTTGGACTACATGCTTCAGATTGGTGCTGTTGAGCCCGCTGTGAGTGGAGCTCCCAGTTGTCTTGGTGGCTGAGGAGGGTGGTGCACCTTGGTTATGTATAGACTACCGGAAGGTCAATGCAGTGATGCGTACTGATGCCTATCCCATCCCTTGAATAGAGGACTGCATAGACCATACTGGCAGGGCCAAGTGGGTGTCCAAGTCCGATCTGCTCAAGGGCTATTGGCAGGTCCCTCTTACAGATCGTGCCAAGGAGGTGTCTGCTTTCACTACCCATAATGCCTATATGCTTGCTGTGTTTTACCATTTGGGATGAAAAATGCTCCCGCCCTTTCAGCGACTAATGAACCAGGTGACGAGGGGTTTTGGATAACGTGGTTACGTATATCGATGATGTTGTTGTGTTTAGCGACTCGTGGAAAGCCACATTGAACACATTAAAGCCTTCTTTTCTGGTCTTGCAGAGGCATCTTTGGTCATAAACCTACCCAAGTGCAAATTCGGGCAGGGTCAGGTTACCTACTTAGGCCACCGTGTGGGACGTGGTGTCGTACTCCCACGGGCTGTGAAGGTTCAGGCTATCCTGGATTTTCCGGCAGTTAATGAGGATCTTGGGATGTGTGGGTTTTACCGTAAATTCGTTCCTGATTTTGCTACTGTGACGGCTCCGCTCACTGACCTTTGCAGAAAGGGGTCAAGTGGTTGTGGTCCCCGGAGTGTCAGGTGGCTCTGGATGCTGTGAAGGCTATCCTTTCATGTGAACCGGTACTGGCTGCACCTCATTTCTCACAGCCTTTCTGCCTTGCAGTGGATGCTTCTGATGTAGGAGTGGGGGAGTTCTCCTCCAGGCAGCAAGTGATGGTGTGGAGAGACGGCGTGGCTTATTTTTCAAAAATTGAATCGCCACCAGAGGAATTACTCCACTATTGAAAAGGAGGCCCTGGCTTTGGTGCTAGCTGTACAACAAATTGGAAGTATATGTATCCAGTGTAGCTGTGTGATGTCGTAGTCTATTCTGATCACAATCCTCTTACCTTTCTTGCTAAGTTTAAGAGCTCTAATGCCCGCGTTTTAGATGGAGTTTGATTTTGCAACCTTATGGTTTAAGGGTGAAACATATTGCAGGGAAAGACAATGTTATTGCTGATGCCCTTTCCAGAAGTGAACATGAATTACAGTATCGGTGATACTAGGGTTTTGTAACCTTGCTCTGGTCAATGAGAAGTCCCTATTGGGGGTCACAGGTGCATTATTGGCCAAGAGCCTTCTGTTCCTGAAGACCTCTGTGCAGAAGGAATGTCTGCATATTTATTTTTTTTTCCTTTCCCTGTTGATACTCCTAGATGTGATCTTATAACCTAGATGTGCTGTGTTAGTCTGTCTGCCTAGTGGTGGGCAAGAGAAATGTTTGTCCTTTATCTCTACCAAAACAAAGTGTTGATGTATTGTTTTTTTTTCTTATTTTTTTGGCTTATGGGGGGGTACTGTTATGGACAGGCCATTTATACTAAAATTAGGATGTTACCCCTTTAGGAGCGCCAGGAAGTTCGTATCGGTTCCCCTAAATGAGATTATTATTATTATTATTATTATTAGTGTGATTTGTGTGTGTTAAAATTAGTGGGTCCATAAAATATTTCGGCTTGCTTGTGGTGCAGTGATGGAAATGTCAGCTGACTATGTTAATTGAGGTGACGGTGGTTTGACCCCTGACCCTGTGAGGTGGTCAGATTGAGTTATTTCCGGTGGGATTTTGGGCGCCAAAGCTGCTGCTGCTGCTGATAGACGCTGCTCCTGTCTGGATGCCGTTTCCCTATTCTGTGTCGGTCAAACACTGTGCAATCTACCGTCTACTCTGGAGTGTGGGATTCCTCTTCACAACACTTCAGACGTCAACGAAGCCAAGCATTGGACACCGCATGAAGAATTAACTGCTGCCGAAAATCTCGGGACCTTTAAGAAAACCTAAACAAATAAACATTAGAGGAAGTTGGCGAGTAAACCTGATTCAGCTTCGCCCATCCGGAGCCGGGCTGTTCGCCACGGTGCACGAAGGAGGACTGGCCGTGCCTGTGCGGAGCTAACCGCGGTTCCCTCCAGCTGAGGTAACGTTGACACTTTCCTCTTTGCATGTACAAGCAA
>JAFBMS010002182.1:0-31489 GCA_019788955.1 Albula glossodonta
CAATTCTACCACTTGCAAAACTACCCATGCCTCGTAACTTTGACTTCAGTTTATAGGTACATTTATTACATTCTGTATTTTGTGACAAAAACTAATTTCATTTTCTTATAACTAAAATGAAAATTATGGAAACACATTTTACTTTGCAGGTAACACAGCTATAAATTGTAAAAAAAAAAAAAAAAGAGGAGAGAACCCAGTATTACATATATAATACAAAATAATATAATACACAAAAATGCATGGATGTCAAGATTCCCCATCCTTGTGTGTGCCACTGCTCTGAGCTTACTGTATCCCAACCCCATGGTGCTAATTAAACTGTGATGGCCCGCCTCTCAAGCTGTATGACAGGGAGGCCTTATCAGATGGCTAGGTTATATGCTAGGCATGGGACGCGCGTGCACACAGCAGGGGACAGGAAATGAGGATGCCCTCGCTGGGGCTGATACCGCCACCCATGCAGGACCAGGCCCCTCCCTCCAGCTATGGGAGTAGTAAACAGCCATGGTCATGTAAACAACTGCGCTCCAATGCAGTAAACAGCAATGTCATAGGCTTCCCCTAAATCCAGCCACTCACTCTGGTTTACCAGCATGTGTGCCGCAAGGCCTGATGTTTGTCCAAGATTATTCTCATCACTTTCACTGCAAAAAAGCCTGTTTGAGATGGCCTGCTAGATCCCTACTTTTTATCCCCTAGATTGTACTTTTAGTAGTGTCTTGCAAATTTAATGAAAGGCTCATAGTGACTGAAAAGAAAAACAATGGAAATGTCTCATAATTGGTAATATGTAATATAACAATGTGCAGATTTCAAGTATCACTCATGGTGGCTGAAAAGAATGTATTAATTATTGTTATTGTTGTGGTGATGATTATTATTTACTCAGCATATGTTACTATCCAGAGGGAGTAAACATGGTCACAGAGGTACACAGTGTGATTCACAGCATCACTCAAATGTTCATCATTATCTGTGCTAGTAGGGGATTTTCCACAAAATGACTAGCTGGCTGTCTTAGCTGAAATATCTGCCATAATAAACAGAGAGTTTTGAGTGGGGCATGAACAAGTGGTGTGAATCCCAAATCCATAGGTGTCACTGTAATTAATATGTAGGTTGCTGGCAGTCTTTATGTATGCACATTAGTCTGGCCTTTTCATTAACTCATTAACCATATTTTTAATTGATCCCATCCTGCTGCTGTAGGATTACTGTAGTTCCCCAATTGACCACAGGTGTCGTTGTTGAACAGTATATCACTTTAGAAGGAATGTCCTGTAAACTGAAAGACTTTCCCCACAAACATGAGGTTTTGGCCAATTATATGTTGCTCCAAAAGCCATAGCAGGAAGTGGTACAGTCTCAATTTGATCTTGGCCACGGGTCTTACATCATTGCTCTAAACAGAAATTGGTTCAGGTGGTCATGCCACCTAGGAGCCCTGTGTTTCTGGATTCTTTACCAATGTGGGCTGCCCCTTCATAAGGAAGACGTCAAGATGTTGCATAGTTCATGGCCATCCATCATGAAGGGGCTACTGATTTATTCATTCAGTGATTGTTTATTGTCATCTCCAATAGTGATATTTGTATTGTCACCTAAAATCAAACATGGTAACACAAACATACAAATACAATAATACACAAAGCACTACAGAAACAGCAAAAAGGGAGAAGAGGCTAACATCAATCTTTACAATGCTACCTTTGGCATTTAACACTTATGGGAAAAAATGTGCTATGGGCTTCTGGGCTTTGAATGTGATATGGAATTCTGGTACAAAACAAGGTGGTTGGGGTTCCATAAACAGAGACAATTCGCCCCCTCTCCTTTAGCAATGGTATTCTTGCAGACCCTGCTGAAGGGGGAACCTGCTCACAAAGCAAATGACAAAAGTGAATTGTCTGATGTGGTGATAAACGCCAGTGAGCAGTTCCTCTGTGTAATCATATTGTCAGAGGAAGCTAATGAAGGTTGCTGTGGTGCGGAAACATCTTGTACATGGATTTCTTTAAGTGTCTGTCCGAAATGTGTTTCACATCCGAACATACCAGATGCAGGCAAAAAGGTAAGGTTGAAAAACATACACACTTCACCTACAGGAAGGTTCAGTACATTACAGCTATTTAGCAAACATCCTTATCCAGAGCAGCTGACAATGTGAGGGAACATAAGTGCATCCACAAGAGGTAAGCAAAACAGAGGTACAAAGGCCTGGGTACCAGCACTTCCAAACCAGAGAGAGAGGATATGGCATCACTGAAGTGCCAATGTGGACAGCTATCACATATAGTACTATAATCTAGATGCAAGTCGAGATAACCACATACAATACAGAGCTATACTTCTCCAAATTAGGAAGTGCTAAGATATGGGGATAGTAGGGGAGCCAAAATGGTGTTGATAATGAGACTGATAATGGATTCTTACCCCAACAGGAAAAAGCTAATTGTCTTAAATTGACTTCTTATTGGACCTGTGGAAGTTTAGGATCCCAGAAGTCTATGAGTAGAATCACTCAATTCGTTTGCTGTTCACCAGTGAGGGTATTGCAGAGTGTGGAGTAGGTTGACAGTAGGATAGTTTCTGCCTTTGTATTCTCATCACGGGAGTGACTCAACCATTTGTCCTGAAGCAAAACAAATAACAGCCATTTTATTTATAATTTAAAATTTAACTGGCACCTTACAACTGATTTCCTGTACACTTCAAACAATGGGCATGTTAACACATCAAAAGGATCTGCTTCAAATACGTCAACGGCTATGTCACACAAAACCGATGCATTTTATTTATGAAGAATGACATGGGAATCAGAGATTTTGAGGCACTGAATTGAAGAACAGTCAATAATGTAATCATAGATTATACCAGTTTTTTTTTTGTTTTTTTTTAAATACTGAAGGAAACATTTACAAATCAAAATGAAAGAAACAGGCAAAAACATCTCCTGCACAGGATTTCCCCTGTATGCCCTATCTGTGTCTATATTTAACCAAACCACCCAATTACCTGCAGGCCTTATTCTGTCCCTCCTACAACAACAGGATGACAATGTTTGCACAGTGTCACACACAGAGGTCTTATGTCTAAATTCACCCCAAGGCAGTCTCACTGGGTTCTTTGCATTGTTGAAAATACACACATATCCTTCAGCTTATTAAAGGGAAGACACTGCTAGGTAATTTCACATTTTCCCCTGTTAATATTCAGGCACAAAAGATTACCTGCACTTATGGAGCAGAGAAACCATTTTTCAGCTGAATAACACTAAAAGACTGTACAGTTGAAAAACTGAGTCACATTTGTAACACCCATTTTTAAAAGCTGCATCGGCTGTATTGAGTGTACGAATCAAGCATCCCAATTAATGACAATAAAGCAACGATGCAGCCTGATTAGTATTCCCACAGTTCCTTCCAGGAGTCTACACCAAAAGTTTCCACTACAAGCAGTTCCTAGACTAAAACACAGCCCTGCTTGGCAAAGTCAAATGGCATCTCACCATAGCTCACGGTCCAGTGAAAAGAAAGTATTTTCCACTGGCCTCTGAAAAGCACGACTGTGTTGCTTTGTATCTCTCCTGGCAGCTTCCTGTGTGCCAAGACACGTTCGCAATTGTGTGAGGGATGTCAGGTAGCGTTCGCGGGACAGAGGTCCTTGGTGAAACACTGCTTTTCTACCAGGCCCAAAATTCAACCCAGCCTTCTCTGCAACAGTTCACTGGGTACTAAGACAGTGGCCAGGCAGAACACAGGCAGGGACCACAGGCACCTCAGAGTCTGTAGATTCTTAAAGTCAAGGCTGCTGAACATTGAACAAAAAGTCTACTATCCCAACTTAGGGAAATATAACAAAACTGTATTGAGGTTAGCTGAGGTTCAAAGGGCTCATAATACCTATTATACATATGTGAAGGACTGGAAAATGGAATGTTAGGACTGTAACCCGAAGGACAGGACAGGGCAGGTCACCCATCAGTTTCAGGCTGGGTTAAGGTATTTTTTTTTTTTTTACTTCATGGCAGGTTCAAGAAAGTCGTTGTGTCCACACTGGATCAAGAAGTACAGACATCCTTACTTCACAATGCATTCAATACACTCAAGCAATCTGAATTTAATATTATTACCTTCCCCCTTACAGAGGTCTGAGAAAGCAGAATGAGAAATCTAATTTCACAAGCCAAATAGAATTATACTGTATTGAGTAGGACAGAAAGAAAAAGTATAGCCTTCCAGATAGTGTCAAGAGAGGCAGAGAATGAGATCAGTCTACCGAGCAATCAGCAATGCATGTGATCACAGTGATCATCTAAGAATAAACATACAGGGCCCTCCTCTGCGTTATCCAATTCTGGGGTACCATACAGCTTAATATAAAGCAAGACAGTATCTGCCACCAAATGTATAACAATACTCCTCCTGCCCTATAAGTTTGACACCCAGAGGAACGAAGGAACCCAGCACCAGAGACTAATTTGACAGCCAGGGCCGTTTCCACAAATTTCAGAGAGAGGGGAAGAGGAGACAGGGCAGTCTGCAGGCCCTACGCGGGGGCATCATCTGTCAGACGGTGGGACAGGGAGAATGAACTGAGCATTCAGCTGCAGGAACAACTGCAGAGCAATGAGGGCCTGCAGTTGTCATGATACAGTCACCATGTTACTGTGAGACTCTATGCCAGCCCTAGGAAAAACAAATCATTTCCTTCCAGTGAACAACAACACAATGATAGAATCACTATAGAATACAAGTGCCACCGGACCAATTAATTCAATCAGAGGAAATAGCCATTTCTGTATAAAGTTTACAGAAAATTACCCATGAATTAGGCCTAACTGACTTGTCACTTACTAGATGGCGAAGAAACATCAGAAATGGCATTATACATGACCAAAATTTGAGGATCAGTTGTATACAAAAAACGGATGGTCTAAATATTGGCTTCGACACTTAAAGGTGATAATGGGGGGGGGGGGTACAGTGTTGCCAGAAGTGAAGGCTTCCAGGGATTTGTGTTGCAAGCCCAGTTTCTTCGAAATATATAAGAAGTTTGACAAAGCACTTAAAATACTTAACGGATGGCAGAGAGTATTATATGTTACAAAGACTGATCATTCCTAGAAGACAGCCCTGACTGGAAGAAGCTTGGGTGAAGCATTAAGAAATCATTAAACAAGATGCTGGCCAACATAACAATTACAGTCAGTGCAGTACCTCAGAACATTTCAAAGTATCTTAGACCAAAAAAAGTACATAGAAGGGAAACAAGACATTGCAATTAAAAGGTCTGTTTGACAAAATGGGTCACAAAGACAAAAGGTTTAATCACAGTATTTTATTTTCCCCTCTCTAATTTTGCAATATTTTCTTATTTTCTACTGTATGGACTGTATTACATTTAATAACTCCTTTTGTAATCAAGCTCTTTTCCACTTAAGAAAAAGTCATTGCTGAATCCGATATCAACACTGAATCTAATTTAACAGTATTTCAAATTTCATTAATGCTCATATCAGACTAAAACAGAAGATAAGTGCCACTCGTGGTTTTTACATTTCAGGAAAATGTTTCTCTGTTGTAAATTACCTTGTTGTAGATTATCTAATTTGATCAAAGCTTTTATGCAGTCCACATTTAAAACTGCTTCAAATGTTGTTAAGAACATTTTCGTAAAAGCCACAGCTAATGCAGACTGACAGATTTAACAAAAACCACACAATCTTACCAACTATTACTGAGACTACAGAACAGAGATGAGAAGCTGGAGCCAAAAAAAAAAATAAGATAAGCATAAGACTTCCTGAGAGTCGATAGAAAACCTGGGCAGCAATTTTACACACAATTGCTCCAACAATTACTGACCTTTTCAAGTCTAATGGAAAGTAATTTTCTCCTATGGAGAGGCAAAATATGTAACATGAAGCAGTCATTCATTTATTCATTCGAACAGGCGCATTTTCAGTCTGCAGGAGAAGATGGATAACTAATGTCTGTTCCAGGGTAGTCACAAACCAGTGGTTAGAAACACAGTTAGCCACCAACTAACCAGGGGAAATGTGCATACTGGTGTCATACTAAGTCTGCTTGGTACAGGACACTAGCTGGGGTCCTTCTGACATTACCAGATCTGACAGGTTCACAATGACTATTGATACTACGAAAGATATCCGAAAGATACTCCTAAAGATATCCTGCTGAAACCTGACCAATATCCTAGAAACACACCCCACTACCTAAAATCTCAGACACCACATAACTGACTGCGCAAGTGTGACCATTTTAGGGCATATTTTAACTGCCTGGACACTATGAACTGCCTCCTGCCATCCCTCTGTTACTGTTCACCCTACAAATAACTCAAAATTCCTGCACAAAATCTTTAAAAGAAAAAAGCAGGACAAAAATAACCAAACAACAACGACATACAACTTCTGCTGTCATTTTCTAATAGCCCAAAACAACATAACACATGGGCACCAAACATGATTTGCCCATTTTTATTTGTACATACAACTGTTGTAATTAATGAGTCAGCTTCAAGCTTACAGTACCTACCCAGCATCGGTGTAGCTCCCACTTCAGTCCAAACATGTCCAGACTTGACTGTGTTTCTTTTAGGACTGAAGCTGTGAAGTCACTTTTGAACAGTGGAAGCCTGGTTTACACTCTGACCTCCACGTGGCCTTCCCAGGAAGAGGTGTTCTTGTTAATAACATAAAGGAGGGTGGGGGGACTTCCTCCTCCGATGTAAACACTGAAATCATTCCAGGCAGCTCTCATTCTCAGACTGCTAGAAAAATACCCCCAAAAACCTGTGGA
Source organism: Albula glossodonta (assembly GCA_019788955.1). Taxonomy (NCBI): domain Eukaryota; kingdom Metazoa; phylum Chordata; class Actinopteri; order Albuliformes; family Albulidae; genus Albula; species Albula glossodonta. Next base: position 6,828 of record JAFBMS010002182.1, read on the forward strand.
TTTCCGGCATTTGGCAGACAGTAACACCCAGAATTCTCCACTCCTCAAACCACAGAAAGATCAAAGACAGCTCCAGCTTCACAAGGATAATGACAAACATACAATGGCATGCAGTTAATTTGATATAAATTGAAGATATTTATTTTCCTGACACGGCAGAAAACTAAAACATCTGTTGCACCGCTGGGAATCAGTCTGTATTTTGCACAATTGCACTATTAATGTAACTCTGCATGGCTTGGTCCATGTCACGGCTCATAAACATACACCATTATATTTGTCATTTGAAATTGGCGAGAGACATGCAGATGAGAGCGGTATACTAAGTTATCGCTGATGATAGCTTTTATGACTGCCACTATTTTCCTGTCATTAAATATTAGCAGGATGAGGTGGAGTTAAAATTCCATTGGTGTTTTTCCTCTGCAATGAAGAAAGAAGAAAGCCTTTAATACAGCAGAAACTCTCAACTCCTTAAAGACTGCAGCCTCTGACTGCCTGAGGACACTAAAAAGTGCCACTTGTATGGTCTGTGAAACTTGAAAAATGGGTAACTTTATTACTGACTGACTGAGTGACCATAGCGATTTGCTATGGACTGTGAGGTACAGCAGGAATTCTCAACCCTCCTGTCTCTTCACTGATTGACTGGAGAAGTTATTTATGCCATTACCTAGACTCACCTGGATTTTAAGGTGAGTACAAAAACTAGTACACCCTGCAGCCATCCAGCATCAGAAATGAAAACCCCTCTCTGACAGGGTCATACAAGTCTCAGACATGTAATCTGACTGATGGCTTAGAGTAGTTCCTCCCATGAAACCTTATGAAGCACTGCAGCGAAGCATTCACTGCTGCTCAATAGCATTAGTTCAGTTTCTGCTTTGGTGTATTCTAGGTTTTGGCCAGTGCCCAATTTTATCGTTAGCATATGGTGCACAAGCCCACACCAGTATAATTCTTCCCACATTGTCCCTACAGCTATTCTAACGTTACACCTGCCAAGTGCCTGGGCCAAAATTTATTAACACAGGGCGTGTTAATGACATGGTGGAATTAATTAAGTCTGACTTTTAACTTACTAACTGTAGTTAGTCAGAGAGAACTGTTTCTAGTAGAAGCACACAACTAGACACATCTACCTTATTGGTGTGTCTGTAAGGTTTTTCCCCTGTGCGCTGATCAAATTTTTTGTTAGGCCTGAATCTAATGGAAGTTGTAAGTGCAAGTGACAATAAGTAGCCCATTCACAAAAGTAAACATATGCAGGGGAAGCCATTTTAATGCATGATGAGTTCCATCTATTGTGATAACAGAGCAACAATGGTTGCTGTGTGGTGTCCTTTTTAATGGTCAGTTTTGTATGTATTAATCCTTAATACATACTTAATACATATGGGGCAGCCTATAGCCTAGTGGCTAAGGTAAATGACTGGGACCCCTGAGGTTGGTGGTTCAAGTCCCAGTCCAGCCACAGCAAGAACAACATTGCTGTTGGGCCCTTGAGCAAGGCCCTTAACCCCACATTGCTCCCAGGGGAGATTGGATTGGGGAGAGGGCCCTTGGTTAGTCTAATCAACTGTAAGTCGCTTTGGATAAAAGCGTCAGCTAAATGACAGTAATAATTAATTACACGTATAGACAGGATTTTGGAAGGAAGGTCGACTCTACAGATCTTAGAATTCTTATTCAAGCTCAAGTCAAAAAAAAAAACAAGGACAAAGGCCCTAGCCTCATAGCATTTGTGTAGTTATTGGGATATTTCCTCTTAGGCAAGTAGGTCTGCTTCCTTTTTTTTTTTTCAAACATCATATTAACTGCTGTAAAAAGCGATCCTGGAGAGATTAAGAGTGTTGATTAGATTGTAAGGCAGATTAATTCCTGGCCTACGCCAAGGCTTGCATTGCAGGTTGCCAAACAGTGGTCTTAGTTAGGCCATTTTCTCCTGCTGTCCTCTTGTAATATCGCATCAGTAATAAAAGGTTTCCTTTTGCAAGGACATACTTCATACCCTCATTTGACAGGGCATTGTCTGTGAGGAGGAACACTGATCTTCCAAAAATAACCCTCTGCCACATTACGTAGATACCTCACATGCATCAAACACGAGACCGCAGGCTGAAAGTGATACTTAAAGAAAATATTCATCAAAACCACTTTGCTGTATACTGTATTTTATCAATGAATAAGAATATGTCAAAGTTGAATTACATCCAACTGCAAATGAGGCTATGTACAGCATCTTGGCAGCACAACTGACAATACAAATTAAGAGACACAATATACAAGGACTCATCACAATGTACAACATCACAATGATAAATAAATATAATGATATAGTATGACTGATATAATCATTACAGATAAATATAAACAGACCACTATGGTGACACAACTGCTTAATTAACAATTTGTCAGTCAAAACTGTATTCTCATTATGAAAACAATTAACAGCCTTTTGCTGATAAATGTTTCATTACTCCAGAAATATGCACTGATTAAAGACAGAGTCAACCACAAAATTGGTGGCATATAATGTGTTATCAGTGACTCACTGAGTTGATCCACTCCTTTCTACTTGCTGTAGAAAACAAAATAGATTTATTGGTTTGATTTTGATTGGTTAACATAACAGTTCTTTTTGCTTGATGGCTTTGTATTCTATTGGTGTATCACTGTCTTACTATCTAAGGCGTTGCTGATGGAAATGAGAATGGTTATCACACAAAAACATGTTCTCAATTAATTTTTTGTCCTTTTCTTTGTAATATTAGAACACTGAAAGAATAAATTGCAGCTCAGAAACACAACAGGAATGTAGGTATCTTAGGAATATTTCTACAACAAATCTTAACTTGGAAAAAAATACATATTTTTTTTAATTTTGGTGCATTTTTCCATATATTGATGCATTAAAAAAGACTAGAGTAAGATTAGGAGTATGCTGTCCACTCTCAAATTAAAATATTTCATCCATATTCACCTGCTTCAATACATTAACACAGCTCTTCTTAGACTTCACGTCTAAAAGACAAATGGACAAACGTAAAACACAACAACATTCCTATGTAAGAAGGCTACAGTATGCAACTTGTATTAATCCTTTAGTAAACCTTAAAGGAGCATGCTATCAGCCAATAAGCTCTCATATGGTAAATAAAAAAGCACACCTACTCATTCCAACTTATCTCCAGGCTGCTGTTATTGGTATCATGGAATCCATTAAATTCACAACATAGTTTTGTTTTTTATATTATTTCCTTGCGAAGCAGCAATGGGACATATGCATATGCTAGTAGCAAGTCACCTATAGCTCAAGCGATTATGTAATTGATACTGAGCAGCTACTGTCAAATACACCTGCCAGCAGATCCAGTGTTACTTCACCATCAGAAACCTGAACCTGGAAACAAATACAGAGCAACCCTAAGCAATGACACTATAGACTGGCGTTATTTCACTGCACTGAACATGCAACTGTGCAGTTCTGAAACCTGCTCTTCTTTCTGAATTTTCCTGTTTCCAACATGAAAGCAAGGAACCTTCCCCTGTTACTCTCGAGGAGTATTCTGCATGTCTCTCAGATCTGAGGAACCAGCTTTGCATAACCAATCACCCTACACTTTGTTGGCGTCCAGTAAGTTTGAGAACAAACAGAATTGAAATGCAATAGGGCTTTTGCTCAAACAGCACAAATCAAAAGTAACAATGATCCGGATTGCTTTACTGCAAAGAAAAACATGACAGGACATCAAAGGGAAAATACAAACAGACAACACCTTTGACCATATAGCCTTTACAACAGTCTTAGTATCGACAACATTAGATTTAAATTTTTTTAAGGATGTTTTATTTGCAGTCTCCATTTTTCAAGCTACGTTAGTGGCATGGCAGCCTTATTTATCACTGATCGCACAGTTCCACCTTAATAAGATGTAAACATTTACAATAGGTGGAAGAAGCCCCATTTAACTGGTAAAGTATAGGCTCAACAAAACCTGTTATGAAACCAAAATGATACTGTTTGATAGAGCTTTGTTTATCTAAAACACAGTGTTACATCCGTCTGCCTTTCTGTATGGCAGTCTGACGTTCCAACCTTACCGTATAGAAGCCAATCCTACAGAGGGCTAGGGAGAGCTGCATGCATTCAGACATCGTCCTCGGCGATAGCGTTACCCCCGACAACAAACAAGCCAGCCAAAGTAATCGAATGAGACGTGGGAAGGAAGTAGGGAACTGCAGACAGGCAATCGCACTAAAGTCGAGGGGAGACCTGGTGCGGCGCGGTACGCGAAGCACAACTTCGGCGGAGAGGCTTGGGGACGTAGACAGAAAACTGTTCCCTGTTCATTGATAAAAAAAAAAAAAAAAAAAAAAAAAAAAAAACACAGAGGGACCACAGAGCAGTACAGCTTTCAGATTAGCACCGGGATATCTTCATGGAGATTAAGGGATCAGAGACAATCACGTTCAAAAATAAAACTCTGAATTGGATTAGAGATTATTGAACTCGTGCACAAACGAATGGTACACGAAAACACAGTTGCGGTCACGAGAGGAAATAAAAGGCAAATTCGCCGATTGAGAGCCACAATTCGCTGTGAGTGTAGAGTTTGCAGGTGTGCAATTTGATTTGGCAAGCCTGTCTCATAGAAACATCAACCTGGTGTTCAGCAATATGAATGTGAACACGGCCGTATATCCATTTATCACCTCTCTTTTCCATTAGCTGCGCTGTCAACTGCTAAATTGAGGGCAAACAAACACAAAAGAACCATCTGTAATTCTATGAACAGTAACAGAAGATAGCCAGTGCCCTTTCCCCACAAATTCACGTTTTGATTTGCACCAGTCATGAGTGCACTTCTACGTTAGAAGACCTCCTCTCCAATGTGAATTAGGTACACAAATCAGTGCAGTACCTGAAGCATGAATCGGAGAGGTGAGAGTTACAGCCAATCTGCTATTTAAATTTTACATACAGTGGTTAAATTACTATTAAAATCGCCTACTGCCCAACAAACGGTTTTCAGTGATGGTTTTACGGCACGTTACACAATTTTGATGTCTGCTGAAACCAAGCAGAAAAAAGTAAAACACACAATCATAAGTGAATTACACAATATCCTTTCAATATTAAGGTATATGTACTGATGTTTCTATATTGTGGAATTGCAGCAGAATGTCATCCTCGGCATATCATGTATATTATTAATTTAATTAATTCAAAATCCACAAAAAGTCTGGTTCTTGCCTCAGCTGTGTGATCAATACATTTATTTACTCATGGTTGTCCTCAGCCTACGGATAAATGTATCTGAACAGATACACACAAATGCAGTTTCAGCTCATTATTATGCAGTTATAAATGACCAATACTTGACCTTCCTATTGTCATTCAACATGCATATTAATAACCTCAGGTTTCCTGTAAGGTCAGACCAGTAGGCACACACAAAGCAGGTGGCCCTTGTGGTTCTGACAGATGAATTATTGGTACTCTCATTCAGACACAACTCTGTATTTACTTCCTGCAGAGAGCAACTCCAGGCAGCTCTTAAACCTTATCAGAGCAGGTCAGCTCACACCCTCTGGCAGAAAATATGATGTGGGGGAAAGATAGCCACCAATGTTTTATAATGGTGAGTGACCTGGGCTTGTAACTCTGAGGCTGTAAGTGTGATACATAGATAATTAACCTCCATTGATTCTGACAAACTACTGTCTATTTAATGGCATTACATCACCCAACTTTGGGGAAATTCTTTCCTGCAAAATCAATTGTCACTTATGAGTTTTGACTAAATGTAGGCAAGACTCCAACTAGAAGTGGCTATTCAACCAAATAAACCCACCCTCATAACAATGAGAGCCAATTAGGCAATCAATATCACAAAACCAGCCTGGACCCTAGTGGTTAAGGTGCCTGACTGGGGCCCAAAATATCCGTATTTCAAGCCCCAGTTTACCCAGGATAAGGTAACTGCAGCTTAACCGCACATTGCTCCCAGGGGGATTGGCCCCTGGTTATTCACAACTGTAAGTCAATTTTGATAAAAGTGTAAGCTGAATAACTGTAATGTAACACATGTTTTCCAGATGCTGTATCAGAGATTTTGTTTATGTAGATTAACAACTGAGGAGCTACCACTGTACCTTTGAGAAAGAAGTACTCCATGAATAATCATATCACCACTTATAAGGTGAGACCGTTGTGTCAATTTAGTGGATTACTTTATAACTATACCTTACATTGCAGATTTTGTCAGAAGAAGAGCATGTGCGCCTAAACTTTCCACACCAGATTTTCCTTTTTCCATGTAACATTAATCTTGACACACAAGTGTACATGAAGATTCACAGCCACTTACAAGAATATACAGCACTGAAGCGATTATGGTTAATTGAGCTGATTTGATGCCTTTTTGCTTTTGAAGAATTTCATACAACAAACATATAAAAACACAGTGCTACTTAACATAGGAGGTTCAGAATTTTGGCAACTACATGGCAAAACCACATCTAATAGGCCTGCAACAAAATAGAAGAAATCCAGGGAAGGTGCAAAAATTGATGTTTAAATGTGGGATGCAGGAGAAAAAGCCCATTCATATGAAAACGCCTTTCAGCCATTTCTGCACAATCTTCCACACAAAGGGAGGCCACACAGCACTTAGGAATACAGACCAATTTTGTAAATCTTCCATCAGCAACAGAAATATTACAGAACCCTCTAACGTAAGAAACGTAAGAAAAATGGGTAAAATGAGTCACCTGTAACAGCCATACTGGAGATGAAAAATGAGTATTTTTAACCTCTCATCTCCACTGCAGTAATAAATCTCGTCCTGTACGGCTAAGCATTCAGTGGTCTGTGTGACACAACCCTGTACCTCAGTGTGCTGATGGCAATGGCCTTCATTTATGCTTCACCATCCAAGGATGAGATGAAGAGAGGGCTTGATTTCAATTAGAGGGAGGGGGAATATCTCAACAAATTAATGGCCAGGGAAAGAACAAAAAGGCCATCCCGGCAAACAATGACACCAGCCTACATTTTCAATTAAATCAAAGAGGAGGACAGAGAAAACCCATTTCCTCAAGGTAAAGGGTTTTAAGGATGAATCTTTGTCTAAAGCATGTGGACATCATCAGCTGCCATTGCAAATACGTTTAACTGGTATTCAACATCAGCTTTGTATGCAGTGTACTATGCAAACAATGTTTTAGTGGCTCTGCACCACAGTGTTCCCTTTTTAAAGCCACAATGTGAAATTAGCCATGTCAATTGATTTGGCTGAGAACATTTAAAGGTGTAATGAAACTGAAATGGCACATTTTACTGCTACAGAAATACTAGTGGTTTTAATGCAGAATTTACACAAAGCAAACAACTGCTAATGCAGGTACTGTATTAAATGTAATCCCACTTCCTGGTTTCGATGATGTGACAAAATTTATGAACAGACCACTGACATATCTTACTTATTATATTAACAACTGTAATAGTAAATTATGTGTTTTTTTTACTTTCCCACCAACTTTCCATTTTCCCCTGGAAGATGGGAACAAATTCAGGGCACTATATCACTTTCTATTCAAAGCAGCTCGCATTTATTGCTGTTGAATGAATATTAATAATTCTGTCTTTACTGTTATCCTGTCTAGGTTTCTGAGCCAAGTCAAAGCCATGTACCCAGCCCAGGCAGTAATTTCAACACCGTGTTCTTCAAGCTGTTTTTTCAGTCAAGCTCCCTATGTCACACGCTATCGCTTCTGACCATGACTGGCAGCCAGTCACAAATCCCAGCCTCATTGCTGGACCACAGACCTTTGGTTTAACACTGGAGCAGCATCTGCTGTTCTCAGCACAGAATGTAAAGGGAGGAACGCGCTGGTTTCGTGTTTCTCCTAGCGCCATTGTCTGGGTCAGTCTGGGACGGATGTTGTGTTTTGAGAAACCAGGAAGCTAATCACACTCTGAAATTCCAGGAAAACCTGCACGCTGTCATTTTCAGAGAAGAAAAGCCCCCATGCCATGTTCGTCATAGGTACTTGGAGGTACATTTAAGTAATGTTACACAGATACCATTGTTACACTCTTTCCCGCATGCCAGGAATTTATGTATCCTTCCATTATTCACTGGGAAAGAAAATAACACTGAGTACATGAAATAAACTTGAAATATGTACTTCTTTACCCTCTGTGGAGTTATTCTTGAGTAAAAGCACAATACTGTAGGTGACCAGTCTTATTAATGTGGCTATTAGTCTCACCCAGTGGAAAACACAGTCAGCGTCACAACTCCAACCTCTTTCAGAGAATAAACCCAGCATGAGTCTTAATTAAAGCAACTTATTTCCTTCTCACCTTTTTAATTATTCATGGATCATATCAGTTTCCTCCTTGCAGTGTGAACAGTTCCTGTTTTTCTTTTGCTCCCATGTAACACTCTCTAAGTCAGATACACGCATTACAGTAAAATATTCCCCCAAGTTGGAGATGTGTCATATAAACATGTCTTTCAGTCACCTTAGATATTTACTGAATCAAACAGGCATGTACTGTATGGATCAAATGATGTTCCAGCTATACATTTGCAAAGTAAAATGCTAAAAGTATTAAACACTTTTAGCAGTCTGTTTATAGAGCTGAATATGACTTTACATGTAAGGAAAAGAGGTAAAATAGTACAACCACTTGGATTGAACCTGCAACCCCTGACCATCTACTCCAAAACTTATAAAGGCATGATTAATTCCAATATTTTGATAGCAATGTTTAAAATGTATTGTCAAGTGCTGCTTCACTGATGCAGTGATAACACAGTCCGGTAGAGGAGCCTCACATAGAATGTTATACAATCGATGCATGCTTCAAATACTTGAAAATCTCGAGAGCAGAGTCCTGCTCTCCCATTGGCTGATGCTTAAGACGTAACTCCTCAAACCCTGTAGCCTCTCGCACTCTGGGCAGACGTCTGTTTCAGATTAGGGTCCACTCCACTCTCCTTTCCACGCTGTGTACTAATATTTTGGAAGACCTCACCATGGCAACTGCAAACACAAAGTGCCTATGAACTAGAGAGCACTCTTCTTAATGGTATTTTAGACACAGCTGTTCAAATGGTAATGATTGTGATGCTCAATCGGTTCTGAGACGCTGCTGTAGAAAAGCAAGCAATCCTAGTACATTGTAAGGCCTTACAATAGTACGGATTCTGCTTTCCTTCACAGGGAAAATATTGATTGCTCTGTGGGAGCGGACCCAAGAACACAGCCCATTCTGTGCGCCAGAACTGCAGCTTGATGGAGAGGAGGGTTGGGCTCACCTCTGACTGAGTGACTAACCTTTCAGAAAAGCCAAGAGCTGTGCTTCGCCAGCCCTCTGTGTTACAGATGTGTTTTTCTCACATGCACATCGGCAGCAGATGCTCCTTCAAAGCTGTGCATCATAGATGACCGATGCCGCTTAAAAATTCATGCAATCAATACCTCCTTTCACTAGCATCTTCCTTTAGTTACTGTTTAGCAAAGGTGAACATTTCATGCTCTTTTCAGAGGTTCATCCCTGTGAAGTGAAGATGCACTTCCATGTGCTGAAAATTTTGAAATGTAGCCTTGATAGAAGAACCTGTTTTAGAAGAAATGTGATATTCATGTAGTTCAGTTAAAAATGGGTTGCACTTCAATTGTCAATTAAAAATATCTGAATAAATTCAATTTGAACATTTGTATTTACTAAACAAGATGCAATTATTATTTAAGTTGCAGATATTTTATGCTCTTCACCCTGCCTCTCCCAAGTTAGAATGCCTTGTTATATTCATATGCCATGCCACCTCAAACACACAAACGCACACTCCCCTCTGAAATACATGATATCAGCCTCCACTTCTTTTTAAATTACAGTTCACAATTTCACCCTTCAAAGATAGGAGGTTTTGGCAACTTATTAAGGCAGACAGACCATCTCATTGACCAGTAAATGAGTGAATAAAAACAGATATATCTGCCAACTCGAACCATCCCTCCCAGGGAAATTTTAGCCAATCGGAAGTGGCCTTCCATTCTATATATCATTGCAGATCTATATATTATAAAAAATCTAAAATCTCCCTGGGAGGAATGGTTTGAGTTGGCAGATATATCTGTTTTTATTCACTCATTTACTGGTCAATGACACACACACACACACACACACACACCTGTATAACCCAGGAATGCATAACTTTAGGAAACCAGTAAGCAAGTTCCCAGTGTCATTCCAGTTCATGACTGAATCACTACCAGGCGTTATTCAAACAAACAGGCCTCAAAGTGGCCATTGTTAATCTATTCTTTCCCTGTACTGAGTGCTAAAATGGTTCACAGCAATATGGGCATTGTTCCCCAGACATTCTATTACTGGAGATGATATACCTTTCTGTGATAGTAACATCATCAGTATCATCTCAGAAATCCGCCCGTAAGACCAGACTCACTGATGTTTATCCAGTTCTAGTTTTGTGCAACAGGTGAAAGCAAGAACAAATTGGGTGTCATGTACAGTAGAGATCTCATTTGTTATCTAACAAGGTGTAAAAAAAAAAATAAATAAATTCAGCAACAGGACCTTTGCCTGTTGTTCGTGGCCCCCAGAAAAGATTATAATTTTTCTCGTTTTCTCGGTAACTCCTGTTCTCTTATTAAACATAAAGCTCTTTAAAGCAAAGTATTTATCTACGTATTCCATGGAAATCACTACAAGATAACAAGTTCATCCAAAAATTACTGCAATTAAAGGGATTTCCCAAGAGAGTTTTCCAAGAAACCATCATGAAATTTCAACAACAAAAAAATCTCCAACAATGACAAAAACGCACCACAGTATCAATCCCGTTGCAATAAATTAGACTACTTATCTCTCAGGCCATCAGTGCTCAGATATGTTGAGAGAATAGCTTAAGCTTTTCCATTATATGAAGTAACTTTCGTTATTGACCATAAAGCATTGTAATAATGACAACAGGCTAAGCATCTAAGCATTATTGACACGATTATTGAACGACTGTTGTAATTAACCATACATATGTCCTCTGATGACGCATAGAAAGATCTGATTACAGCTAGAAGTGGCTGTAAATACATTAAACATGTGGCATACAATTGCAACCGAAAGCAAACCCATTGCTCTTTCATTATCATTAAGCAGATAGACATTAATTGTGTTGTCAAATCACCTTGCAGCGAATAATATGCATCTTCCTTGTATTCGTCATGCATACTAGTTTAACATGTCTTAGTTTTGTTTTCGCACTATAGTGTATAAATATTGCTACAATGAGTAAATAAAAGATTACGTAGGTACAAATGTTCATCACGATTGGCGGCTATCCAGTAGCCCACTGCAAGCTATCTAGTAAACGTTAGCTCTATGTAGCTAACCGTAAGGTTATATGATGATACCCAAACCGAATACAAACCAGCAAAGTGCCAATTAGTTTATCTGTTCCGCAAGTGAGTAGACTATTGCAATGGTTATCCAGTCATTTTAAATTTATCACAGACATATCAGATATCAGCGAAATAATGGATTATTGCCATATTTAATTTCGCTATGAACATATGTCAGTTAAAGAAAATGAAAAAAAAATACATCCAAAACAAAAGATATAGATTAAATTCATACCATATAATCCATGTATTGTGACAGCTAATGTCCAAATTCTTCCAAAGAAAGCAGAAGTCTTTAAGGTAAGGCTGTCTCTTGTACTTGACGTAACGTTAACGGATACATTTAAAGTAGTGCGGCCAGCAATGGCATGACGCTTTGTATTCCCCGCCTTACTACTGCTGAACCAAATGTTATGAAGCTAGTCAGCCAAGTTTGCTCTGATGCTATCTTGCTAGCGACGTAAGAATTTATAAAAAGCCTTGTAGCGCCAGGGTGTCTGAACGCTTGATTTGCAATGTCAACTTTGTCTGACCCTTGCTGTTCTTATGACTTGTAATTTTATTGCAATCCCCAGATTTCAACTGCTCCCTACTGTTACCATTTAAAAATCTGTGCTTTATTATTGGTGGCCACCGTGACAGCCTTCTATGCCATTACGTAGAGTAATCAGCTGATTGAGCACGTGGTAAGGAAACGCCTCTATCAGCTGTGAGGTACAGATAACATTGCCATCGTGTGATAACAGTATCTTTCCAAGATAAACCATTGAGCCTTTTTTCATGTCATTAGGTAAATACTGTCAGGGAATTTACTGTATGCTCTGTGAATAGCCAGAAGGAACTTATCTAAGTCTAGTGTTGTTCTGTATCATTGAAGAGTTGTATTTTTCTTCACAATGTATTTTTTCTGTTTGTTTGGTGTCAGTGAAATGACAGAAATGACACCTGATGTTTGTCATTCTGACAACCCTTGACAGATACACTAAAAGGCAGATGGGGCACTCTTGATCCATTGCAGATACACTTCACTGTCTCTCCAGATGCCACCGTTTTTCTGGGCTACTGACTGACAACAAAGACAAAAGGGTTTTATTATGGTACATCATAAACTAAATGGCTATACCACTGACTAAGGGTGATCAGCACTAGTCCTGGAGAGGTTTAAGGTCTGTTGGTGTTACTCATCACTTAATCTATCATTTGAAGCAATTACATAGTTTTTTTTTTTTGCTTCTTCCAATTGGCTGGGTATGGACTGTCAGCTGATTTTAGGTAGTGACTGACAGCTTGAAAATAAAAGTGGAGGACCCTCCACTCCAGGGCCTGAATTTGCCACTGCCTGCCATACACACTTGTCTGTCTACAGGCTTGTATACCAGGATGGAATTAATCACGTTCTTCAAAGCAAACCTATATCTGCAGAATGCAAGGGGGAATGATCAAATCCAGAGATTGTGACAACATCAGAACATCCTACACATTATACACTAGGAGCAGTATTACCATCAGTTGTCAGGAAACCTGGAACTAACATTTAATTATGGCATATATTGAGGTTTCTAGACAGCTGAGGGAGTGCACTTAAATCATAGGCTGTATAGCTGGGACTTCCACATCGGGGCTCCCCACAGATCACTGCATAATCAACACACTGTCTCATCAATGCAGTCTGCTGTGCAGCATGGCATCAATTTTTGATTACCTTCACTGAATAAGTGTCCTTTTCTGCTTATCATCGTGACATGCACTTACACTGATCCCTGTTTTAGAGAGTGAAGGATGAACATGGTGGATCAGAAGTTCTCCCAGATCCCAGTTTTACTGTGTAATTACTGATCTAGAACACAGCTGTGTCAGTTATGATGCGGGGATTCTGTGGGTCTGAAAAGATTGACTCTAACTAGTTTAACTCATCTCTCTCTTCCATCTTCAGTGTATCATGAGCACCACTTAGTCCTGTTCAGATATTGATGCTGGAACAGCTAATGGTGCTTGCTATTTCACTGCTGTTTCTGCCATGTCATATTCTTTACTGCCTCTAGCTGGGAGAAAAACATTTAGCTGTTTGTTGAATGAAATAAAACATGCAGGTCCAACTTAATATAATCCTTATCTCTTGAACCCAGTGTGCAGCGTAATAAAAGACGAACTGAATAATCCATTAACCCAAGGGATTACATTCGTTTTCAGTTTTTAATGTTTGACTGTATAAATCAGTCATTTTCTGTACTGGTTGAGTGCACAAGGGTGTTAGTGTATGTGAGGAGGTTTTCTTGTCTTGTAGTCAGTTTTACCATTTGCACTATTCCATTTGCCTTCACTCTGACATGTAACTTTCCTACTTTGCCACACTGAAGCATTTAAAGGAAACTCTTATACAGTGTGACATACACAGTAAGTATGTGATAAATCCATTCATACAGCTGGATAGTTGCAAAAGCATTTTAGGTTACGTTGCCTTTCTGGGTATGGTGGCAATGTTTCCTGAAACCTCGAATCGAACCTGCAACCTCTGAACTACAGTCCCAGTTCCCCACACATTATACCACATTACTGCCCTTTCACACTCAGGATGTGATTGATCAATTTAAACCACAGCTATGCCCTGCAGTGTTCTTAGGTTAAACTCAGAAAGTCATGACAGAAAGCCATTCACACATTTTCAGTAAAGATTTTGTCAGCAGAAGATTGCATCATATACTAATGAATAATGCTTCATTGCACAAATGATTGCATTAGCATCCTTGTGATCACATAAAGGAGTTTCACAAGTAACATCAATTATTAAAATTACTGGTATTACAATAACTTCCTATCTGTAAAAATAACATATATATTATCAGAGTTAATGACAATGTTAATGACTTGAAGTATAAACACAATAGCATTGCAACCAGGAACTACACCAATTAGTTGTCTACTGAGAAACTGGGAAAGGGAGGGTTTTTTATACATTACACTGTATCTGAGTTTAATAACTACATCTCTGTAAGGTTGTAACTGTTCCTAGGGGTGGATTTGGAAAATTCTGCCCAGCACTTCTATCTCTGCCTTTAAAAGTTTCAAAAAGCAAGAGGTATCCAAATACTCACAACTAACATGGTCTCCAGAAAGGCTTCACAATATTATGTTGCGAGAACATTCAACATTTTGAGAATTGTGAGGACAACAGCTTACACTGTATGGCTATACCTCACTGTACAACAAAACAATATTACACCAGTGCTGTAACAGCATCCCAGAAAATCATTACCTATTGAACTGCCTTAAAACAGCTGTAAGTATACCAGCATCTTGCAAACTGGCTTTTCAGTGGACTGCTTGCTGCAAACCCCTTCACAAACTATTTTAGTTAATTCTCATCTAAATTGCTTTGTCTCATCTGAACACTGTAGTGCAGTTTTGCCAAATACTGACAGAACACCATCTGTGCTGACAGCAGGAAGCTAGTGAACCAGTGTATGCATGCTAGCTCAGACCTATCCAGTGTCTTGCTTGATGTGTGTTCTGAATTAATTCAAAGGATTGAAATGGAAAAAATACTCCGATACAAATTTACAGAGAAATCTGTATATTAAGTGACAAAAAGGTTCTTTTGGATTGATATAAACATTCTATACATTTTATTCAACCCAACATAAAATGCAGAAAATGCAAACATGCATAACATATTTCTTGCACTATACAACCAACAGAAACCATGTTAAGTATAATGTTATGGTCTAATAGTCAGGGTAATCATTTTTCAGTAACTGTAAACCTGGAAATATACTTTATCTTGCTTCTAAAGGGTCAAAATGTGATTTTTATCATGTTTAAAGTATAGGGAGGTGAAGGTGATGTCATGACCATCAATGGGTGGGGCTACAATTAGCAATAAATCACTGATTTGTTTCAATCAATCACAAGGCTTTTCTCTTTACCAACAGACAAAATGATTTGGTCAAATTATTGCATAACTGGTTTATGTACTGTGCCTTCACCCAACATTTATGTCGCCATACCTCATTCCCTCAGCAATAAAGCTGTCAGGAGTTGAATATTGGGTTTACAGTGACCTCTAGTGGAGGGATTCTATTAATGTGTACAATCCTGTAAATGTTGATTACAAAAACACATTCCATTTCTTCTGAAACTGTTGAAATAGTTGAGAAGTTTTCCTCTATAGATATAGGGTTGTGGAGCTGTTAAATAACTCAGTGGTGGAATTAACAAGTTTTTTTATTCTTTAATATTTTTTAATATTTGTGCCTCTGGACTTACTACTCCAGCACCCACACCTATGCAAAGGGCACTTGAAATGAAATACTTCAACTTTTGTGTTACCCGTACCTATGTGTCAGTCACTGCTCTATCCCCAAGACCGGTTACAGTCCAACAAAACATAGCAAACAACAGAGGAAGGTGTTTCACGTATCACTCACTGATGATAGCTGTTAGCCTGGCATGTGATTGTGAGGAATGAATGCAGCAGTAAATTGAAAAGTCCTGCTTAATCCCAGTGGGGTGAAGCAAACTGTGTCCTGTCATTGTCATTAGTCACATATTGCTATGAATCTAAAGTTGGAGCTCAAACCTGTAACACAGCAGCCTGGGATGTGCCCATAGCAAGCACGATTCTTCTCAGCTTCTTTGCAGCCCTGTACATTTAGTCTTATTAGAGAGCTCTTTCAATCTCCTTCTTATTAAGTGTTGCTTGACGCCAGGAACATCTACTTACATTACTTTCCTGTATGTTATCTTTGGTAAATTACCACTAGATGGCAATATTTGTCAACAATACATACTCAAATTACTCTCCAAATTATACCCTGACCTGTTAGGCCTTGATGTCTTAAATTAGATAATATTAAACTATTTCAGTTTTATTAAGGTACAAACACATATGCCATATATGTACAACAGACAGCTTGATTTTTAAACAATGATTTATACAGAGTCCAAAGCTGGAGCTTCCCATAATTGTTTTGAAAAAAATCAATATTATTCATCAAATGGAACGTTATCAACTCTGATTTTAAAATGATAAATATAAATATTTAATAATTCAGTGTAAAATTAGCAGATATACACTAACTTCCACAGAACTCCTCTTCTAGTTTGAATTTTCACCTCAAGTATAAATTCACAAGAGGATCAAGAATCCATTTCAGACACAAACCACTACTTGCATTAACTGTGAACCAGTATTCAAGCCCACAAATATATAAGATTGTAGTTTCACTTCAGAGTCCTGACCTCATTTAACCATCTTGCTGAAAAGGTTACAAGCTATGCTGCACACTTAAACTTCCAATACCACATCAGTGTTTCAGGCAGAGCTCAGACTGAAATAATACTGATAACACCATATGTCTTACAAACAAACAGTGACCAGGGAACACCTTCCCCAGCTGGTCTGAGTTTTGCATTGGCACATGCAAAAGGGTCAAGTGACAGAATTTCCATCATGAGCTCACCACATACCTGACCTAGTTAAAGTACCATGTATTAGCCTGGGTGCTTGACCTCAAGGACACACCCACCTGTCAATAAAAGTTTATATTCCAAAGGCAATCACGGACATAATGAGACAATATGAGAATCACATGCAACATTACAATCAACTGTTAGCCTCAGTGTAAATTCTCCGTTAGGTAGTGTGTAAAGAGATTATTTTTGGAGGGGTAGATATGTGGATATCCAGGGAATCCCCACGGGTATGCTTCATGTCATGGTCTGAAGTCACCCTTGCCAGCTTTAAAAAGGATCAGTTACCCTCCCCACACCCGTCATACACATACACCCTTGGAAAAGAAACATTACCACCTGCTAACCTTTTTATAGACCTTGCTGCTGATTTCATCTGACTCTGTCAAGTGCGTCGCGCCACCAGCGACAAAAGAAGCCTAAACAGTAAGCCATGGCGGGAGTCGGAGTCACCATCACGCACTGGGTTAGAAGTCCAGTGCGCTACCAGTCCCACTTCGAAGCGGGGGACTTGGAGGACCTCGCGGAGGACCATCGCCTGTTCGCCCTTCCCGGGCCTGCTACCGCAGAGATTAGGGCTGAAACCGGAGAAGCTGCGGCAGCAGCAGCGGCGGCGTCGACAACGGGGGATCACAGCGACGGACGGGGCAAAAGAACGGAGCCCGCCTTCCAGGTACTGCTGGACGTCACCCAGTTCAGGCCCGAGGACGTTTTGATTCAGGTGCACGAGGGCTGGCTGCTGGTCAAAGCTCAGCACCCGTCCAGGATGGACGAGCACGGGTTCATTTCCCGAAGCTTCATGCGACAGTACAAGCTACCAGATAACTTTCAGGCGGGGGACTTAAGAGCTATGTTGTGTCATGATGGAATACTCGTGGTAGAGTCTAAATAATTTGTCTCTGGAGCCCAGAAAACAGCACTGTTAATTAATTACCCCACTTTAGTAAAAACTCCAACAACGATAAATATCAGGAGACTGTAAACAGATTCTACCTGCATGTGGAAAGCTTGCTGTTGGTTTTAAGTCAGAATATTGGTTTAACGCTTTTATTTTCCAAATAATTTACATAGCTGTGTTTATTATGCAGTTGTAGTAAAACTGGTGTAAATGTAAATCAGGCTGTAATTAAACTGAAACATTTTAAAGTAACTAAGTTGTTGAATGCATGGATGGTCTCTGTGTCATTAATTTACTATTTGAAGAAACCTGTTAAAGAAAATGTTAAGGTGTTTATTTGAACCTATGTATACAGCTCCCCTTCTTGATTATTATTGATAATTATGAATACATTCAGAAATGTGACATTTAGGAAGAGGTCTTGCACTGTCAAATTCAGAAATGGAATGTTGTAGATTATGATGCCCTTACTCCTCCACCCATCCCCCAAGCCTCCTATAGCTGTAATTCTTATCAGAAACGTCTGAAACTGATAAATGTTGAACACAGCAGCACGTTTGCATTGTCTGAACCCAGAGAGCCTGACTTCACATCTATGAATAGCTATGGAATGTTGTGCTTGGGACACGTGGCCATAAAATGTGTCTTGTCTGATTTGCCCGGGACAGGTTTCGCATGCTATTCTCTCAAGAACCCCTTGGTGTAGTACCAATTTGGACAATAACTGCAAGGACATAATTTGCAACAAGGAAAATAATATGTTGCCTTTTGTCAAGCATATTTCTCTTTGATGTGATTGACGAAAATAATTGTGATGTCATATTCATTGTGTAGCCTACAAATTGCATTGCTACATCCCTAGATATTAATGTATTCATTTCAACCACCAGGTAAAGTATCCTTTATTATATCCTTTTATATGGTTATGTTGTTTTGGAGGGAGAAAGCGGCTATCTGCCATGCTCTGTGGAGTTTAAAGAATGACATTAAGTTGGTCAGTGGACCCACTTTTATATGAAAAGCTCATTATTGTATTGTGCTGTAGTGGAGGAAAGATCAGACCGTTATGGACCATAAGCTATAAAAATATAACCGATATACATCGCATTTTTCACAGTAGCGTGTGAACAAATCTAGATTTTTTAAAAATAAAAATGTACGCAGTTTTAAGATGTTTACACCAGTTCACTTTCTGGCACGTCAGGTAGCTGCGGTCGATTCGTGTTGTCTGATTGATTGTGCAGGCTCGCTTGGCTCCTCCCTCGATTATCCAGACTGATTACGTGTGGCGCTGTTGCAGTTCAGAAGGAGAGCGAATGTGCTTGCTGCATGATACATGATTCCAACTGCAACTTCGACTTTACACGGGAGAACTATTGGATGCGGGCAGAAATCAACTTTTACCAAAGCAGAGGACTTACTGCTTTATAAAGCAGCCGTCCTAACTTCAGCGGACGATCTTGCAGGTGGGAAAGCAAAGACTCTAAGAAATTGTTAAAAGAGGTGCTTTACAAAGTGCCTCACAGTTGTTCGAGTTTGGTTCGGCTGACTTGCTGAGTCCGTCTCCGAGAGTTAACTATTATTCTGTTCTGTACTGCCCCTCTCTCGTTTTTTCCAAATTATGGCGCTGAGAGCAAGGGCTTTGTACGACTTTAATTCCGAAAATCCTGGTGAGATTTCAGTAAAGGAAAACGAAATCTTGACTTTATACAGCGAACAAGACATAGAGGGCTGGTTTGAGGGCGCGAACAGCAGAGGGGAGAGGGGGCTCTTTCCAGCTTCTTATGTTGAGATTCTCAAGAACGACGCAACCGCTGCGTTCAACAACAGCACATCTGGGGATGCGTACCAAGGACAAGGAACGAGGTATGCCAACACTCCCAGCAGTGGCTACGATGCCTCCTACAAAATTCAGACTCAGGTCGATAACTTCACTAAAGCGCCAGTGTCCAATTTTAGTACTTTCAGCCCTCCAACTCACCACCAGCAAAATTATCAAACCAGCCAAGGCAGCGACGACGATTGGGACGACGATTGGGATGACAGCTCAACTGTTGCGGACGAGCCGGGAGTCGTCGGTGGAAGTTTGCAAGACTATGATGGGAATGGACCGTCTACCTACAGGGTCACAACTTCTTCGATGTCACGAGGTGGAAACGCACAGCACGCTAAAAGTTCGGCAACTGTCAGCAGAAACCTTAACAGGTTCTCTACGTTTGTGAAGTCTGGCGGGGAAGCGTTTGTGCTGGGAGAAGCGTCGGGTTTTGTAAAGGATGGTGACAAAATTTGCGTTGTGATGGGACAGTACGGACCAGAGTGGCAGGAGAACCCATATCCATTTACATGTACAATTGACGACCCCACCAAACAAACCAAATTCAAAGGTATGAAAAGTTACATTTCATATAAGCTGACACCCACCCACACGCAGAGCCAGGTGAACAGACGATACAAGCATTTTGATTGGTTGTACGCCAGGTTGGTGGAGAAATTCCCCGTTATCTCAGTCCCACACATCCCAGAGAAGCAGGCAACGGGCAGGTTTGAGGAAGACTTCATATCCAAGAGAAGGAAAGGTTTAATATGGTGGATGAACCATATGACAAGTCACCCCGTCCTGGCCAGGTGTGATGTTTTCCAGCATTTTCTCACGTGCAGCAGCACGGACGAGAAGGCCTGGAAGCAGGGGAAGAGAAAAGCGGAGAAGGACGAGATGGTGGGAGCCAATTTCTTTCTCACCATCAGCACTCCAGCGGCCCCACTTGACCTGCAAGAAGTGGAGAGCAAAATTGACGGGTTCAAAGCTTTCACGAAAAAGATGGACGATAGCGTGCTGCAGGTCAATGCCACCATCAGCGAATTTGCCAGGAAGCAGATAACGGGATTTAAGAAAGAGTACCAGAAAGTGGGACAGTCTTTTAAAGCCCTTGGCCAGGCTTTCGAGCTTGACCAGCAGGCGTACTCAGTTGGTCTAAACCAGGCGATGGCGTACACAGCTGAAGCTTATGATGCTATTGGAGAGTATTTCGCAGAGCAACCACGACAGGACCTGGACCCCGTGATGGATCTGTTAGCGCTTTACCAAGGACACCTGGCTAACTATCCAGATATAATTCACGTTCAGAAAGGTAATGCCTTCACCGCATCCGACCTCTTAAGGCTAAGTTGTACAGGGCATTTTCAACAGCACCGCATTAGTCAAGATATGTGGGAATTATCATGTCTTAGTCTTCTGTGAAGGATTTTGGCATGAGTTCATAGATTCAGTGTTTTTAAAATATCTGTGTCGGAGGAGTACACTTTGGCCTACTCTGTCTGCAGCAAATCCAATGCGTAGTAACAATTCTAGTTTGGTTGTAAACATTGAACAGAAAACGGTGCTGGATTACGTTGATTTTTAAATGGTCTCCACTCTAAGTAGTTTAGGTTGCGGGTTGCATTGAAAGTTATAAATGTAAAGACAACCGTTATTTTTACCAATCCAGGATATTTGAATACATTCTGCTATAGTTTTCCACGGATAACTATGTTGGGTTTCAAACTCAGAAAAGTTGAATGATTGGGTTAGTTTGGGTTCTCTTAATGTTTTCGAGTCGTTGAGCACGGAAACACCCTTTGAGAACAGAAGGGATTTACAAGTACAGCAGTTATGCAAGAGGGTGTTTTTGCTTGGTCGCAGAAGTGTTTTCATATGGGGCCAAAATGTCAATATTGCACATAGGCCTACTTCTTGCTTGTGCTGCTATGAAAACAATCCTTAAGAAACACTTGTTGCACCGTGTCCTCGGGATTGACGCCGAGAAGTCATGTTCCATGCCATTTAAAATTTTCCTTTCCAATTTTCTGTCACAACTGTGGGGTAAGCTCACATAGTTTGTGTGTGCGTGTGTGTGTTGGAGGGTGTTACAAGTTGGGCTGTCCGGAGAAGATATGAATGGCATTTTGGTTTTGAAACCCGAGGACCCCTGCTAACAAAGTCTAGTGCAGCCATTAACATTGTCATTAATGGACATTCTTCTGACGTGACAGCTTCTGGCGCGCCACCAGGCAAGATCTGCCAAATATGAAGTAACGGTTTCATTTGAGGGCCCTAAGAATATGAAAACGCCCCTGTGGCCTTTGGCAGACAATTGTAGGAATAAAACAAATAACATTTCCTTTTGATTAGATCTATGACATAGGTCTTTGGGTACTAGTACTATGTTTAACGACGTTATATATCTAGGGAATGTAACTATAGCGTAAATGTAATTGCACCTGAATTCACGGTGTTTACACAGTTCACGTTTTTAAAAATAGCTACTGAAAAAAGGTGTGTTGCCATGTTACTATGCTGTCAAACAATCAAAACATTTATGACCCCCCCCCCCCCCCCCCAGTTTAATTTGTGTCATGGTCCTCCATTGTGTTTGCATGACCTTTGCCAGTATGAACGCGTCAGCAGTCTCCAGCATTATCGCAGAGACAAACTGAAATGTTTGCATTGTGAAGTCTGCCCACGCGAGCGCCACGGTTACATCGCACTGCTGAGTCACATGGGCCGAAACCGTTCTGCTGACGCTGTGTGTGTTTTTCCATGGCTAGTAACCATTACATTGTCATACCTGTGCTAACGTTATATGGCGTACAGTTTCCAAGAAACGCAGGTTTTATTCATTATTGTCACCCCCTTGTGCACAGAATACAGCAAGTTACAAAGCATCGTGTCTAGGGTTGCAGTACATTATGAGGTCAATAAGGATTTAGGCATTTCTTTGTCAGTGCAATGGATGCACAGTGGCAAATAGACATACTTTGTGATATGTTTACAGGAGCATAATTTCTTCAATTTGCGGTTCAAATGCAATCATGGTGCCTTTGACAAACACAGCTGGTGTGATTCTTTTGTGGGTATTGTTTGCTGTCTGAGGGCAATTTTTATTATAGTGTTTGTGTGTGTGTGTGCACATGCACGTGTGTTCACGTGTGCATACAGTAAAGCAATATTTCTTTTTAATCTACTCTTTGCTCAAGATCACATTTACAAATCCTTAATCAAAGTGTCCTCCCTGTAGCTCTGTGCCAGCATAATTACTCGACAGGTATGGCCTGTATGAAACGGTGCCTGTTGAAAGATTTATACAGCAGTAATCTCAGCACAGAACCATGATGTTATATCAGATGAACTGTTTCTAGAAGTGCTGCCAAATCAGGCCAGTTTTTCAAATGAGTGGCTTGTAAAGATTGCACTTCATTATAATGCTGGTAAGCTTTCTGAATTGTAAGGGCCTGAAACATCCTGCTGTAAGAATTCATGCAAAGAATTCTGGCCTTGTGGTAAGATTATTTTAACACCTGCTTAAAACCTGTTTGCATGCAAATGCAGATTTGTGCAACTGGAGGCAACACAATTTTGATTACGGAGTGTCATTCAATAGCAGAAAGAATTAAATTTATCTGACAAATATTGTTGATGTTGCAGCATTTGTCATGGTTTACAATATTGTCCCAACAATAGTAGTATATATATATTTTTTTCCTTTTTTGGTGGGGTGGGGGCAGGGTGGCTGAAACCAGTCATTGTAGAACAAGTAACGTCAATGGATGAGGTCATGCATTTTTACCCAGTGTCCTTCAGTTTTGCACATACCGTTTTGTATAACCTAGTGTTTTGTGGCATTAGTCGTTCATACAATTGACTGACCACGCTACAAAGATATGGAAGAACAGGTAATGAATACTATTACTCAGTCCCACAGGACATAGTGTACTCTCCCATGCATTTGCCAGTATTACTGTTACTGGACCCACACTGCCTTTGTTTAGGAGAGATGCAAAGAATCATGATACATTGTATTAAGGAACTAATTTGAAATATTGGTGGTTGAACCAGTTAGATATCTTTTTATCTCAAGCTTCATTCCTGTAGATAGGGCTCAGATTTTTATGTTGGGCCATTGGTACTGCATTAGCTTATATTGAAAGGAACAGTATTGTCGAAAGAACAGGGCTTTTGGCCTCATCCCCAGTTTCTCCAACAGTTTCTAGGTCAAATAATAAAATACAACTGTATAAAGTAGAATTTATGTTCTTAAGAAAATGTTCTCTACACTTCCAAACCACTGATAGATGTATACCAGTAAGGCTTTAATTTGTTTTTGGAACCATGTTGTTTTAGAAAGAAAAACCTTGTCTTGCTTTAGGTATTCTTTCTAGTGTACATCAGGGAACTCAGTATCAGTTTTATATTAAAAACCTCTGCTGTTTTCAGAGCAGCATACGGGTTTAATTAAGTTGCCTTTTTATAATTAGAAATGCCTGGAATTCGGATGTGTGCTGACTTAATTGCCTACATGATTCAGCTGTGCCACAGTTTAGAGCAATCACAAAGACCCCAAAGTAAGTGGATTTTTCAAAGCAAATGTTTACTGCTGGTGCTCCCATAAAGGAACCAAGTAACTGCGATGAAGCAATTAATGAAGCTCTTGTTAATTGACTTTGTAAGGAGTCAATGCACAATTTGAGCTCTTGTGGCAATAACAGAAGGCCAGCTTTTCTCAGTGCCAATATGGAGTTCACTAGGAGAACCCTGCGTCCAAAGGCTAAATTTAAATAAAATGCAAGTTTGTTCATGAGGCTTAGGCTTTCTAAAACCGCTGTTATGAAAGGATAATCGGATGCTGCTGTGCCTCGGTGCCATCGAAAACAACTGGCTAGTAGCAATTTGCAGGCATTTGCAATGCAAACACAGAATGCACACTGTTAATGGAATACATGTACAGTGTTTGTTGTAAGACTGAAGAATGGTGCTCTTAGTCAACTGTGAACTAACACAGAGTTGTATTTATTCATGTGAAAATGGAGCCCATTAATCTTT
>JAFBMS010002183.1:0-31478 GCA_019788955.1 Albula glossodonta
TGTTTTTTTTTTTTTTTTTTTACAATTATGATTGTTATTGATTAAGTAATTTTCTGGAATGAGGGAAGCTTTGATTCGGTTTCACAGAAAACTGGCTCAGCCGTTAAAACTAGAAAGTAAGGAAACGTCAATAAAACAAGAGAAAAAAAGTACAAATCAAGCAAACTCTCACACAAAACCGTTTTAAGAATTTCCGGCTGATGCAGCAGCAATTGACTGTAACGAGGCTCAAACATTCACACAGGCCGCCTCAGGCTCCTGGAGTGTTACATTCGCCTGCCTGAGTCAGTTGAACTTATCATGTCGGACCTGGCCATTACAGAAAGCTATCAATACAGCCCGCATTAGGCGTGGAACTGTAATCCAAGTTCCAAAGTCTAATGCGTGCAACGTGTCCGATCGGAATATTTGTAATGCCAATTCAGATGAGAACAGCGAATAGCCCTGCTGAAAAACAGTTGCGGACACCCTTACGTTTGAAAGTCGCAAACAGTTGTTCTATAAGAGAATGCAACACAGGGAAAATGCATGTTTGGAGGGGCACGCATGACATAACCGCTGGCAATTATTTATTACTTGCTTCTGACTGATGTTTCCCTCCACAGCCTCTCACGAGGGTTTGTTTCAAAATATTTCTTGATGTTTTCATGGAAAATATGAAATGTGTTCAAAATGGTATTAGCATGTGTATGTAAAATGAGAACAGACAAGGAAATAATGCTAAATGATAACAGAAAAAACTGTTGGAACCCCCCTTAAAATACGTACACTTTTTTGTTAATTTTATATAAAGAATGAAATATGAATTTAAAGGGCAAATGGTTATCTGTGGTTTTGTTTAAAAACAGAGCTGAAAGCATGTGCAGCAAATACTTTTGATAACTGGGTGGTTATCACCATTAGCTTATCTGGGTTCAAACAAACTAGCCCGTCTCCTTACAGGGGTCATGCTCATGCGCGGGTATAGTATTTAAAATATGGAAAGGTCGGGGCACAGATTATGTGTGTACATGTCATTATTGAAGCTCTTACAGGCAGAGAAATCAAACAGGTAAGCAGTCAAGAAATTAATCATCCAATCAATATATCCAGCTATAGATTTATCTGTCTGCCTGTCGGTCTGCATGCCTACCAATACTGACTTGGTGTTGTAAAGCAAACCTTAGAAAGAGGTTTTCATTAAGCTCTTCTTTATTGGCATGGTGATTCTCGCAGGTTTCAGGCCACAGATTAAAAACAATGTGATTCAAGTTAGGTAGTTATTGAATTATAGGACACAATTATCATTTTTAGTGTTCGAGTAGGGTAGAAAATGTACAGCTGAAGAGAGTCCTCCCAAAGAGGGACTGTCCTGAAGCTACAACTCGTGCCACCATGTTGTAAGATGAAATTTTGGCACAGTTGAGAGGGATTTCGTCCTGGGACTATGAAAGCATTGTTTGGGTGATACAAACCCAGATTCTCAGGTCTCAAAAGATCTCAGATATCTCTCACTTCACAGTCCATCATGGGACAGCGCTGAATGTAACAGCCGTTGCCACGCCAAGGACGGGGAAAACTGAGGACTTCTCCGATTCTCAGAGGATTTGATACTCTCTGCGCAACGTTCAATCCAAAAGAAAAGTAACACACGGTGTCTTTCACCTCACTTTCTAACAAGTTACAGTTTGACTCATCAAACATTGTATAGTGTGGAAGAAACTGATAAAGAGTCCAAACCCACCTGCAGTAAAAAAAAAAAATGTCAGAATTCTGGTTATAAAGACATAATATTCAGCCAATGTATAACTTCCAAGAAACAATGTAATTTGAAATGGCAGAAATGTGCTGTACAGAAAAATGGGTTTGTGAGTGCTTAGATAGCACATCTATAATGAGTCACTGCCATTGGAGTCATCTAGACGTGCGATATCTCCAGCCAAAGGTACATAGGGATTTTCTAGTGTTCATACAAGAACACTAGAAAAAATATGATGAAGAGAACAGGCCATACAACCCAGTCTTGGCTCAACATTTAATATCACTGGGCATATTCACGCTGTACATCACCTGCCGAGACTAGAAGGACAGTGTAATGCTATGAAAGCTAAAAAAAAAAAAAAAAAAAAAAAAAAAAAAAAATAGGGGCCAGATTTATCAAAGCCTTTAGCTCTCAGTGACATGATTTGTGATTGGGGCAAATAAACTACCTCAGCCAATCACATGACCTCTTATTCTTTTTGCACCAGCAAAACGGTTTTGAGCATGCCAAACGCCTCTGTAAACCAGGCTCACTGGGTTTTGTAAACGCTCCATATTTACTATTCTCTCATAATATTTTAGTTGTGACATAATCTAATTGAGTAAACTTGGTTACTTCTAAAAAACTAGAATAAATTAAGCTTTTTTTGTGTAGCTGTCCTTGAATAAACTGTCCTGACATGTATGTGAAAGCAGAACACAGCCATCTCTGCTAGGCCAGCATTCCTCTGGCATCCTCCTCTTGGCGTGATGTCAATATCGCTCTCGCTGAAGGGATGATAAAAGAAAGCGTATTCATTTTGCTTGGCCCCAAGGCTAATTGCGATAAATCTAACACAGAGAATCTAACACATTTCTGCCCGGTGTGATTATTCGTTGCTGAAATATAGACTCCCCACTCTGGAGTAGCTAAAATAACAAAAATGCACACAGGGAACCCCTGGACAAGGAAAACACACACACACATATATATATATACACACACACACACACAAATACACACATAAAGGCACACAAACACAACACACACACATTTGAGTACACAGGCCAGATCAGGCCATATAGCAAGAGCTACATTTAAGATGATAAATGAAGAAAAAACATTTTATTAATTCGTTTTTTGAAAATGAAGGGTTAAGAAAACAGTTATGAATATTATGCAGGAGAATACATGCTAAACCATGCAAACCTACTTTTAACATTTGCGACAGCAGAGAAAAAGTAATGCCCTTGCAAAGTGGCTTTGAGAAGAAGAGTAAAAGCAAGTGACGTTATGGGGGGGGGGGGGGGGGGGGGGTAGACCGAATTGAGGGTGATGGCAAGCACTCTGAATAGTTTTATGCTGGTCTGCCCTTTCACCCCTCCCACTGAATGTAAGACAGGACCTTATGAAGATAAGGTCTCCTGCGGTCTTGAACTCTAGTGTTGAAAAATCTCTTTGCATGTCTGACAGACTGCTGCGACACGTAAGTAAACTTCTCCCGTATTGTTTTGCTCTTCTATGGAAACCTCTGTTCCGTCATGCTGTGTTTTCCGACTCACTTTCTTACTGGAGCGGACTGTCACGAGAGCACATCAGGGAGAAGTTTTTGTCGTGACGCTAAAACGTGTTTGTTACAAGCTCGTGCGCTGCTGGTGCAACAATTCTTTTGATAAATACCTCAAATCTAACATAATGTCTGTTTCAATATGTGTCTTATATTGGGTGATGCCTCATATTAAAAGTGCTCTGTGATTTGTGAGGGAAATATGCAAAACTACAAGTGCTAAGAAATACTCTTCACTGTAGAACGATTCTAGCAACTTCTAATCTGCTAAAGTACAACTATGGTAAATGAGTCGTTTTTCTCATCTGGTGACATCTAAAAATAATCAACATAGTGTTGCTATTAAAAGCATAAAAATCAATGCTTCCTGTATTTCTTTAACACATACCTACCTTTAAATGCAGGTACCAAGCAGGAAAATTGAAAGCCCTTCAAGTCTTATGCAAAAGTGTATGAATGCAGTATCTGGGAATCGATCTGATTGTGATCAAATGTGCTTTACGAGTCTGGAGAGAGACTATAACGCATTATCATAACAGGGAGGAAAAGTGTGTTGTGTTGGTGTGGTGTGTGTGTGTGTGTGTGTGTGTGAGGGGAAAGAGAGGAGAAAACCTACTACAGAGCAATGCCAGATAGAATCTGAGCCAGCAGTCTGTTCTCCTGATAGCTGTCAATTCCTTTATCTGCTTCTTTAATGATTCCCACTGCATAGTGCCACCGCATGGTTTTTGCTATTTCAGAATAGCGAAATGCGGTGGTACTGTTAAATATAAACAGCTCATCGTTTGAAAGCTAGTAAAATGCGAAATTTGTTGTAAAATGATGGAAATTGCTCTGAGTGGGCAATTTAACCCAATATGGACTGTGAGACATTGTACGATGTGTTTGTGTTTGGGGGAGCGGGGTGGGGGGGGGGGGGGAGAGGGGAGAAAGACAGGAAGAGAGGGAGAGAAAGTAAAAAAAAAGGAGTGAGAGAAAGATTAAAGGGGGTGTGAATGAGAAAGAACGAGAAGAAACGTTTCATGGAAAATTCCATGGCTAATTTCCAATTAAAAGGCACTTTTTAAGTGCAGTGTTTGGGGATAAGCTACCACACCTATTTAGTATTTTTTTTAGTTATTTAAGAACCGTGGTGTGTCCAATGCTGGTGAGAGGGGGAAGGCAAAAAACAGTTGAACATAAACAGTCAAAAGTGACTTTAGTTTAATCTAATAATAATCTGTATCACAAATACAAATAATGTTAGACTAAACACAACTCAGCACAACCAAAGCCTAAAGAAAGAAAACCCAAAAAGACTGGGACAACCTTGTGCTTTAAACAGGATGTTGTCACTTGGAGAAAGATTCATTGGCAAATTGATGGACCCCCAGTCCAGATCAGTCAATCAATCAATCAGTCAGTCAGTCAGTCAGTCAGTCAGTC
This sequence comes from Albula glossodonta, assembly GCA_019788955.1. Classification (NCBI taxonomy): domain Eukaryota; kingdom Metazoa; phylum Chordata; class Actinopteri; order Albuliformes; family Albulidae; genus Albula; species Albula glossodonta. The sequence goes on from JAFBMS010002183.1 coordinate 4,713, forward strand.
AGTCAGTCAGTCAGTCAGTTAATCTGTTAGTCAGTCACTCAGTCTTTTTCTAATCCCTAATTTGACCAACAAACTGTCACACAACATTTCAAAATGGGTATTCTCCAAAGGGAACAAAAAATCAGTAGAAAAACCTCTAGTGTGAGAAAATTTCTCCCTAACCTCTTCAAGCGTCCATCCAGCTACACTCCTAAAAAGAATAACTCACTGAATACAAAACGCAATGAAAAAAAAAGAAAAACTGGACAGAGTTTTCTAAGGTGACAGGGCAACTCAGGTCCTCTGTCGGTAGAAGTGATGCTTATGAAGCAAAGAAACAGACCGGCTAAGAATAACCAATGAGTTCAAGGACAAGCTGATATCATTCCACAAACATCCAAACCATTTGAGATCAACATGTACCACTAAAGGAGCGACACAACCACAATAACATTGTTGTGGTGTGAGAGACGACTACCAGGAATTACAACATATAATATTCACTTCTCTTTTTGTCTCCCTTTGCCGACTAAAGGAATGACCAAATCCTAAAAATAGGTCAAGTAAATTCGGTTATATCTTTTGATAGCTTATGTTTAAGGACTGAAAATAATTTCACATCGTGTACATTTTTTTCAACCTTATACACGATCTGGAGGGATCAGAAGGAGATTCTTATTTGACAACAATCTATTCAGGGGGTGAGAATTTCGCTGATATGACAGGGCCAAGTGAAGCCTCACTGTTATCCACGTGAGAACCGACGTTTGAGTAACATAGAAACTGCTGCGCAAGCTGCAGGAACTTCTCCAAAAGCTGGGGTCGTTGACTTACGGTGCAGACGGCGCAGCGACAAGTCTGCTTCTGTTTGGGTTAGAAAGGTTTCTGAGGTGAGAAGAATCAGTTTGACTCAAGGATCCCCTGCAAGAGACTACAGAGAAAATCAGAGAAAAGTAATGTTCTTTTTTGTCCTTTTTGGAAGAAAATGTAAGGAGGGGACAATTCAACAGATGTATCGTGAGTGTTTTTAATGACTGGATCGGTTTGTAATGATGTTGAGAATTGTTTGTGTAAAAAGAGCATGACTTTATGTTCTAAATTGATTCTCTCTTGCAAGCTATGGTCATTTTTTGCGTGCTAGAGATTCAAGAAACTAAATATATTGCTTTTAACACCTGGCAATTATTTAGAATGATCTTGTTTGATAAGGGAATGATTTTTATTGTATCATTTATTGTATTTTCTGTTCAGCTTGCAGTTAAGGCACCTTTCTGTCCTCAGTTTTTGAGTTTATCAAGGAGATTGCTGAGTGTCCAGAGAAGTTGCAAGCTTGATCAACATTAAAACACCCTTCTTAGCTATCACTCTTTTGTGTAGAGGTATTTGATGTTAACTGGTTAGGGGAAATGGATTTGAATCTCCGGGTTTGCAGGTTCAATTCCAAGGTGGGGCATTGCCATTGTACATTTGAGCAAGGGTACTTCACCTGTATTGCCTCAGTGAAATACTTAGCATATACTACATGACTAAAACGTAACGTTTTGCATTTTCCTCGGTTGAGAGACATAATCCGTCCTTTCATATTCCAAATCTAAGACCTCTGATTTTTAAGACGGTCATTTTGAATTATTGTTTTGTGTGTGTGTGTGTGTGTACACTTCAGTCTGTTGGCAAGTAGTTTTCGTCCCTCTGTGATACAGTTGAAATCATACTTAAAAACAAATCTATTATTGCATTTTTTGTTGAAAATGAATGCTTTACAGTTAATATTTGGTTGATATGTGTGTATTATTATATTGCGTTGGCCAGGAAATGTTACATGTACTAACAACTTTCAAAGGTGCCACCTTAGTTGGCCTTAGAAAGTTATTTTGTAACACAATATTGTCTGGCTAAAAATGGGAAGTTCATTTTATGAGATTCATTCATTATTTTGACCTTTGCACTGACAAGACTTTTCAGCAACTTGCAAAAAATTTGTGACAATGACAGTTTTAAACAGCCAACTAGCGATATAAATATGCTGGTACTTCACCACTTTCCCTAAAATATTAAACAGCAAATCAAGGTAGTTTAACCAGTCATAGGGTTCTCTGGTCAGAAGAATTATTCAACAACATATTTTTTTTTCAGACTTAGCTTAACAGGTCACCTTTTCACCATGTCTTGTCAAGCAGGCATTCAAGGACAGTCAGAAAATGTAGTCTGAGATAAAGATATTGTAGTGACATTTTAAAAACAGGGATATGGTGAACTCTGCATACCAGTACAAGAGTGGATTAGAAAAGCCCGTAAATATTAGCAAAGCTCAAATTTATTGTCCTTTACTCATGACACTTTTGTTAAGTATGGATATGCGGGGGGAGGGGTGGAGGCATAAAAAAGACAGTCATCCCAGCCAATGAAATATACCCTCAGAATTCTGAGGGCACCAATCAGATTGCAGACAGTCTATGCAAAAACATCTAAGCATGTCTGACAGACATTCAGAGATTGATTTACCTGAATTATACCAAGAAAACTTTATGTACATGTATACGCACGGGTGTGTATGTGTGTGTGTGTGTGTATGTGTGAGTGTGTGTGTTCAGAGATTCTTACATAAAGATCTTATTGCATCATATGCCTACCACCTGCACAGATCTCTAAAGCGGAACAACAACTTGTCTCACGCAAGTCTTTGTTTCAGAACTTTGTTTCGTCCGCCTTTTCTCTTCTGAATTTTCTTCTTGTGTCACATTTTCCAAAATAGTGAAGAAGAGTCTTCAGAGCATCGAGATTAGATCAACATTGTCTAGCTTTGTTGCTTCGCCAGCTTTAGCTCATTTGGCTCTTGTATCTTTAGCGCAGACGGCTGCATTTCACAGAATCAGCTACGTTTTTGGAAATGTGTATGTTTTTATCAGATGAAATAAATAAAGACACGTCCTGCATACTCCAATCCAGCTGCATAGCCGTAAGCATCTCTATCCATTATGACGTAGTGCAGCTAATTCCCAGTCCTCTAGTGAGGTTTTTCACGAGGGCAGGGCTTGCACTGAACAAATTGTTTCCGTCACGAAATGCACTAACATCTAAATATTAACAAATTAAACGATCCCCGTGTCCAAGGACACCATCTATCTGCTGCTAATTGCAGCTTTTCTGTAACTGAGCCAGCCTATTGTGTATTCAACTCTAAACATGTGCCGAAGTATGAGATCCACTTATAATGTCAATGCTCCAGAGGCCAAGGGTGTCCCATCATGCATTGCTTGCCACAAATTCAATCACCCCTATTACCCCCCCAACCCCCCCATCTGAACTGGGCTGTTGTCAGCCTCAGTCACTGCAAGCCTACCCCACAGACTTAGGATAAAGTGGCCACATGCATAGTTGTTTAATTCACGTGGTGACTAACCTTCACTGTTTTCAGTGCTGAGGATTCTTGACCAACCATGATATTTTCAATACCAACATAAAGTCAATATATGGTCAGCTCACAAACCTGCAAGCATCTGGCTGGCCAGCAGAGGTAGCTAGAGAGCAATGAGATTGATGGGTTAGACCGGGGAAGATAAACCAAATGATGTTAGTGAGGACCTTCACTTTAGGCTGATTATGGTGTAGCTTGGACACCCAAGCTAAACCACAGATGTGTCTTTACTCCATACATCCTTAATTTTATGTAGCATCTCATTACATTGCAGTCGCAGTGAACAATGGTGCCAGGCCTTGGCCGACCATATTTCCTGCCAGCATTCGCATGAGCTACATTACCAAGCACCAATGCAAGCATGCTAATCCATGATACTGATCAATGCAAACTCATAGCGCATTCCACAAGAAAATGCTGTCCAAAGAGGTCAGTCACCATTTACGGACATTCACACAATGCTTCACATTTTACAAATATTGATAGACATTAAAAATGTCACAGCACCCTTTCCCCACACGCAATTACTTTGTAGGTTATCCCTGGTACGTTTTTGTAAGTAAATATACAAAATGTAGATAAACTCTCCTTTACTGTCATACTTTGGACATATGTTTGATTCCAACTCTCTTGTTTATATTTTTAAAGTTCGATGCTTCACATTTTTTGCCCGTACAAAACCAGTAAAAATGTGAGTTTTGACCCAAGCAAACAGTCCTTGGACTTATGATACTCTGAAAAGCTGTAAGAACACAATCGTACAATACAAGAACACAGTGTTAGACCGTGATTTACGGATCATTAGATTTCACAAAAATACCATGCGAAGAAATACATTTGCTGAGGAGGGGAAACATGATTAAGGCATGCACTTGTCTTGTGACCTGTTTTATATTTTTAAAATCTTTTTTTAATATTTTATTTTTATATTGAATAATTATTTTGATATGGCATTCACAATCACAGAAAAAACAAGTTAACCAGGGATATGTTTAAGTAAAGCATCGTGACATATTTTGTGAGAAAGCATTTTCCCAAAGCTTCTACTACAGTGGACTTTCTTTTGGGGCAAAGAGAATGAGAACCATTAAAATCTTGTTTGGTGTACCATGACTGTGTTGTGCAGTCTAATCTTTTGGTCCCCGGCCCCTAACACTGTGCACACTACTGGTGCTGTGACAGAATGACAAACTACCTCCAGGAAGCACTAAATCGCAAATGTAAGGGACACACATAGCAAAAATAAATAGATTGTCATATTCAGTAGATTGTTTTGTTCAATAGGGAAATTGAGATAGGGATCTTCTTGCTTATTGGCAAAGAGCAAATGATTCCGAGTCACCCAGACCACAAATTGGGATTGTGATCTACTAAGTTTGTTTTTTTGAGGTTAAGATTGAATCAATACCAGCAAAATCATGTCACAGCTTTGTTGAAGTTATTTTTTGAGCATGCGGGGGTGAAAGTGAAAGTAGCAGATGACACGGACAATGCGATAGCTACATTCCTCCGACGGTTTGGTTGCTTGGTGTGTTTTTTTCCCTCTTGGGAGATTAAACAAAATTCTAGAACAATAGGATTTGTTTGTTCTAGAACAAGGGGATTTGTTTTTAATTCAAGTCATGTAACTTCACATGTGCATACATCTAATTTATGAATACAGGGGGTCCTCGACTTACGAACCGGTTCTGTTCCTATGACTTGTCGTAAGCCGATTTTTGACGTAAGTCGGAATTTATACCTAAATTATACCTAAGTTAACACCTTAAGTCAGTCACTTTGTACACACAACACATGAAGGACATATAAAATACAGTAATTAAATGAAACAGTAATAAAAAAAGAGAGAACAATTTCTTATCTTTATTTCTGTGTTCGTATTTACGAACCAAACTGCGTAGGTCGAAACTAGGTTTTTTAAATAATTTATGGAAGTGCGTCGTAACCACGAAATGTTGTAACTCGAGACCGTCGTAACCCGAGGACTCCCTGTATTTACACAAAAAAAGATGTTTGAGTTAATGTCAAAAGCTACCGACGATAAATACGTGAAATCGTCTCAGCCTCCCTACACATGCAAATTGTGGCAGGAAAGGTTTATGTTGAGCATTTTATGAATGAAATTTCAATGCTTTGGTTCAATGCGTTCCCTTTTGCTCTGGCACTTATACAGTTATCACATCGTGAGATACTTGTGATTTTGTCTCATAGACAGGATCTGACAAGACCATATTGGGACAGCAAAAAAATCTGGGGATATCCCTAAGTGCATTGGTGCTTTTTTCAGTATTGAAACCGCCCGACTTGAACATCGTGTTTCTTTGTTTTCCTCACAAAGGTAAAGAAGCCAAAGTCCATTCGGACAACAAGTACCGTTATAACTGTTGACATCAACTTGTTCCGGTGTTGTTATTCCCTATGTCCTTACGGCTGTGCAAGGCCGAGCACTCAGAAACTCTGCGGTTGTGCGTGGTCCACCGTTTTCGCAGGTGAACCTAGAATGTAGGAAGACGCTGCGGAATTTCGCCCATCACCTCTGTTGACCCAGATCCCGGAGCGGGTGAAAGGTAAATTCAGTGTGGACATGTCTATCGGTTGTCTGTCATTGGTGATGTCATAGTACCCCTGTGTACCGGCTTGATCTGTGTTTGGCTGTGAGCCAGGGGACAAGGCAAACATTGCTGCAGCCCAAAGGTCCGCCTGGTGGCTCACACAGTAAGACTTTTGTCTGGGAAGCAAAGGGGAGTCCTGAAATATACAATTCTAAAATAATGTTTCAGAATTGTATTCTGTGGTACAGTCTTTGTGTACTACAAGTATGGCTTCACGGTCTTGCTGTATCTCAGGATTTTCATTGGCTTATAACAGTTTGTGGCTCTGCAGGTAACATGCTTTGAGCATGCATATCCAGTATCTGCTTCAACGATTGGCCGATATGACCTGAAATTCCCAGCGGCCCTGTGCTGCTTGGGTCTGAAACCCCCTGAAAGGGAACGTCTGCGGGATAGAGTGAGCATTGTTATAAGCTTCACCAAAGACGACATTCATTCTCTGCAGCTTGCAATTGTGCAAACACTGTTGATTAACAAAACGTCTGCGGCCAATGAGATGCAGCTGTGTGTTTTTATCAAATACAGTATAAATAACTAAACAAAGTTATTTTATAAAGTCAAGACTCTTGGATATTGAGCATTTTTGCAGATAATGGATGACCTCCAGTCCATATGATATCGCGTGGCCACACTTCCCCTTTTCAGAGACACTGAATGACCCCTGTTTAGGGGACGTTTGAGTACATTCATAAGGAGATGTTTTGACCAGAGACTTGGTGCCAACCAAGAATGTGAATCAAGCCTCCATCATTGTGTGCCTGCCGCAAGCCCGGCCATGATGGCTTCGCCAGGTGTTCCCCGACAACAATGCGAACCGTCAGGATGCAATCAAAAACACAATGAGCGGGCATGGGCCAGGCTGTCTGGAGGGCTCGCTGCCCTTGTTTTCATTGGTGTGGAGTCAGGTGATTGCCGAGGGAGAACAATTGTGAAACCCCCAATCTCAGAACGCCTTCGCAGGAGGTTGCTTTAATCTCGATCCAGACGTTACGCCCCGTTTCCCGTTCCAAAGCCCCCCGATATTTCCGCGACTGTGCTCCCAGAGCGTTCCCGTATCGCCTCTCTTCACCCGACGAGCCCATTTAACGTACGCATGTGGAACACCTTTTACGTAAATATTAAAGTGCACTCAGCGACTCAAACATGAATCGACAAATACATCAGCCCCAGACGCCTTCCTCCTTTAAGCATTGACGCTATGTGTTCCGTAATCACCTGAGACAATCGATCACCTCAGTTTGAACCCATCCGGTATCATTCAACAATGTTTTAACAGCGATAACAAATTCCCCTTGTCTCTACAAACTTCCCTCTTCAAGACTTTGTTTTGATCAAAAGGACAGCCTTGTCATTTTGGGTCCAAAAATGTTTGCACAACCTTTGAGTTACTTCAACATTTATAATTAGTTTCCTACAGATTCAATCTGTCGAATGTTCGGTTGTACAGCTGATTTAAGTACATTTATGATAAATGTATAATTTCCCAAACTCCACCCTACATTAAAAAAGGAATTTGGTAGTGGGAGTATTTCACCATTGAGAGATACATTTTTATAGCAAAACTGAAATTGATATTCCTCATGCCATCCATTCCAGGCAAAAATTATTGAATGGAAATTGAAAAATAGATGTTTAAAAACACCAAAACCATATTTAATTTGGGTTGGGTCGCTTTCTGTTTTCCGCAAAAATAACACAGGAAATGAAGGCCTTGCGATCCTGCTCTATGAAAGTTTGCCTCGGACTACCTTGGACGAAAGTAATTTTTCTGTATACGTGTCTTCAGGCCTGATATAAAATGGTTGGAACATTTGATTTCCCGGTTATCTAAATACAGGGCTCAAAACTACAGCTCTGTCACAAAATTGATTTCTTTTGGCAGGACCAGGAATGGACAAGCGAAGGGCTAGAACAAACATAAGTCACTCACTCCGCCTGTACCAGATTGAAATCGGCAATGAAAATGCAGTCATCAGTAATCTGCATTACTCCACACATTACAAGCAATACCGTTCAGCCACCTTTTAGTGCTTCGCGGCACGGTATGTGATATAGATAATGGTGATTCATGGGCCCATGTAACCAAGCAACGATGTATTCTCTGAACGCCTTCGCCTTGCTTGTTAAACCTTATTTTCATGTAAAGTCGGTGTAAATATTCTCCATGCAGAATGCTACAAGACTTCATTCAAGACCAAAATGGTGGTCAGTCTCTATTCTGTATACCGAAATAGAGAAGGATCGGGGCATGGTGACTGACAAAGCTGTGACTGTCCGTTAGAGTCATCATCCCTCGTCAGTGGTGGGACGAGCGGGGGAAATGTGTTGCGCATAATGAATTTGATTACCAACACTCACACATACACTAATACGGGTTTACTCACACTCAAACACATTAATATACATACATAATAAATACATACACACTGACCCACATACATACTCATACTTACACACATATTCCTGTATACTTGCATGCTTTCACACATGTTGGCATTCACACACAAAAACATACACACACACACGCACTCACTCACATTTTCACTTATCCACACACACATGCATGCATACACACATTCCTGTATATTAAAATGCACTCGCGCACTGGCATGCACGCACACAAACACACGTACACATGCCAGAGCACTCACTCATGTGCACACTCACCCACACACACACATGCATACAGATACACACACACACACACACATACACTAACAGATTCCAGTGCTTATGGCTTATAAAGAAAGTGGGCGTAAGAGTGAGACACAGTGAGTGTATGTGAGACACAGTAAATATGTGTGTGAGAAAGAAAGAGAGAGGCAGAGAGACAGAGTGCACGCAAGGCTACAGGGTCCCTCCCTTCTGCCCATATCTCCCTGTCCTGCCCCTAGTGGCATGTTCCCTGGCCAGGCCCCTGTGGGAAGAAAGATAGGATCCCGCTATTACAAACCCAAAATACTGTACACACTGATACTGTACGCCCTGCAACTCTGCTCTGGTAGCCCCTGCGTATCTCTGTGTCAACCAATTTGAACCCTCTCAGCTGTCGATGGTTTCGTCTTCGTCCTGTGCGAAGAACCTCGGAGTGGTGATCGACAACAATCTGTCACACCCATCGCGGCGGTGAGCCGGGCGTGCAGGTTCTTCCTGTACAACATTCGAAGAATCTGCCCCTTTCTCACCACCTACCCTACTCAGCTTCTGGTCCAAGTGATGGTTCTGTCCCGCTTGGACTACTGCAACTCCCTTCTTGCTGGTCTTCCGGCGTCCGCTATCAGACCCCTGCAGCTCATCCAGAATGCTGCAGCTCGTCTGACCTTCAAACTCCCTAGACCCTCTCATGTCACTCCCCTGCTCACTGTCCTCCACTGGCTGCCTGTTATTGCCCGCATCAAATTTAAAACTTTGGTGCTAGAATACCAGGGTGTTAAGAGGACAGCTCCAGCTTACCTCCAGAAGATCATCAGACCCTACACCCCTGCCAGACCCCTCTGCTTTGCCCCCTCTCTGCTCTTGCACTTCCAGGTCAAGCCTCCCAGTGGTGGAATGACCTTCCCATGGAGGTCAGAACAGCAGAGACACTGGCCACCTTCAAGCACAGACTGAAGACTCACCTCTTCAGGCTGCACCTCTTCCCTCCCCTCCCTGGCTCTCAGTAACGTCTCTGCACTTATCTGCACTTGTTTTTTACTGTGATTTGTTTTTAACCTAGGCTGTCGTTGTTAGTTTTCTCCTTAGATAGTCTATAGGGGAGTCCTGATCTTTTCAGTCACCTTTGGCATTTAGGACTTTACCCCTCTCTAGGGTTATCTTTGCATTTTTTTTGTACCATTCTTATGCACTTTGCCTTGTAAGTCACTCTGGATAAGAGCGTCTAACAAATGCCCTTAATGTAATGGAATGTAATGCTGAGCTTTTGCCAAATTTTTCATACATAAGGGACATACTGGCCTATTAAAAATAACAATACATGAGATTGGTTATAATCCCACATATTGTTTTCTTTTTTACTAAAAAAATGTCTAAGGTCCTGCTGAACCGGTTGCCGGTTTAACCTGGAGCATCTCCACGTTTAAAGCAAAACTCACAATGAAGTAATATCAGCCAATGAGAAGCATGTATTTGAAGGTTATATGCAAATAAGGTATATGCAAATAAGCAATACGCAATCAGAAGTCACGAAGTCACAGAGCATACAAAACAACGCAAGCTGGAGCGCAAATAACGTAAGATTGACATTTAAATATGTCAATTTTAGGCGATAAATAGCGATAGCTAATTCCATTAAAGCAAATGGGATGAGGAGGGAGGAGACAGTTTTACATGGGGGATGGATTTGGTCAAGATTTTTTTCCAAGGAGGATAGTATCACCCCACATCCCCCCTGAAATTGAGCCCTGAGAGTACCTGAGTACAAGGTGACCTCTTTCACCGATCACAGATTATATTGGACTATTATCATTTAATCTAATCTGCTATTATCTAATAATGTTACTATCATTATCATTAATGTTCTCATTAACTAACTGTATGTGAGCTATGTAGATTAAGTTTAATTACCTAAAAGCTAGATTTTGAAAAATCATTTTATTTATTTTTTGATAAAAGTACCCTGGGAAATACAGTGTGTATGTGGAAAAAGACTACCCTGACCAATTTAAATAATAATCTTTAAAAGGCCGTGAACACTTTTGCCGACAGCATACCCGTTCCACAGTGATGAACGCTGGGGCACATGCATATTTGACATATTCTCGTGAGCTTCTGCAGTAAAATATATAATACAACAAATCCATTGCTTATTGTCAGTGAAGTGAAGAGTTTTCTAGTGCAGGAAACGCCCTGTACTACGTGAGGCATCAAAGCAAAGAGTAATCACGAATTCTCGATTGCAAATCTCCAAATCTAGTTTTGGGGACTAAATTTTTGTAAAGTTTTTTTTTTTTTACAGTCGTGTAAGATTAAGAAACACAATGCCAATTAGCACCATACAAGTTAAAGAAGACATTAGATAAGTCAACTTTTCTACTTGTCACGTCTTTTGCCACCTTGTGATTTGGCAGTTCTGGAAACACACCTTTATCAGACTACGTCACTGCTTATCAAAACAGTAGCATGTGGGAATCTGTCAGTTTGGCTAAAACCGCTTAGGGATCTGACACCGGGCACACGAACTCTCTCATCTTCACCACGGGAAAAGGTAGCATTTCAATTATTATATCCAAAAATGTATTCTTTGCGTTAACTTGCCTCTTCATAACAACTTAGTGAAACCTTGTTAAGTAACGGATTTGTTTTTATTTGTTTGACAGGTGATTAGCTTTTCAGAAGCTAAGCTATCTGCATTCTCAGACAGCCATACTCCCTACTTTGTTGGCGCAAAGTTAGGTGTTCACCAACTCAAATTAAGCGCCAGATTTAATACAGAACACATATTATATTGCTGTTTTCTGTAAACTTTTCATTTCAACTGAGTAAGCATCTCTGGAAGCTGAAGGGGTGTTTGGATGACTAGACTGTATCTTGTCAGTTAAATACTTATTGGGCTGAAGAGTTAAGTCGAACATGCTTTGACTGGCATATATGTCTTTATTTCTGTTAGTTTGTGCTAATTTTGGGTAAGCTTGTTGACAGACTGCTAGAGTACTGGGCTGCTACCCCGATCGTAGTCACTGATTTGCGTGTGGTTTCTGATGTGCTTGTAATCGTTTGTCCAGATCTCTCGGAGCAGCAGAATACCGAGTAGTTTTTGTAGAGTACCCGGGGTGCACACCTCAACTAAATAATACTTGTATTATTCTTATTTATATTCTACATTCTGGGCAATCGATTATTAATTATTCGAAATTATTAGTTTTTGTTGTAAAAGTAGTTGCTCCATGCATTTTCATTTTTCCTTTTTTTTTGTTGTATTTCTAGCATTACCTTTATCTTCAATATCTCTGTTTTCATCTTGTCTTGTTTTCCGGTTACGTTTTTTATAATGCACGTATTACAAGTAGATTTTGGGTTCTGCCAATCTTCGTTAGCCTTCATCACTGTTCAAAGTTTGGCTATTGCAGCTCACATCAGCGTAGATGAGTGGACGTCTGCTTTCGAAGTATGTTTGGGTCAACGCATGCCAAAAGAAGCAAAATGTGTATCTAAGTGTGTTGTGTTTGGAAGGTTAATGCCGAATAGAATGCACGCCATAATTTTATTATAATTATGAACTATTCTCATGCCTTTATATAAAATATCCATTCATTACAAAGTGCACAGGTGTATTTGAAATCCTGAGTAACGACGTTATTCAGGATTTAAAATATCATGTAATTGTTGTGGAACAGGGCTCGTAACGTAGAGTTTGCTTTGACTGTCACTAAAACTTTGCTGTAAATCAGAACGTTATTTTGACTCAGGCAGTGTTCTGAGAGATTAACAGTGCTGCAATAATTTCTAGTAACCTACAGTTTCAGCAAGGTACCTACACATCTAGCCGTCTGAATGGATTGCAAAATGAATTGTAGGCCACTTGAAAGAGTATGCCTAAATGTGGGGTAATTTAATGTAACTTCTCAGAAAAATAGGTACAGGTGTATTCTGCATCGCATGTTCCTATAAGGCCGTGTATTAATTATGTGAAGTTAAGATGCACAAGCAGGCAATCCACAAAGTTCATTGTGATAATGTACGAGTAGACTGCTTTATCATAAAAAGTTATGAAATGGAAAGGAATACGGTGAGTATGCATTCCTCATTTACATATAGAATGGAAACACCCTCAGAATGTAAACACTCTGCTAATCCTCGTATTATTTTTGTCTTTCAACACCCGTTGTATTGAAAAATGTTATTTTAGCACTATAAGCTTAAGGAGACACTATGCCAACTAGCATGTTAAACATGAAAGTAGAAATTAAGCCACCTAAATCTTGTCACGCCATTATGATACCTTGCTGGGATCTGGGAAGGCAGTGCTAGAAACTCACCTTTAGCTGGCTATATAATAACTTCATCGAGACAGAGTGGCTTGTGCTGGTCTGTCTACATGAAACTGGCTGAAACCCTAGAGGGATCTGGCCATGGGTGCATGACTAGCCTATCTGCAGGCTCTTGGGTGCCACTGGGGAATGTGGAGTGGTAGGACTGGTTCCTTGGTTTTCTGTCGGAGCTCCATGCCCAACTGTGGTTCAGGGGTGACGAGAGCATTGGGCGATGGGACACTGGTGCAGTGGAAGGGGAGGGGCCAGGATGCCACAAGTCTTGAATCGAGACCTCTGACCAGACATCTGGAAACGGCGCTTCGATTTTTCAGCGCATTGTTGGCGAAGTTCTTGGTGCCCTCGGGTTTCATTGAGGGCATTTATTTGCCCTAGAAAAGTTTACTTGAAGCGACTATGTTTATTACACAAGAACCAATGGAGTGTTTCACCTCTCAGAACGTTTGCTTGAAACTGGTGTCCTGTCTCTATGAGATTGTGATTGGTCGGAAATAACACATGATGGGAAATTCTGAGCAGGTTAAGTTTGTCTGTCTCTTCGATCTATAGTGGCCGCTCCTGTTTGGCTAGGAGCCTGTCAATTCAGGAACCAAAAACACAGGTGACTTTGGCATCCTCTCACAACATAGGCAGCATGTAACGCTTAATTTGGTGTGTCTGCGGCATGGAAAGAAGTGAGGGCTGGTCGTCGTGAGAATCAGAGAAGTCACATGTCACGGCATCCTTCTACTGAATCCGGCAGAGGGAGTTCACTGTGGTGGACTAAACAGTTCGGCTGAGTTCAGATGAGAAATAAAGGGTTAAAACAAAAAAGAAGTATCACTTGACCATCTGTTTATTAGCAAAGAACATTTATAAAGTAGGTTGGCACTGTGCCACAATGGAGAAGACAGTTTGTTAGACTCTGGCTAGTCAACAAACATATTTGCAGCCTATACAGTAGAATAGCCAGTGTCTTATACGTGAAAGAATTAGCTGAGGTAGAATAGCCTGTTCCTGCAAGTAGAGAGGGACACAGTGCCAAGGAGATGGTGCCAAGATATCCGCGGTGCACCTCAAGTGTCATGTCAATAGGCCTCAAGACCCAATCCACAGTCACTCGGCCAACAACGGGGAATCTCACACACCTCACTGGCCCGTACGCGTCTTTGGCTGTGAATTTGGAAGGTGTCTCAATGAAATTTAATGCACCGAAACGTTTCCCAGAGTTCTTGCCGCCATGTTGTCCATCATCCATCGCCCCCACAAACATTTCATCAGAACCCCTGAGCTAAAAACACTCTCAAGCATCCGGCCCGCTGAAACTTGAGATCTGTTCACAGCGACTCTTCACTGTGTCACCTGACTTTTATAAATATTGCCCCGCGGTATTAATATGAGGTGTTTAAAAAATCCAACTGTGGTGCCAAGCTGCCACCAGTTAGTTTCCAGAATTTTGTCAGAGGGAAGATATATTGTAGAGTGTTTAATTATTTAAATATTCATTCGCAACAAATATTTTCCCAGATTGCTTTATTGGACACATTAACTTATCAAAATAGTTTATATGCTACCATAAATGCAAATGAAAAGAACTGACAGAAAGCAATGTAATGGGAAAGCGTGGTTAAGAGGCACAGAGCTTCTGTTTCATTATGGGCCTATACTACCCAACACCTTCCAAACCACCTACCTCACCGCATGCTACTGGAGGCTGTATGTCTGTATGACCAAAAAATATTATGCAAAGAATTTGTTTTGAAAAAATAATTAATTGACATATACATAAATTAATAAATTATTTTTGGTGCATATTTACAGGGTACCCAGCGAACAAAAATGTCTCGGGAACATTGGGGAAGATTCTGGTTAGGTTTTGTGCTGCCGTTGCTATGAAAACCTTCCCCAAACATTTCTTAGGAGACGATATCTATCGTTCCAAAACTGATAGACTGCTAGACCTGAAATTAGGCTTTACATTATGAAACTGTATAGTGTGTAGTTTCCTTTGTAGTTGTGATTTAGTCACTTAAAAGTTGAATTCCTTTTTATTTTCCATGTAGTCATTTCACCAGCCCCTATGTATGCTTTCTCATGCTCCAAGGGGTAAATTCATGTCACCAACAGAAAATATCCATGAAAAGAATATCATTATTATAACAACATTCACAATTCAAATTCACATATTTCAGTAGGAGTAACAAAAACGAATATGAACAGCAAATGAAGGCCATCCCTGAAAATCTTCTTTGTGAATCCGCAATAAAATTCAAGGGAGTTTCAGGAAACTGCACAAATGTGTGTGCCTAAAACACTTACTTCAACCCTGCTAGCGTTCTGGGAATTCACAAGATACTGTTACCAGGGGTATGTGAGAAGTTCAAACAGGTGAGCGAATGTGTTTGTTATGTGCCATACACCACGACATTCACATGTGGTCCAATCGGGAGGAGTTCCGCTGTCCATATCAACCAGGCTCCCCAAAATGGAGGGCGCTTTCTCATTGGCGAAAATTTGCCGCTCTGCCTTGGGCTTTCATGAGATCCACGGCAGTGTTACCAGTAGCATTTTCTGTAGCATTCGCGTTACTGTGGAGCTGTTTCGCAGGGCACTAGAGAGAGGCCCATTTATACATGTATAGAAAGCCGCAACAGAGATATCGCATTCATTGACAGATTGTGCTGCTCTGATTAAGGACGGGGCTATCTTTTGCGGATCACTCAAACTCTACTGCTGGAGGTGGCATGGAATGACTTGATCCTTTTGCTTATGGAAAAAAGCTTACAAGCATGAAAAGTGACCTAGACTACTTGTACGAATTTAAACAGAAAGACCCACCCCTCTCCAGTTATACTTTTATATTACCCCATAGAGTTGGTTAACTCCAGTCCCGAAGGGCTAGTTCACATGCAGGTTATCGTTTCCATGGTTTGCGCTAACACTGGCTCGCTGTTAAAATGACATAGGGATACAAGAATTGTCCTCAGATCTCAGACATAGATCCTCAGACATAGCATATCAGTAGATGCAACTGAAATGTCATGTCAGATAATTGAATCTGCCAGATAAATAGTGAAAAACGTTGGAATGAGATCCAAAAACCAGATTTGACCCTCCTTGGTCTATAATCACATGTATTGTTCTCCTGCTCCTCAGCTTTCAAATGTAGGCAGAGTAAAATCTTGATCGTTGCAATAATGGGCATTTCTGTTTCCTTGTTTATGATAGCCAGTGTGATACTGTCCATATGTGTTTTTTGCTGTTGTTTTCCCTACAGGACTAGGCTAGCCTCTGCCAAGCACTTTGTGAAGCAGCGTTTGTCAAACCAAATATTGCAACCCCTCACATAGATACGTACCTCCTATCCCATCATGCTCAGTGTTTCTGGCATCTCCCCTGCTCTCCATCTTCACCTTTCACACCTACTGTATTACCTCGTCCATATCAGGTTGTCTTAATCTATTGTTTATTTTATTGTATATCTTATTTTCCTTTTTGAATGTTCAAACTGCCCTGACCTGAATGGGCAAGCACGATTCCACCCCCCTGGGCTGCAAACACAAGATGAAATTCTACAGACATTATTAACACTATGCCATTCATGACTTTAAAAAACACTTTCTAAACACATTTATGAGCATTGAAATTTATTTCACTGAATTTCATTTATGGCTGACGTTCGATACCTCCCTGGACCTGGGAAGTAATCCAAAGTCGGATTTGACGAGTTATAACTCCCTGGGTGTTGGCACGACTAAAGTAAATTCAGTGAATCATGTGTCATGTCGGTCTGAACTCTACTCCCTGTCGTAATTTATTTCGGTTTTGATATAGAACCACAGGCCGTTGTTTATGAAAACACACCTGTAAAAATGTATATCGAGGTATGTACTCGTACGCAGCCTTGTACCATGTTGCGCAGGTCTCTTTTAGTTTATATTAGACAGAGTTGATGAGAGTTTGAGCTGAAGCCAACACTGGTGGATTCGCAGATAGCAGCTGCACAGTGGAATTTCAGTGTTGGAGGTTAAAAGTGTGCAAGTCCTAACATGAACTGATCTCACTGCGTTGAACAGGAAAATGGCCTTGGATGAAAAACTAAGAGAAAGGTGCAGCGGAATTTAAACAATGGAAGTTGAAAGAGTGAAAATCCTTATGTGAACTGGTTTCAGTGCGTTAAACAGGAAGTGGCCCTGATTTTTTTTTTCAGGTCAGGTCTAGATATACTTTCTAGATTCAGTACTCAGGCTGATACTTTCTTGCTGTCACTCACTATTTGTAGGCATGGATAGAAGTAAGTAGCCTATTTGGGCACATTTCTGAAAATTCTTTTTTGTGTGTCTATGTTTGTTTCTCAATGTGCTGAAGTGGAAAAATCTGGCTCCAGATTTGGAAGAATCGAAGTATTTGTTCTACCTGCACACTAAAGCAGGTGATTTCAATAATTACTTCATCTACCTGGCTGAAGAGTTGTGCCAATTCGATCAGCTGGTTTATTGCAAGATGGAATACTTGGTAATACATGATACAACTTTTCCTTTCCTCTGTGTACGGCTGTATGTGTGTATGAGTTTAAATGGGTAAAACTGAAAATGTACAACAGGCTCTGCTTCTCTTAAATTAATAAACCTGTTGTGAGGCTTTCTCTGTAATTCCTGGGTATGACTCCTTAACGTGGCTATCTCTAAAACCTGTACAATAAATCACTCTTAACAGATGCAACTTCAAGACAAGGGAGGAAAAAGAAAAAAGAGACTAATATTTTCTGATAGTTTCGAAAACATAAACCATGTTAAAAAGATCGAACGGCCTGGGCCTACATAACACATAAATGACAAAAGAAGTTGTCAACGTGTGGTTCAGAACAGTGGCACAAATTACTGGATGAACTGATAATATTGAAGGGATACCACACAGCATTCTCACAGTGTTTTACACAGTGTGAATCTGTGTGTTTCTGGGGCTCAGACCGCCAGATGGTACAGAAGCAGCCAGAGAGAGAGAGAGAGAGAGAGATGTGCCATCACTGATGTGGTTAGCATAGGTGTCAGTCAAATTGTCATCATCCGTCTTTGCTGCCAGTAACGCAGCTACGTGGGTGCGCTGCCAACTGAGAGAAATACATCAGATTTCTGAGAAGGGCTGGCCAAACATAGACTGTCTCGCAACCTATATAAACACGGACCAGCTCCAGCCCTGTTTATGAGTTTGGGTTTGAGTCGGCTTGCCGCGCACCTGTTTTATGTAAGTGCTTTGTCTGGTTTTTTGTTTTTGTTTGTTTTGTATTGATTTAAATGCTTGGGTGACTGTTTTTGTTTTTGTTCGTCTTGAGGTAGTTGTTTTAGTGTGCTGTTTGTCTTTTTGGTTTGTTCATTTTGTTTTGATTTCATTGCATGGGTGACCTTTTTCATTTTCATTTTCTTCATCTTCATTTAGTTGTGCTGCTGTGATTGCTTCCCTGATGCAAAGTTAAATAGTTGGGCTATGGGCAGATACGTTTGTAGACACTTGCAAATGATTGTCATGGTTACTATCAGTGTTCATCACAGTGCTATTCTTCTGTGGTTAATTTTTGGCTTTTTTTCTGAGAAACTTTTTCAAGAAGTTTCAAGAACTGATTTTGTATTAGTTGTACTCCACTGACATAAAAACAGTCTGTGTAGTATAATACTTAGGGAGCTGGGCTTGTAGCTCAGAGGTTACAGTGTAGTATAATGGTTAGGGAGCTGGGCTTGTAGCTCAGAGGTTACAGTGTAGTATAATGGTTAGGGAGCTGGGCTTGTAGCTCAGAGGTTACAGTGTAGTATAATGGTTAGGGAGCTGGGCTTGTAGCTCAGAGGTTACAGTGTAGTATAATGGTTAGGGAGCTGGGCTTGTAGCTCAGAGGTTACAGTGTAGTATAATGGTTAGAGAGCTGGGCTTGTAGCTCAGAGGTTACAGTGTAGTATAATGGTTAGGGAGCTGGGCTTGTAGCTCAGAGGTTACAGTGTAGTATAATGGTTAGGGAGCTGGGCTTGTAGCTCAGAGGTTACAGTGTAGTATAATGGTTAGGGAGCTGGGCTTGTAGCTCAGAGGTTACAGTGTAGTATAATGGTTATGGAGCTGGGCTTGTAGCTCAGAGGTTACAGTGTAGTATAATGGTTAGGGAGCTGGGCTTGTAGCTCAGAGGTTACAGTGTAGTGTAATGGTTAGGGAGCTGGGCTTGTAGCTCAGAGGTTACAGTGTAGTGTAATGGTTAGGGAGCTGGGCTTGTAGCTCAGAGGTTACAGTGTAGTGTAATGGTTAGGGAGCTGGGCTTGTAGCTCAGAGGTTACAGTGTAGTATAATGGTTAGGGAGCTGGGCTTGTAGCTCAGAGGTTACAGTGTAGTATAATGGTTAGGGAGCTGGGCTTGTAGCTCAGAGGTTACAGTGTAGTATAATGGTTAGGGAGCTGGGCTTGTAGCTCACAGGTTACAGTGTAGTATAATGGTTAGGGAGCTGGGCTTGTTCGATGGTTATGTTGTAGGTTTCACTCCCATATGAGCCACTGCTGTTGAACGATCAGAGTAATTATATAGTAATTATACTATCCAGCTGTGTAAATGGATGGCAAGTAAAAAATAAAGTAAGCCTAGCACATCACTCTGAATCAGACTGCTCAATGCCATGATGTAAGTATGCACTAAAAGTATGTGCATTTGTTCTCCCCCTTACAGGTTGGATGCTCAGCATTGTTACAAAGCTGTGAAACTTACAGAAGAGGAAAATGTCGGCTGCAAATGAACCAAAGGACAAGTGAGTACCAGGAGCTAGTGACGGGGAGTGAGATTTTACTGAACCAAATCGCAGAGGAGCGACCATGTAGTACCGGTGACTCAATGATTTGGCTGCATTGACTATGGAGCGAGAAAACAGTTTTTATTTGTTCAAATAGGTAATGATTGACAGCTGAGTGTAGCTCCACCCTAATTGGAAACCCCATATCGACCATTGCTACCAGGGAAAATGTTTCTTTAAGCATGACACAAGAACGGGCATGTAGACTGCTGGGATACGGAATCTTTTCTTAGTCTTAAGCATGGTACATGAAGAGGCATATACAAAGCTGGGATATTTTGTCTTTTTCGTCTTACCCGCTGAGTTTACCTCACCTTGGCAATACTGGGTGGGACAGAACATGCCTCTCAAATCAGGGATTAATGTAAACAAATTCAGCTCTTCTTAACACAGTGTGATAAATAAATAAATAAATAAACACCAGATATTTAGCAAACAAATCAGAACGTGCGCTACATATATAGTAATCTACTGTAGCAGTTGCATTAAATTAATTTAATTTAAACAATCCCCTTGATGTTATTTCTTATTTTACATACAAGAAGATTTCTGTCACTGGCATCGGAACGCAAATGTGAAAGGACACATGGCATGCTGGGAAATGTAGTCTTTTGTCTTGACATCTGATTTGTGTTGACAGGTACCACGCTGTTTGGCTTATATTCTTCATCCTGGGCCTTGGAACCCTTCTGCCCTGGAACTTCTTCATGACCGCCACCATGGTACAGTGGCACTGAAAACGATTTATAATGTCATACAGAAGCTCTGCGCTCTGACCACAATTATGTCATTTTCAATATTGTATGACATTGATAAAACATCTTCAAATGGACATTTTGAAACAACTGAATAAAAGAACATAAATAAATGGGAAAAACATTCACTTGGGGACGAAAAGCTTTTTTAGTATAGGTAGACAGTTTTAGTTGTTTTGCAGAAATACAGGTGTGAGGAAGGTAAGCCCTGGGTCTTCCTCTGAATCTGTAGCAATCAGCAGCATTCTACTCTCTTAAACTTCTCAATTAAATCAGCCCTGCCCCTAGGTGGCGCACTAGTTTGTTTTCATTCCTTTTCTTTCTGGTTGTAATTAATGGATTTGATGTTCACCCCCTGCATGTCTGGTAGAATCAAAAAAATCTTTGCTCTTGATTTTGTCGGACGAAGGCTACAACTTTTTCTTCAGCTTTTTTCTACCAGGGTGTTGTGCTTCCCTTGGGCTGACCAATCTGCAGCATGTTTAAGGTATTATAAGGGTACAGACACACATTCCTAAGAGCAGCTGTGTTCTGTGTCCACAGTACTTCACCAGCCGTTTGAAAGACCCTGAGATGGAAGTCAGGGCGAACCTGTCGGGGAACGTCACAGCCGCGACGGGGAACACTCGCAGTGTTCTGGAGGCGAAGTTCAACAACGTGATGACGCTCTGCGCCATGGTGCCCCTGCTGGTGTTTACCTGCCTCAACTCCGTCCTGCACCAGAGGTGAGCCCACCTGCCGGGTATCTCAGCACTCACTATCAACCAGCCAATCAGTCAGTCAGTCAGTAAGAAACCATCCAATCAATTAATCAATCAATCAAGAAAGCAAGCAATCAGTTAATCAATAAGTCAAGCAAGCAAACAACCAGCCAATCAGTCTATCAATATGAAACTATCCAATCAATCAATCAATCAAGAAAGCAAGCAGTCAGTTAATTAGCAAGTCAACCAGTTTTCATTTAACCAGTCAATCAATCAATCAACCAATAAACATCCAATCAATCAAGCAAGAAGCAATAAGTCAGGGGTGTCAAACTCCAGTCCTGGAGGGCCGCAGTGTCTACGGGATTTTGTTCTTTCCTTTCGATTGGCAGCCATTTTAGGCCTTGGAAACCAGGTGTGTGGACTCTTTAGCCAACCAGTGATTTTAATTAATCAATTAAGTGCTAAAACACACCATAAACCAGCTACCACTGCGGCCCTCCAGGACTTCAGTTTGACACCCCTGCAATAAGTGAATCAAACAAGCAATTAATAAATCAACTAACTAGTCAATCATTGAGCCAACCGCCCCATCAGTCGAAACTCCCAACTTATCAATCAAGAATCAAATCAAATATGTGTAATCTGAAATTTGTAGTTTGAGTAACCCGAGTAATTTTGCTCATTGTACCGTGAATAATAAAATCTGAAAAAACATGTGTGCATCATAGTGTATTAATACGACTGTAAAGACAAAGGAGAACATACAACAATATAGAATATGGGTAAAATTCTTCCTTTAAAAGACAACTAATATGCTGTGCCAGTAGCTTTGAGTTATTTTATTTAAAATAGAATATTAAACTAATGTCTGGAATCTGGTAGAGTTTTGCCTTACTCTAAACAGAAGGGCTTGAGCCACGGTGGACATATACTGTAGCATCTTAATGATGTTTCTGCAGCAACTTTTGCCTTGTCTGGTTCCCCCTCTGTACAGACTCTGTTTTTAATGGTTTTGTCACTCCTCCTGTATCCCAGAATCCCCCAGAGGATGCGGGTCATGGGCTCTCTGGTGGCCATCTTGGTCTTGTTCCTCCTGACTGCGGTGATGGTGAAAGTGTCTATGTCTCCCATCTCCTTCTTCGCCATCACCATGATCAAGATAGTCTGCATCAACTGTGAGTACAATTGGACTTGCTGATCCTCATCGAGTTAGGTGACTGTGCCAGTCTGACTGTGTGTGCCCCTGTGCCAGTCTGACTGTGTGTGCCCCTGTGCCAGTCTGATTGTGTGTGCCCCTGTGCCAGTCTGACTGTGTGTGCCCCTGTGCCAGTCTGACTGTGTGTGCCCCTGTGCCAGTCTGACTGTGTGTGCCCCTGTGCCAGTCTGACTGTGTGTGCCCCTGTGCCAGTCTGATTGTGTGTATCCTTGTGCCAGTCTGACTGTGTGTACCCCTGTGCCAGTCTGATTGTGTGTACCCCTGTATCAGTCTGACTGTGTGTACCCCTGTGCCAGTCTGACTGTGTGTGCCCCTGTGCCAGTCTGACTGTGTGTGCCCCTGTGCCAGTCTGACTGTGTGTGCCCCTGTACCAGTCTGACTGTGTGTGCCCCTGTGCCAGTCTGACTGTGTGTACCCCTGTGCCAGTCTGACTGTGTGTGCCCCTGTACCAGTCTGACTGTGTGTACCCCTGTGCCAGTCTGACTGTGTGTGCCCCTGTGCCAGTCTGATTGTGTGTGCCCCTGTACCAGTCTGACTGTGTGTGCCCCTGTGCCAGTCTGACTGTGTGTACCCTTGTGCCAGTCTGACTGTGTGTGCCCCTGTGCCAGTCTTGACTGTGTGTGCCCCTGTGCCCCTCCTGCAGCTTTTGGGGCGGTGCTACAGGGCAGCCTGTTCGGCATGGCGGGGCTCCTCCCCACCTCCTACACCACGCCCATCATGAGCGGACAGGGCCTGGCCGGAACATTTGCTGCGTTCTCCATGATCTGCGCCCTGGCAAGTGAGTGAAACACACAATGACCAACAACTAATATACTAACAAGTTCAACCCTCATCAACGAAAACATCAACAAGCAGTAACCAATCAATAACTAAAACATCAACAAGCACAGTCTACAGAAACTAAAGCACAGATAAGTACAATCCTTAACAACTTAAGCACCATCAAACACATAACTACAACACCATCCACACTGGATTGTAATAAAATATGCTTTGGAGAGCTTGTCTTTGTGCTTTCCCTTCCCATGTGGATTTTGGGAGATGGAGTCTTTTTTTTTTTTTGCTTTTATTTCCCAGGTGGCGCGGAGAATCCACAAGATAGCGCATTCGGATACTTCATCACAGCCTGTGCGGTCATCCTTGTCGCTGTGTTTTCTTACGTCCTGCTGCCCAAAATGGTACAAGCACAGCAACTATTATTATTATTATTATTATTATTATTATTATCCTCTCATGTCATTCTCCTTTTACCTCTTCTTCTTTTAATTGACATGATAATGTGAAACGGACTGAATTAAAGGCAGGTCAAAATTACTATCCAACATACTGCATATGCAGAACATGTCTAAAAAACGTATCTCTAGGGTATGTTGCAATATGTTAAAATACATTTCAGTTATACTAGTGGGTAATTTCAGATTAGTATTGTTTTACACTTGAATGATCTTTCTTCTTGGAAATTGCCTGTTTTGTCATCTCACGCTATAAACTGGTAGGTCTGTTTAACCAACCTTTTTAAGATTTTTGGATGAATTTGACTGCGCAGAGATAGTTTGGCTTGGTCTATATTTATTACAGAAGAATCTTCTGTCTCTGTATGGCTGCTTCTGATTGGAGTCCCGCCTACATAAGATCATGATTGGTCAGAAGTACTGACTGACCATTGGTTCATTAATAAAGAACATGAAGTTGGGCGGTATTACTCCTCACATGTTTATGAATCTGCCAATATATGGTCGCTTATTTTGGATGTGTTCACTGTCTGCCCATGGACAGTCTACAGACAGGGTACTGCAAAGCAGCTGTGTTAACCAACATGGTGAGTGAGTCTGTGATCGCTGTGTTTCTGATCTAAGCTCCTTTTCCCTCCCTTATAGGAGTTTTTTCAGCATTTCCAGGAGGGCAGTGAGTCCAAACCTGCCAGTTATGAAGACAACAAGCTGAATCTGCTGGATAAGGGTGAGTTCCGTCTATTAGCTTGGCCTCGGCTAGCTGCTGTTACTGCCGATTTCAATTTTGGCAGATTGTGGTGATTTTTCCCATGATGCAACACTGTTGGAGCCCAGTGTAGCCAATCAGAAACTGATGTGGTTTAAGTGGGATGCACCACACAGTGTTTTGTGAACCAATCCTATTGCTAACCAGAAGAGTGTAAATTTGTTTTTGGCCTTAATAGAGTAAGAATCTGTTCACCAGCCAAACTGGGCTCTATGTCTATTAACACAAAGTTGACTATTTTCCCTCTATGTCTTAACTAAATGGATTGATGGATGGACATATAGATGATTGCTGAAGTAATGTCCATGTTTTTATGTAAAAAAGCTACAGTTTTTTGGGGTTAATTAGTTTCCATTTGAAGTGCGGCAAAGCTTATTACCTGGCAGGATTAACTGCATTTATATAATGTATAAATTTGACATCACCCTGCACGGAAGTTTAGTCACAGTTAAGAAGTAGAGACTTTAGACCTTTTTTTTATTTAACCCATAAGGAAAAACCTAGCTCCATAGAGAAATTTCCCCTGTGTGTGTACAAGCAGGTTGGCCCCAATCGCATTCTGCCTTTTGGTAAGAAGAATGTACAGGCTGTTTCACACCACCAAGAGAGACCTTTTCACTGAAAAGTAACACTGAAGCATGAGTGAAGAGATGTTCACAGTGACTCACCATGTCCTGTGAATTAGCTTAGTCCTTTAACCTGGGGCAGTCTGTAGCCTAGTGGCTAAGGTGCTGATCTGAGACCTGTACAGTTTCTGCCATGATCAGTGCAGGTGTTGGGCTCTTAAGCAAGGCCCTAAACCCAACATGGCTGCCGAGGGTGTTCGGACCTTGGCTAGTCTAATCAACTGTGAGTCACTTTGGATAAAATTAGCAGTTATGCTAAAGAGGAGATATATAAAGATATTGGTGACGTAGCCTAAACCAGGTGACTTTATATTTATGATGGTAATGACATTTATGATGTTGACTTTGGAACTTTGGCGCCGTGCTATTACTGTAATAAATGGGTGGATATCACTCACTACTTATTATGATTATGATAGTAGTACTGAGAAGGATTTGTGAATATACTGTTTATGATGATGGTTATGAGGATGATGATGGTTTGCTTTGATGACTGAGGCTGGACCCGTTTGCCGTTTTCATGTTTTGGATCATGCGTTTTACGTGGGCGTTTTGCGTTTTGCGTGCTCTCGTCCGCAGAAACGCAGGAGGGGAAAGGGAACGTGGAGCACATGAAGGAGGAAAGCGGTTCGAATGTGTCTGTCGTTGCCATCTTCAGAAAGGCACGTCCCCCCTCCCCGTTGGACAAATGATTTTTCCATCTATCTTCCATCCTCTCTCTCCCTCTATCTGACGTTCTCTAAATCTCTCTCTCTCTTTCTGTCTCTCCTTCTCTGCCTCTCTCTCCCTCTATCTCACCTTCTCTAAATCTCTCTCTCTCTCCTTCCCCACCTCTCTCTCCCTCTATCTCACCACTAAATCGCTCTCGCTCTCCTTCTCCACCTCTCTTTCCCTCTCTCCCTGTTTCTCTACCTCTCTCTTTCTCGGCCCCTCTCTTTCTCACTCTCTCCGTTGTAGTTCAATGCAGTATGCTTTAATTAAAATTAATACTTATTGTAAACATTGCATAACAGTACCATAAGTATACAATTAATGAATTATCACTACAGACACTGTAATTATAGCATCTTTGTTATATAAAAAGGGTAGTGAATGAACATGTGTCTCTGTGTAGATATGGGTGTTGGCGATCAGCGTGTCTTTCGCCTTCACCGTCACCATCGGCGTGTTTCCAGCAGTCCCAGCCGATATCAAATCTACCATCGCCAACGGCGGCCCCTGGGGTACGTGTGTGTGTGTGTGTGTGTGTGTGTGTGTGTGCGCGTGCACATGTAGGAATGCATGCATAACGTGTATGTATGTGTGCATGTATGTGTGTGTGTGAGTGTGCATTTGTGTATGTGTGTATGCATGACCGTTTGCATGTGTGTGTACGCTTCTCAGGTTACCGCAGGGCTACAGAACACTGATATGTGTGAATATATCCATACAAGTGTGCGAAGTCAGAGCCCTGACCATCTATACACCGATAGTCTGTTACAGTCCCCCTCCAAGACATCTTTACTGCACACTCCAACATCCTCACACACACAGAGGGTCAGCAATAGCATATCTCTCATTTCCCTCTGAAAGAAGCCTCACAATTTTCATCACCAGCCCAATCAAACAAATTACTTTACACGCAGCCCTTTAGCAGACGTTGCTATTCACCGTAAGTGCATATAGCACGGCTAACA
>JAFBMS010002184.1:0-31451 GCA_019788955.1 Albula glossodonta
TACGGCTGCGCACTCGGCACAATCACGAACACAGCGCTCACTGTATCAACATGTTCTCATTTCCACACCGCCAAAGTTTCAGATTTATGATGAAATGCAAGAGAGATGTTTTCTGATTTAGTTTGCCTGTATATTATTAATTACATGCTTGTTATTAATGTTGACAAGGCAGGTTTTGCAACACAAGAGTTGCATCATAATTCCCTTCTGTGTATAACTCGCCTTTGAGGATTCATTCTTTTCCAAAGTCTGCTTTTTCCTGTTATTACTGCTGTACAGATATGTTCTGCACTTGTTTATATCTGAGGATTGAAGGATATATTTTATTCTCAGAGAATTGCTTTTATCCTTACCCTCAAAACACTGAGCTGGATTCAGTCACAAGCACTTAGTCTCTCCAAGGGCCTTTGCGATTCAATCAATACAGAATTTAGTATTTTAAGGGCATATAGTGTTTTATTTTGGAATTAAATAAAACGCACTCTGAAGGACATGTTTGCTCATCCTCAAAGCAGATGTGTCACACTCAAAGGGAACAATGTTGCGATGGACACACTCTAAGTTAACAATGTTGCGATGGACACACTCAAAGGTAACAATGTTGTGATGGACACACTCAAAGGGAAACAATGTTGCGATGGACACACTCAAAGGGAACAATGTTGCGATGGACACACTCAAAGGGAACAATGTTGTGATGGACACACTCTAAGGCAATGTTGCGATGGAAGGTCTGTTTTGGCTGAATGGAATTTGCCTTCATGGGTCTAATTGCACTAGACTGAATCTAGCCATTATTTCTCACACCCACAATCAGTCACCCATGTTTGCTCTTCCCTGACCACCACCGTTCATTCATAAAAACGCAGAAATGTCCCTGGACTGTTGTAAAGACAGGACTCTCTGAGAGCAAAGCCTTTCATTAATGTCCTTTTCGGCAGGTCTTTGCTCCACTCAGAATGACTGAATAAGAGAGTACGTCTCATTCATCAAGCATTTACATGGGTGTGCATTACAAATTTTCACAGTGTTATAAAACATTAAAGTATACATTAAGATCTCATTTATTACTGTTGAGTATGGGAAACTAAAGAGTTTCCAGATCTTATCCTAATGTTTGCTTTTTCATCATGTTGTGCTTTGAGAAAAACCAACATGCGGAAATGCTTGATAAATGACTTGTCGGTTTCGCTGTGACATGGAGCTTGAATGAATTTGTATATGTTGTATATTTACATAGGTACAACATGTATTTTCTCTATTCTTTTCCATGGGATTTGACCCCCAGTTTAAAAGGCAGTGCTTTCAACAAGCACCAGTAATATTATCAGTGACACCTTCGACAATCTGTCTTTTGATTTTGCAGAGTAAATTTTACATCATTGCATCGGCGTGCCGCGCGAGAGCAGCAGACCGCTGTGCTCTGCCTCTAACTTTAAGAAACACGACTTGCATATTGGCCAAGGCCAGTGCATGCTGGGATGTCAGTATTGATGTCTTCCCTTCAAAAGAAAGGTCCAGATGACTCCAATCAGGCTTACAAGCCAATTGCATCATGATTGTTTACTGTTGTCTCTTTGCTTTGAAACCCTGTACAATGGGAATTGATACTGAGGTAAATGGTGTCGCTGGTACCAGATGTATCAGCCTAAATGTTTGGGGGGGGGGGATGATGGGGAGATCGCTGACGTATACGAAAAGGAATCCGCAGCGCTGCCAAATAAAAACCCAGCGCTGCGGTTTCGGCTTGCCGGTAACCTTGTGCGTCTGATACACAATCCATATTTTCCTCCTCGCTGTAACAATTGAGTGTCCCTTCCAATAATCTCTCCCGCACGGTGTTCACGTTTGCTCGTGCAGCTTTAGGTGTCGTTTCAAAGCGGCCGCCGCCGGTGTGCTGAAGAGGGGCCTCAGTTGTGTTTTTGGCGGGAGCTGAGAACCTCTCCTGTAGAGCTGTGCTTTTGACGTGGCCTTGAGTTACAGCCATGACACTGCTCACCGCCACAGTCTCTCCCTTATTCACTCTCTCTGTCTCTCTCTCTGTCATTCTGTATCTCTCTCTTATCGCTGTCTCGCTCCCTCTCTCATCTATCTGCTTATCTCTCCCTCCTCTCTGACTCTCTATCTTTGTCTCTCAATCTTCTCTATCTCCATTTCTCCCCCTATCTCTGTCTCTCTCAAGATCTCTCTTGCTTTCCCACTCTTTTTTTCTCTGTTCCTCCTGTCCTTTTTCTTGCTCTGTCTCTGTCATTCTGCTCTTCAAATTAAATTTACTTTATCGGCACAAAATATGTTTGTATAGCAGTACAATAGTACCAGCTTAAATGCTAAATTAAACCTCTCTGTATGTCTGTCTGTCTGTCTGTTTTTCTTAGTGCCTGGAGCCTTGCAAGTCTTCCAGGGACTTAAAGCAGGACCAGTGCAGGAGCTGGTGTGAGGTACATGGCTCATCCAACGAAAATGAATCCGTTGCACTTGATACTGCTTACACTGTAGCACACTACTTACACAGTATTTACGCTGTAAATTTCTGTCTGAAATGATCCAATTGTCAGTGAGTGATGAAATGCATGTAACAGTTAAAGCTGAAGTAGGGGGTGCATGGGGTTTACATGGTGCTGATTTTTCTTCTCAGTCGCTGTTCCCTAAGAAGCACTATGAGTGCATGACGAGCTGCGAGTTTCGGCGCTCGGTGGAGGTGGTGAAGCAGGGGGACTGCCCCACCCCCCACAGGGCTAGCGGCTTTGGGCGCCGCCTGCGTGGAGGGCTGCGAGAGCGATGGAGACTGTGCCGGCGTGCGGAAATGCTGCTCCAACGGCTGTGGCCACACCTGCCAGCTGCCCAGAAACCTCTACAAAGGTACGCCACAGGACACATCACACCTGGGATACATCCTCTACAAAGCTACATAGCAGAATATATTACATATGGTATTCAAACCTCTGCAAAGGAATGCTGTAGAAAAATGACCCGGCCAAAAAAGCTAACCCCAGAGCACATTTCACCTGGGAAGCAACCTCAAGAAAGGTACACAGTGGAATGTATTGTGACATATGTGAGAACTGAACCGGCAACCTCTGAGTTCCAGCGAAGATTTACCCCTATAGTACTGCTGAAGAAATGCTGCAAAGGTACACAGCAGAACGTTTTACACTTGGGAATCAAACCTGCAACCTCTGAATACAAGTTCAGTTCCTAACCACTATACTAATACCTCAACAGAGGGCATCATCTACACTACTTCCAGTTTACCACATGACAGATACCCAACGATCTCTATAAATGTTAATTCTTTACTCTAGACTCCATTTCTGATGATTGTATGGATGGTTTTGTTAACTTTTCTGGTGTGGCCAGAAAAGTTTATAAAATTCAATATACTAGGCACCAGCAGACTTCTAGGCTTTGCTTTTTGGCTGGGAAGTGATCAGATAACACAATCGTATTTGTTAAAGCACAGAAGCACTCCGGTTCTTTCCCTTTTTCTCTGTTGAAAAGCTCAGATAGATTGGTTTCACATATCAGTGTTCACACTGATGTTATCTTCCTGCACCTGAGTTCACGCAGGTCCTGTACCTACAGATCAGATGTGAAGGACAGAGCAGGAAATCTGATACAGCAAACATGGAGATGTTCTGCTCTGCGATTACTCCCAGAGAGGGAGAAACTCAGACTGTGGTTTACTGACGTAGGGGAACATATTCTTGTAATATAAGAATTTTAAAAATAAACCAAAACCTGTGTAGTTCTGTGCATTAACAGACAGGAGCAGTGGGCTATTCTATCCATCCCTGGAGGGTGAACTGCCCGTGAGGGGCTACAGCATTAGACACTGATGTGATGTTTTCTCTTTTGTGTGCAAGTACAGATGTCTTTGTGGTCCCCCTTCTTATTTTATGGTTCATGTACTTTGTCTTACAAAGATTTTGTCCCAAATAAATACAGGCTGAGAAGTTTTATGATTACATATTGGCTAAACTGTAGAAGGAAGTGCTAATGGTCACATGATTATTTACAAAAAGTGCAGCATTGAAGATCTCAATGAATATATTAGCAACATTTACTGACGTATTATCACTCTTAATCACCGTGCTGCCCAATGTGGGTCTGACATATTATCAACTGTTCACCAACATTTCCCCAGGGGTTCCTCTGAAGCCCCGCAAGGAGCTGAGCTTCGCTGAGCTTCAGTCAGGCCATCTGGATCCGCTGGTCCTCCAGGTTTAACGTCTCGGTGGAGCCGGTTCTGTACGTGCTGCAGCAGGGTGGAACTACGGCCTTCACCCCACTGAGGATGGCGCCACCCATTGGCAGACTATAGCACAGGTAACTCTGTCTGTATTTCCTTGTGTGCCAGGGTTGTATATTCTCTGTAGGTGCCTGGAGAAACAGTTGCATTTGAGAGAGATAACTGGAAGGCTGTTAAGCTTCAACTATTTCACATGAGAGGGTGGATTCCCAACCAGGGCATTGCCAGTGTGTCCCTGAGCAGGGAATTACCTGAATTGCTTCAGTAAAATATCAGCAAAATATCCAGCTGAATAAATGGATAGAGAGTAAAGATGCAAACTCTGTAAGTCAGCCTAGAAAAGTGTCTGCTAGCAAAATGTGCATATTTGGGGAAAGCTAATTTGAGGACATTAACACATGATCCATGACTTCATCTGCCATCGTGTGCCACCCAGTCTTATCGCTGTCCCGCTTGTCTCTCCCAGACCACAGAGGAGCGGGTGGTTCTGTCCCATCCGAGCCAGCAGGTGGTACCAGTTCAGAGTGGCCTCTGTCAACATCCACGGGACAAGAGGCTTCACGTCTCCCAGCAAACATTTCTGCTCCTCCAAAGGTCTGCGTCCTAATGGCAGGGAAGGGAAACCCCGCCCCTACAGAGGCAGGGGGTGTAGGGAACCCCCGCCCCTACAGAGTCAGGGGTGTAGGGAAACCCCGCCCCTACAGAGTCAGAGGGTGTAGGGAAACCCCGCCCCTACAGAGTCAGAGGGTGTAGGGAAACCCCGCCCCTACAGAGTCAGGGGTGTAGGGAAACCCGCCCCTACAGAGTCAGGGGGTGTAGGGAACCCCGCCCCTACAGAGTCAGAGGGTGTAGGGAAACCCCGCCCCTACAGAGTCAGGGGGTGTAGGGAAACCCTGCCCCTACAGAGTCAGGGTGTGTAGGGAAACCCCGCCCCTACAGAGTCAGGGGGTGTAGGGAAACCCCGCCCCTACAGAGTCAGAGGGTGTAGGGAAACCCCGCCCCTACAGAGTCAGGGGGTGTAGGGAACCCTGCCCCTACAGAGTCAGGGGGTGTAGGGAACCCCGCCCCTACAGAGTCAGGGGGTGTAGGGAAACCCCGCCCCTACAGAGTCAGAGGGTGTAGGGAAACCCCGCCCCTACAGAGTCAGGGGGTGTAGGAAACCCCGCCCCTACAGAGTCAGGGGGTGTAGGGAAACCCCGCCCCTATAGGGTCAGAGGGTGTAGGGAAACCCCGTGTTAGTGCTGGGTTGTTAGTTGTTAGTGCTGTGTTGTTAGTGCTTCACTCTCTATGGCTCTCTTGGAGCAGGAAACTGCAGCTTAGGACATTTTCAAGTGGAGCTCACTTAAAATTGATTCGCACCAGACTTCGCTTCAAAAATTGACTTTAGTTTAATATTATTTCATTGTCTTCTTTTCGGGTGTTCATAGTGCAATTCCCAAGATCTGCAGACAAGCGTGCTCGGTCTATCCTGGATAACAAATCTTTGACCAAGATCTTAAGGTTGCGTGTGGTCATTTTCAGTGTTTTGAATAAAAATCAGATGGTTTTGCTTTCACAGATATTATGCATAGCTATCTAGGGGAACAAATTGCCAACAAACCCGAATACGGACGGCATGGGACCACCTCTACATCTCAGCTGGGTTTGCTACATCTCCACCCCAGTTGTTAACAGGGCTGTTTACACAGAGGTCCAAATAACCACGCTGTACTTGTGTGCCGATCAAACCGCTCAGAGATTTCATGCTTACAGGAAAAGCCCACAGACGATGCAGTCTCTGAGAAAGGCCTTTGCAATCTTCTTTCCCACATGCCCAGATCATTGCAAGGTAAATGAAAGTCAGTGTTTGATTGTCTCATTGCATTGACAGTCAGTTACACTATAGAAACTCAGGAAAAGTGTACAGGGACATTAACGTAAATTAAAGCAGAGTAAGACTACTTCAGTCTTCACAAGGACATCTGAATCAAACATCCTGCTGTGGTCTCATACTGATCAACATTTACCATACATGCACACACACACTCACACCACACCACACCCACACCACACTCACACACACCACACACACTCCACACACACACACACACACACACACCCCACCACACACACACACACACCACACACACACACGCGTCACACACACACACCCACACACACACCACCCACACATACACACACACACACACACAACACACCCCACACTCAACACCCACACACCACCACACACACAACACACACACACACACCACACACACACCCACACCACACACACCCACACACCACACCACCACACCCACACACACACACACTCTCACACACACACCACACCCACCACCACACCCACACACAAACCCACACCCACACACACACACCCTCACACACCACAAACAAACCACACACACACCCACACACACACACACACACACACACACACACACACAAACACACACCACAAACACCCACACACCACACACACCACACACACCCACCACCAATCACACCGCACCACACACCCACTCCACACACACAACACACCCTCACCACACACACACACACCCACCACCCACACACACACACTCAACCAGCCACACCACCTCACCCACCCACCACCCACACACACCACTCTCACACACCCACACACACAACACCCACCTCACCACCCACACACCCAACCCCTCACACACACCCCCACACCACCCACCACACACACCCTCTACTCACCCCCCACACACACACCTCACACCCACACACACCACACACCTCACACACCACACTCACACACACACACACACTCACACACCACACCACACACACACACACACACACAACACACACACTCACACACACCACACACACACACCCCCGCACTCACACACACAACCACACCACACCCTCACACTCACACACACCACCACACCACCACTCACACTCACCACACACACACACAACCACCAAACAACACCATCCTCACACCCACACACACACACACACACACACTCACACACACTCACACACACCCACACTCACACCCACACACACACACACACACACACACACACACACACACACACACACACACACACACACACACACACACACACACACACACAAACAGACTCATGCACGCATGCACACACACGCACACGCACCAGATTCACATCCTTCACATCCTCTGTGATTTAATTGAAACCAGGAGAGCATAGACAGAACCTGAATCTGTAGGGACAGTGTGCAGAGTGTTTTCTGTTCTGCATTTCAACAAGAGCTTAATACAGTTTTCACAAATTTCACAAAACATGCTTTTCACAAAAGATGTTTGGTACAATACATCTAAATGAGCTGGAATGCTGCTGGCTTCGAATACACACAAACCTTATTAGAGCGCTTTGAGGAATCAGAATTACACCTTGGATGTTATCATCAGATCAGTTTATTCTTTTGTGGAAGAATTGTTTGGGCTTGTCTACTTTCTTTGTGGCATGAACATATTTTGCTTAGTTTTTTTTTTTGTATTTTTGCTATTCATTTGACAGCAGCTGTCCTGCAACTCTCAAAGATAGCTGAATTTATTTTTGAAAGTACTTGCATGGAATAAAGGGATATGGAGGCACAGAAGCTGGCCTTTACGTGAACTTTTGCCACACCATTCCACTGTGAATGAAAGGTTTGATTGAACAAAGAACAAAGCAGTCAGGAACGTACACATATACATTATACAACAATACCGTCAAAGGGCTGTATGTGATCGTACATTTTGAGGCTATTTCTGGACTCGAATATCAATCTTTAATTTTTTTTCACTCTCTGTGTGCTGTCCATCTGCGGACTAATTTAAATTAACGAGGCAGTCTTAATTAAACAGTGCGTAGTGTGTATATTAACCATTCACACAGACAACACAGGGAGTTATTTTAACTGTAACCTTTTGTTATTAAACCAATATAAAGCAGGGGCACCCAGGTCAGACACACTACTCAGCAATATTAACTAATGTTGCCTGCTAACAAATGAATATCCAGACCATAACTGAGTATCTAACAGCAGGCTGGATGCACACATCTCAGGACAGCCCCTCAGTCTGGGCCAGTCTGCACGTAAAACCCCATTGGCAGTAAATGGTGCTCAGGCTAACGTTAGCCAGGCCCGGAGGAGGAGGGCACGCTGGACTCGGACATCCCTCCATCCTGCTTTTGTTTGTGATTATTTTATCATTAAAGCTTTATTCCCCCAATGTCTGGAATCTGGATGTCTTTGAGAAAAAGAACGCAGGAAATCAGCGCACAATGGCAGCCAGCGGCACATCCTGCCCCTGGACCAGCCCGGGCTGTGCGTCTGTTAGCACCCTGCATGGGTGGGGGCGCGCAGAGGAGCGGGAGGAAGTGTTCAGGTGCAGGAGAGCCTGATGGGGCACTGTGCGCTCTGAGCTCCGGGCACAGAATGGGCACTGTGTGCTCTGAGCGCCGGGCACAGAACGGGCACTGTGTGCTCTGAGCTCCTGGCACAGAACGGGCACTGTGTGCTCTGAGCTCCGGGCACAGAATGGGCACTGTGTGCCCTAAGCTCCAGGCACAGAACGGGCACTGTGTGCTCTGAGCTCCAGGCACAGAACGAGCACTGTGTGCTCTGAGCTCCAGGCACAGAACGGGCACTGTGTGCTCTGAGCTCCGGGCACAGAACGGGCACTGTGTGCTCTAAGCTCCAGGCACAGAACGGGCACTGTGTGCTCTGAGCTCCTGGCACAGAACGGGCACTGTGTGCTCTGAGCTCCGGGCACAGAACGGGCACTGTGTGCTCTGAGCTCCAGGCACAGAACGGGCACTGTGTGCTCTGAGCTCCAGGCACAGAACGAGCACTGTGTGCTCTGAGCTCCAGGCACAGAACGGGCACTGTGTGCTCTGAGCTCCGGGCACAGAACGAGCACTGTGTGCTCTGAGCTCCTGGCACAGAACGGGCACTGTGTGCTCTGAGCTCCGGGCACAGAACGGGCACTGTGTGCTCTGAGCTCCTGGCACAGAACGGGCACTGTGTGCTCTGAGCTCCGGGCACAGAACGGGCACTGTGTGCTCTGAGCTCCAGGCACAGAACGGGCACTGTGTGCTCTGAGCTCCAGGCACAGAATGGGCACTGTGTGCTCTGAGCTCCGGGCCCAGAACGGGCACTGTGTGCTCTGAGCTCCAGGCACAGAACGGGCACTGTGTGCTCTGAGCTCCGGGCACAGAACGGGCACTGTGTGCTCTGAGCTCCAGGCACAGAATGGGCACTGTGTGCTCTGAGCTCCGGGCCCAGAACGGGCACTGTGTGCTCTGAGCTCCAGGCACAGAACAGCATTCCTCCCTCCGGTCTGCCTCCACCACCGCACACACGCCACTGCTGTTTCCAACCACAGCTACATCAATTGCTGTTATTATGACCCAGTACAAAAGACAAAACATGACTGGCAAACAGTGTGTAATCTGACCTCCACTGCCTGCGTCGTTGAATCAGAAACCCCACTTCATTCTAATGTTAGGATTCTGCAATCACTCATGGTGGCGTTAAAGAGGGCAAACGGATTAAACTGAAACTCACTTTCAAACATTAACTAAATGCTGTGGTCCACAATTTGACAAGACTTACTAAATAATATTATTATTATATAATAATAATAAGAACAAGAACGAAGAGGAGGAAGGGAATAAGGATGATTTATAACATTTTTTAATTATCTAAAATTATATCAAACATTGTATACAGATTTTATACAGAAAATACAGTTGTTTGGCAAGATGAAAAACGCCTGGACCGACTATTTCAATATTTTCTCATAGCTTTTGTTTGGTTTGTATTATCTAAGAGTCTTGGTACAGGATGAATAGATGAATTGCAATACTAATTTAATTAATTCATACAGTTTTTTTTATTTATATTGTATCATTAATCTGATGGACATGTAGAGACAGCGATACTGCTGTACAATTCTTTCTGTCCTGAACTTAAGAAATAATAAATCTGTTTTATTTTTTATCATTGTCGGTAACACTGTGTACTGCTGTTTTGATCATTTTTTCTCTTTCAAGAAAGTAATACATATTAAATCTCAAAGAAACTAACATGGTTAAAATAGAGTTAAATAAATAAATAAGATGGATGAATTTTGTTGGTGTTTGAGCAGACCCGTCCGCTCCGCCTCCTCCATCCGGCCTAAGGATCAGCTCCGTGACGGTCAGTGGAGAGGGAGCGGTCTCGGCCCGAGTCAGCTGGACGCTGTCCGAGGAACCAGACATCCCTGTGCACCACATCAGAGTGTCCTGGGGCCGGATGGACCCTGACAGCGCCCTCGTGCCAGCCAAAAAGAAGAGGAGGAAGACCACCAAAGGGGTAATTACTTCCCTCGCTTGGTAATGTGCTGGCAGACTGTGGCTGCCCCAGGCCTGGGACCGGCCTGTTTGAACTGAAACCGCTTCAGCCCTGACACTGCGAGACACTGGGCTGTAAATAAGAGCAACACGACCACGATGCTAAAGACAAACAGACACTCGCTTGGTTTGCATGAGCGCCTTTTCTCAGGCAACAACAAAGAGCCCTACGGCTTAGTGCTAGATTTATGCCAAAGCCCAGTCAATTAATAATGTAATTAATAAAGCAAAATCTTAATTTTTTTCTAACCAGACCATGTTATGTTTTTTTGTAAATACATGTATTAAAGAAACTAAATCATTTTAATAACAGTGCTGGAGTTAAACTGAATATTGTTTTTAGAACACCCAAAGACCAGGTGATGCTGTATATAAATTCAGTACTATTGGGATTACTAAATTAGCTGGGAAGCAAGCTGGGATGTGCTGAACCATGATGAACCAATAGCCAGTGGGTGCAGGCAATGATGAATTACCTAAGCCAACCAGATCCACCAATCATATCGCAGGAATACAACGCTAAAACGAAAAGTTAAAGCTATTTCATGCACTCTATTGGTAATCAAACATCTGGAGTAAGACTATACAGGATCTAAGCAGGGCGGGGTCCAGGGTTGCTCGGGCTCCAGAGTAATGCTCGCAGGGCGCAGTGAGGTCTGTTTTTAATCGTTGTTGGTGGTTGACATCTCAGGCCCTGAACTATGCGGATCTGGATGGTCTCCAGGCCAACAGCAGCTACACAGTGGAGCTCCAGGCCGTGTCCCGCTGGGGTCAGGAGAGACTGAAGAGCACCAAGGCTTCTCTGAGATTCAGCACTGCCTGCCTCAA
Organism: Albula glossodonta; assembly: GCA_019788955.1. Classification (NCBI taxonomy): domain Eukaryota; kingdom Metazoa; phylum Chordata; class Actinopteri; order Albuliformes; family Albulidae; genus Albula; species Albula glossodonta. The sequence continues at coordinate 11,476 of JAFBMS010002184.1, forward strand.
CACCACAAGTATGCCCGTCTGCATGCCCGAGCCGCTGCGTTACCAGGGCTATCCCGACAGATTCCCAGAGCATCCCTCACTCTCACAAAATGGCAGCTTTCACTGATTCATTAACATAGCAGTCATATTAACTCTCTCAGAGCCTTAATGCTACGGCCTTTTGAAATATGAGGACACCCCCAATTTATCGATCGGGGAACAGCACTTACTATCACCCCCCCACCAGATGTGACAGTTTTTCATTCAAGATAGATTCTCAGAGAGTATTTCACAGAATCCTGGAAAAAAATTTGACTAAGGATTTTCCTCAGCATTAAATCCTGTGTCTCATTGGTCACGTCTGAAGCGCCATTTTGAGTCATTGCCCTCTAATCAGACCCTCCCTCAATGCAAAAAATTAACCACATTTCAAATCATCTTGACTATACATATATTTGTCTAGGACAGAGGAGGCAGTATTTTAAATATGTTTTAATGAGTTTTAATGACATGCAAGTATGGAAGCCTGGTGAGTTATAGCACTCTGGCGTGTGGGTGCCATTCCACATTCTGTAGAAACTTTGACAGGAGCGTTTATGGATTGCTCCGTACGTCTGATCAAAGCGCTTTCTGCGTGTTACATTCTGAATGTGTTTGATGTGCTCCTTCCTTTGATTCAGCACTGGTGTACACTGTTTACATCTGAGATCTGAGTAAAGACATTTTTTAGATAATTTAGATGAAAGCTGTTATGATTTATTCTTCATTTCTGCATTGATGGAATGCGATACTATATGGAGAATGCTGTCATTAACAAAGATGTGGATGAACTCTTCCAGTTGCGCTTGGGTTTAGAGGGTTACTGCATTGCACAGAGCCCTTTTAATAATGATGTTTCTGCTTCATAGATCTGATCTCCAGCACTGTCAGTTTTATTTTGATTGACCATCACCCACAGGTGGCATAACCCTGTCCTGGAGGGCCACAGTGTCTGCAGGTTTTTGGTGCATTTTAGTACTGCAGACACTGTGGCCCTCCAGGGCTGGAGTTAACCCTGCAGACACTGTGGCCCTTCAGGGCTGGAGTCTGAAACCCTACATGATTCTTATTTATGATTAACTATGGTATTAAGATGAACACTCTTCATTTTGGCATAAGATTAATTGTATTCTCTGTGCTTGTGTCCGTCCTGCAGAGAAAGGGCTGGGTGAGGTGCAGAGAGCTGAGGGACCAAACACAGGCTTTAACCCAGGAAAGGTTTCCATGTGGCCCCTCGGGGTGGGAAACCCTTTTTACCAGACAGACCAGCTGCAGGTCAGAGTCTACTGGAAGAGGAGAGGAGGTAAGCAGAGCATCACCTGCATCACCAGGTTAATGGGTTCTATTAAATAAAAGAGTCTTGGCTTTAGTATGTCTGTCCAAACTTGTGTATCCAATATTTTAGAAAAGACTGTATTATATTGCATGATTGGTGTATTATTTATTTGATAGCCCAGATTAGTGTGTTATCCTTGTCATCTTCACTTTATAGCAGGCTGGAGTATAACTGCTGCAGCCAAGAAACTGTCACATTGTAATTGAGCAAAACTCATGCTGCATAGTTCTGAAATAAACATGACAGCAATTATTCAAGGTAATATGCCTCACTTTGACTGCTGGCAGCGTGCGCTTGGACCAGTAGAGTATAGCAGATCATGGATCATTTTGATTGACCGATTCTTAAGATCGGGCTTTTGGATTGGTTATAAAAAACTGATTCTAGATAAGCACCTGGGCATTAATTTAAATGCACCCTCAAGCACAATTTAAATAATGAAGCAGAATTGGTACTGAAATCTATTTATTATTATTGTAATTTATTGGTTTATTCAATTTGGCATGCACTAGAGAGCCAGTCCAACATTTTCCAAGAGGGCCATATTTGGCTCCCGGGCCATAGTTAAGGGACATAGTGTAATGGGTGTGATGTATATGTTCTTTGAGCTTGCTGTTTTATATCCACAATAGTTAAAGATCCTGATATGGTGATGCGTATGTAATTTCCAGCTGCCTCAGGGTTCTGCATTCGGTTGACTGGTCAGTCTGTAACTCTGAGGTTGATGTTCCTGAGCTTCTACAGAACGCTGAGGGGGGAAACCCGGGGAATACTGTTTGCCCGACTCTGTTAGCAGAGCATGGCTAAATGCTTGTGATTTGCTGTCCGAAAGCAAAACCAGATGATCACGAGGATGAGGTTGCAGCAGCTGCATAAATGTATCAGAAATAAATTAATGAGAAGCAAAACTAGAGATGATAAGTAAAGATAATGAACACGAGTGAGTCAAATGTATTTTATTGAAAATGTGCTCATTGGAAATCTTTGCTCTGTGTCATACCCCCCGCAAACAGAACAGAGAGATGTGGATCCATGTTCCTTTGGGCCTTTAAGGAGCAGCTGTGTTCACTTCTTCACTGGCAATCCATCATTCATCCATCCATTTATATAGCTGGAATGAATGAATGAATTAATGAATGAAACCATTCTGAACAATGTTATCTGCTTATGTAATATTGCTGTCCAGTGCCATGTTACATAATTCTGCAGAATGATTCAATTACATGTTGTTTTTCAATGTCATACCTAATTTACTTTGTAGATTCAAATTCCTACATGGAGCGTAACACCGTAACACTGAATCAAAGCTGTCTAAGATCATATGTTAGACATCTTGCTTTGATCATGCCTGCTATTGACACATGACCCCTCTACACAAACATTAAATATTGACATTTCATGCAGCCTCAGAAACACCAGGTCTGTGTACTGGCTGTGTTCATAGGATAGCAGGCAAACCGAGAACGTCTCCCATGTGACGGGGGTTAATGGCCGCCGTGTTCAGGAGCACAGCTCCTCCCAAAGGGAATGGCAGTCACACGCATTTCAGTGCAAGCAGTCAGTTTTGATTTACCAGAACTGGTTTCATGATTCAGAAACAGGGTTGGGGGAGGGGGTGGGGGTGGGGGAGGGGGGGTTGGAGAAAAAGGGGGTTAAAAAGTGAAAACAGGAATCCTCGAAAGGCCACAGAGATACCCCCAGCTTCTCGATTAATACCAGAGTGGAAATTCTGAGACCTTGAAAAGCACGCTCCAAAGGCACCCTGTCAAGTCAAATTCCGTGGTCAATGTTATGTTGCTAACATGTCGTCACCCTGCCAAGCTCCGCATAACGGGCTTAGGAATGCAGAGGAATCCGGGAAGCCAGGGTTTGTGTGATCTGCGTTCCCGCTGCTCACTCACAAAAAGCCGAACTCTTCCCTCTGAAGAGCAGTTAGCGAAACTGGAGAGGGCTCTTGTGGCCTGATCCAGCCCGCGCTGTGCACGGTTTCTAGCTCGAGTTGTTGTGAAGTCGAGATTTGATGCGTTACTGAAGGGATGACAAAACAACCCGAGCGAATGTCTATCAGCTGGCTGACATGCAGGTCTGTGAACACGTCAAGTAAGATGGCAGACCTCAGATCAGCTTTGGCTTTCAGCTGCTCGACTAATCAAATTTATTTGATATATTCCAAAAACAATACAGCACAAAGGATAAACAGCATATTAGACACATCAAAGTGACATGATTTTTATGTCCCTCGCGGGCCCTAGTCATGAGGCAAGCAGAATGGCTGAATGATAAGCCTTTACAAACTGAATAGAGGATTGGTAAACGTGTTGATAGTTCAGTTTTTTGGTCTATCGGTTGCAAGTTTACATTTTTCTAGGGCTCTGGCATTCCCCAGTCTTTCCCATAGATTCTATACATGGTGAGTCACTGTCAGCGATTGCTTGAGACTCGTTTTAAAGTCTCATCCAACAGCAGACCTGAAATACTCATATAATTATCTGTATCGAAATGTGTTCAAGTGTGTACAATAATAAGTACAATAATTCCCTAGAGGAGTGAGGTACAGTCCCAGAGAGACCAGAAGAACACACAAGATTCAGTTTGGCTCTTGATGATAAATGATGATAAATAATTAACAAACAGTATGGTGGTTTTTTGTTCTCCTTTGACCCAGACCCAGCTGTGAGCCGGTACCGTGTCCAATGGGGGCCTGAGTTTTGTAGTCACAATATGACCAGAGGACCAGAGCAGTCTGTCACCCAGGTAAGAGCTAAAAATAGCAATGCAGAGCATGATCAAAAAAAGATAAAACAGCTGGATAAAATATACCAAACTACAGCACCTAAGGAAGCAGCCTGACAAACAGCAAATATGGTATCCTAAATAACTAGCTAGGTCAGGTACATCACTTAAAATGCTAGTTAACTAGTTTGCTAGTTATCCAAGTTGGAGGGAATTTCGATTCTAAGATATAATCATCAGCTGATTAAATGTCCCTGATTAACAGTCTTTACCAAACTGCTCAGAGCCGTTTAATGTGTTTCTCACTCAGGATAACTACATCAACCTCCCAGGCCTGCTGTTCTCCTGCAAGTACAGAGTGACCGTCCAGCTGGTCAGGTCCGGAGGCAAGACCGTGTCCGAGAGCACGACCTTCATGACCCCGCCCTGCTCGTCGCTCAGGGCCAAAACCCGAAAGCACATCCGCTGCCCAGAGGACGGAGGTGAGAGAGAGCTTCACTGCATCAAAGAACCTGCTACTCAGTGACATCATTTCTGAAACATCACTGTGCAGATGAGGGGGTGGTGCTTCTCCAGCTAGTCCTGCTCACTCCTACATCACTACTTTCTTCTGTTTTATCAGTATTTCTTTGAATAAAATCAGGACGGAGGTTTGAGTGAAAGTGCCCATCTGCTCAAATGCTACAAGCATACAAACCCAAGTTGAAATCTGTTTCTCAGGAAAGCCCCTTCTGAAAGTGCTGGCCAAGCCGGAGAATCTGTCGGCCTCCTTCACCATCCGTGGAGGGAACATCACCGGCAGGTTTGCCTGGAGGTTGTCCATGCCCCGCCCACATGAACGCATCACTGGGCTCCAAGTCACATGGGTGGAGACGGGGGCCAATGTCGAAAGCCGACGGAGCAGCCTCAGCCAACCAAACAGCATCATTTCTCAGTCACAGATACTGCCACCAGTAAGCTAATGCTACCTCTATTGCTAATGCTGCCTTTATTGCTAATTTTACTAGCCTTGCTAATGTTAATGCTATAAATGCTACTGCTAATTCTTTAGCTACAAAAATCTGTAACAGTAGATATCTCTGTCGTTTTCTTGTCTCTTTCAGGACCATAATTATCTCGTAGTGCCCTACATGCGAGCAGGGACAGGCTACAGGCTGGAAGTACGGGCGCTAACCACAGCAGGGGAGGGATCCTCTGTTTCAAAGACCTACCAGACGCCCACACTGTCATCGGCTCCTCAGCAGGGTAAGTACAAACAGGCTCAGTCCCTTTACCATGGTTTTTGTGCACTCCCGCCTCAAGTAAAAAAACACTAAAAACTCCTGGTAAAATGGTTCTTCATCTGATCGCTTAATAATTCTGTTAAACTGACTGCTAAACAGTCCCTAACATTCCCTGCCCACACTGATTTACTTATGTCTCCGCTGTGAATATGAATTGAGATCGCAGGTTTGAATGTAGCCCCTTGAGAATAAGCTGTAATCTGTCTCCCTTGCGTGGTTGATAGCACCCAGACTCAATCAGCATCAACGACAGCAGAAGCAGCCAAGAGAGAAGTACTGATATTGCAGATCACTTTGCTCTGTAAGATGAGGACCAGCTTCTCGGGCCAGCAAAGAGGAGTATCGACGTGAAAAATCTTTTGGGCTGCAAAAAAGAAAAAAATTAAGTCTGGGCTGAATATTTCATCTAACATATAAAATACAGGTTTTGGACTGCGTATTTCATTCAGTGTGAAAAAAATTCTTGGACTTCATATTTCATCCAACATAAATATGAAAAGATTTTGGACTGCATATGTCATCTACCAGGAAAAAAAAGGAAAAGGTTTTGGACTGCATATTTCATCGAATGTAAAAAAAAAAAAAAAAAAAAAAAAAAGATCTCGGACTGCATATTTTATCTAACGTAAAAACAATAAAGGGACTGAACTGTATATTTCATCCAACATAAAAAGCTAGACTTTGAGTGCGTATTTTATACAGCATCTCTGTTGTGGTTTGTCCTCCAGGCTGCCTTGTATGTGTAAAGTGTAAAAGTTTAACGCTGATTCTGCGGCACACTGAGGTCAGCTCTGCTCAGCCATACTCTTAACCACAGAACATCAAAAGCCCCAGAAAAATGGGACAGCTTCATCACTCCATCCCACAAGCGTTTCTTCTCTTGAAAAATAATAGTATTGAAAAAGACATGCCATGCCATAAGATTATATACTTTGTATGCAACACTTTGGATGTAAAGCAGTGCAAAGGGGGGTTAGATTTCTTTACTTAGACTGTTTCAAATGAAGGAAACCATTTAATCATCGCGATGGAATGGGTGACACTAGTATATAACGCACTCACGTAACTGTAATTGTCTTTGTTATGGAATGATCCGCATTGGTATTATTTATTATACAGAACCATGTAAATAAATGGCGTAAATTGGACTGATGGACAATGATAAGTAAAGCAAATGAGGTTTACAAAACTGCATGTATAAACCCACAGTATTGTATCTCATAATTTAACGCTCTCATTAGTTCTGCATGGCTTACGCACATTCTTTATTCGGCATGGATATGTCTGTTTTACCTCCTTTGAGTACGCTTTTTAATATGCAATAGAATAATATAGGACTGTAAAGGGAAATAAATAATATACTGTTGAGCAAATGTACTGGGAACTAAAGGAATTATATACTGAAAGCATTTTATTTTCTGTGAAAGCATTTGTCTTGATGTAGTCTGCAAATGTCTGTATTTATTTGTATATGTATATTATAAAGTATGATTCATATATGTGTGTGTGTGTGCATGCATGTGTGCTTCCTTAAATGTGTTTGAGTGCGTGCACGCGCGTGTGTGTGTGAGCATATGTCTGATTATGTGTGTGTGTGTGCTTGTCCAGCCCTTTTTTTAAACATCCTTGTATAGAAATTTTGTAAAAAAAAAAAAAAAAAAGGAATTGTAAATATAGTCATGTTACATGTATCTTCCATGATACAACGCTGTACATTCTGTTAGATGATATAAAGACTTCTGAAAACTGTTTGTGTCTCTTAATTCATGCATTATCTCTGAAGGTTTTTATGTGTGTAGTATAATCATATGATTATTGCACTGGAAATAAAGTAGACTTTTGCACATAACGAAGAGAGACAGGGCGTGGCAGTCACAGGTAAGCACACGTTCGCTCTTATCCTTACTATAAATCTGTCTCTCAATGCAAGCAACAGCCCAGCTAGTCATCCTGGCCATCAGTTTTTCCTGGAATATTAGGGGCTAATGTTCCCATCATGTCAATTGTCAGTTTTGTCAGTGACTTGTTTGGAACAATAGAATGTTCTAGGACTGTGTGGGGAATGTCGTCATGGCAATGGCATCGCACAATCAAATTAGACTCTAACTGAAACCTTTCCTCAACGTTCTTGGACCTTTGTGTTAGCTGCTGGATAGCATTAGCCAACAAGAAACCATGGGGCAGAAAAATTACATTTGCTATTCTATATTTTGAAAAAATGAAATTAGTTGTGTTGCTTACGTTTTAAATGACAAAATATGGTGGAGCGCCGCTGTCTCCCACGATTGTTTCTACACTATAACTGGGCTTTAGTTTGAATTTGAAAGGACTTTAAGCTGGGAAGTAGTCACAGTTTTCACTGCACATTTACCAACATTTATAAAGTAAATCATAAAAATGTCTTATATAAAATTGTTTAATGACTTGGGTTTTTACATTTTGCTTAGTGTGTCAGTGAAGTTAGCATTGTCTGACAGGATTACTTCTGCCACTTTCAACCACTTAAATCATGTTTTTCTGCACAGTAGCCATTTCTGTGCCAGGCTGCGGTTCGCTTTTTATCTTCTGGACATCCCTGGACATACAGTGTGGTAAACCACTAAGATACTCCACATACCTTCGCCGCTGTCTCTAACCTCAAACGTCAGCTTCTTCTTCTTTAACCTAACTGATGAGGGGTCTGTCCCCACGGTCTGCCAAACTTCCCATGATCCATAACAGACAAACTCATAGCAGAGCTTCACAAACAGAGAGCCATATTTTGTAATACCATGGGATGCTTGAACAAACAAATACCTAAATACATTTCAGCATATACTCCAAGCTCAGACAGCATTCGTTATGTAGGTTGAATAAACTGCATTAATGCATTTCCAGAAATATTTTGTTACAATGCGATTCCACAGGCCATTTTTGGCAGGCATACAGAAATCAGTGATAAGTGAATTCGCATGTGCTAATTAGTCAGAATGACTTTAACATTTTTGTGCTACGGACCCTGAACTTTTCCCCAGGCATCTTGGGTAACCAAGCTCACTCACAAATATTTACACTTACATTTAGACAGTTTGCAGATGCTGACAGTTTGCATGTTTTGCAAACTATCCATGTTACACAGCTGGATATTTTAGTGAAGCAGGTCAGGTCCCTCGCTTTGATCAGGGGAGCGAGGGCAGCGCCCTACATGGAATACTGGATCTGTGATCTCAGCCTGACGGGGCCACTTTAAGTCCAGCTGTTACACAGCATGACCGTTTTGAAAGTGCATGACATAAATAGCTAGAATAGAATTCATGTCTCTGTGGCCTGTACAAGCCATACAAAAACCACTGACATGCATGCACACACAAATACTCATGCACACACACACACACACACTAGTCCAGGCAGGGAAGGTCGCTATAGAGTGATGCCTCAGATGTGTTTAACTGACATACTCACTGAGTTTCCCTGACAACGGCGAGCTAATTTTCACCTGGCCAAAGCGGAGCTCCAGCTGTGGGATCTGAGGCTCCAGGTGAGGCCCTCACCTGCATCAGGTTCATAAACTCTCTCCCCAAAAGACACGCCAAGGCCCCGCTGCCTTTTGTATTTGGCCATGGACCTACTGGATTTCTGTGGAACTGTAATCAACTCTGATGTGAATTAAATTATCAGAACAGGGAATTGAATTTTTAATGGATTCATCTGCAGTGGGAACTGAATTAAGAGGAACTGACACTGCTTTGGATTCAGATGGCATCTGCATTTAGCATGAATTGACTGAGTGTACCTGGAGAGGCGAGTGAATGGACAGGAATTTATGTGGACAGGAAAATTGATTTAAAGTGGAATGCCTGGAGGTGACCCCAGTCCCGATCAATATATAAATTCAGTTTTATTGGTTTGAGGGCAGACAGCGGGTGGCGGTAATCTCTGGTGTCCTGTTTCTCCACCAGTCCTTTGCGCAGGGGTCACCGAGGCCGAATGCTGGCTGAGCCTTCAAAAGCAGGGTCAGGAAGGTCGGCTCTCCCCAGGGAGCCTCACACTCAGCATTCAGAGGTCAAAGTTCAAGTTCACTACTAACTCCATAAAAGGGAGGACATGATTGGCCAAGTCGGAGCAGAGCTATTCCTTACGGAAACAGACTGTACTGCCATACATTACAAATATATGGACTGCAAAACATTATTTCTTCAGCTAAATGAGCTTATCAAAATTGTACACACACGCTTCAAATAAGTCTTCATTAGATTAACTATCCAAAAATGGAGATGCCATATAGGATCATTAAACAGTGTAAAATTAAAAGCAAAATTTAAGATAAGGCCTTAACCTCTTCAAAGGGATAAAAATATAAATACATATAAATAACTTTGTCCACATTATATTTTCAAAGCTGCCGCCCAGGACCATCAGCTGTCAAATCAAACCCATGCAAAGCCCTACATGTGAGGACAACATCAGCCAAAGGGTTAACATGGAAGGGACGGGGAACCTTGGAAACTAAAATTCTGAATTTTACAGGCGTGTTTCAAGGGCCCAATAAGGCTGGCATGGGCTCCTCTGCCTGGCACGGTCTGTGGTCAGGAAGCGCACAGGTCTCTGAGCACGATCCTCTGGGAGGCCAATTAAACGCAAAACTGGACTTACATTGTTCAATTTTTGGCCGGACTGAGGGATTTTTCACTGGAAATAGTAGCGCTCTTCACTTGCAGACTGGCTCACCAGCTTAGAGTGCAGCCGTCACAGGCAGAGTGTGATTCTGGAGGGCTGTCATTTTCAACAGCGCCTATCGTAACTGCAGTAATTGTTTTCATATTTTTCATTGTTGCTGTTTTAGGGTTTTACTGACGCAATTACCTTTAAGTAGAGAGTGAAATGCCAAAGGGTGGAAAACTAACACACAGCTGTATGTTCATGAGCATATGGCTCTGCACTGGACCGTCAGTGTTATTGCTTAGCATTGTCTCTGTTGCTGTTGCATATATGTTGTAATTGGTTAGCATCCTCTCTGCTGCTGTTGCATATATGTTGTAACTGGTTAGCATCGTCTCTGCTGCTGTTGCATATATGTCGTAACTGGTTAGCATCCTCTCTGCTGCTGTTGCATACATGTTGTAACTGGTTAGCATCATCTCTGCTGCTGTTGCATATATGTTGTAACTGGTTAGCATCGTCTCTGCTGCTGTTGCATATATGTTGTAACTGGTTAGCATCGTCTCTGCTGCTGTTGCATATATGTTGTAATTGGTTAGCATCGTCTCTGCTGCTGTTGCATATATGTTGTAACTGGTTAGCATCGTCTCTGCTGCTGTTGCATAGATGTTGTAATTGGTTAGCATCGTCTCTGCTGCTGTTGCATGTGTTGTTATTGGCTTGTGATGAGAAAGGAGGGACAAATTTTGTTTGCCAACTTCTATCTTTTCATTTTGGTGATGTGATATTTTAGCTACATTTCCTCATAATCTCATACATCACACCTGAAGACTGTTCTTGACTCTCAGTATAAAATATTTCACTGCAGTCTGAACTGCCGTTGGCGTGATCAGCTATAAGCTTTTTCAGCCAGGGTGAACTCAACCTTTGGTAAACACCATCCCTCCTGGGGCGAACAGTTTCTACAGCACTTGATGCAGACCGTATTCCATGTATTGGGCTCCATTTTAAATGAACAGCAATCTCAAAATGAAGGGAAAAACCCCTCCTTACCCAAGACTCACTCTATATTATGCATTCTGATTAGTAAGAAATGTGCTCAGCTCACCTTGGGAGCTTCTTAAATCAGGTGGCGGATACAGCGTGATCTCTCAGTTAAAAGGAAAAGGAAAGCTATTACTGTCCCTACAGCCCCTGGCACTGAGAGGTACATTAGGAGGGAACAGAGTGAAAAAGTGAAAAAGCGCAATTACTAAGTCAGAATTTCAGAGGCCCAAACCCTGACTGTCTGGACTGCAGTTAGTTCATGTGGGAACCAATCAGATCAAGGGAAACAGGAGAGGCGAAGCAGTGCCACAATATGTCATATGCCTGTGTGTGTGTGAGTGTGTGTGAGTTAGTGTGCCTGTGTGTGTGTATCTGTGTGTGTGTGTGTGTGCCTGTGTGTGTGAGAGAGTGAAAGTGAGTGCTTATGTTTACTTGTGAGTGAGTGTGTGTGCATGGTGCATAGTGCATGAATATGTAAGGGTGTGTGTGCGTCTGTGCATGTATGTGTGCTTGTGTGTATGAATATGTGTGCATGCATATATGTACTCACCAGTGTGTGTGCACGTGCATGCATATGTTTATGTGTGTCTGTGTGTTTGCATGAGTTTGCGTGCATGTATATGTGTGCGTGCAGCCATATGTTTTTGTGTGCAGTATGTGTGTTTGCATGCGTGTGCCTGCATACATTTCTGCAGATGAATGACAAAAAAAACCCTGACTGAAACTCTTTCTGATCACTTGTTTATGGGAAATCATCAACTTAATTTGACATGTTTTGTATAAAACAAATATCATTGTTCCAAACATAATAAAAATTTTAAACCAGCACAAATTTACATGGCGCTCGCAAACCGCTGTGTTTATAAAACACTTGGTGCGGGGCTTTGATTGGCGGCCCACGTGCGTGCGCAGAGCCCATGAGCTGCGCGCCTCTTTCCCGCCAGGGCACCCCTGATTATTATAATCATAATGAAGGCGCTGCCCTGCCCTGAGGCCTTTCTCAGAAACACACAGTATTTACAGCTTTTTTTAACGTTCATGTTTTGTATCCTTTCACAAAGATTAATTTTGATGTCAAAGACAGCTGGTTTGCATTAAAAGTACATTCATGTCAAAAAAAATGAATGCAAGAAATTGTTTTCTTTTTTTGTTAATTTTTTTTTATTACCTCAGAGTTTGCTTTAAGCCCTTCAGTGTCTCTATAAAAGGTAAGCTCCATCTCCATTCCTCCTTTATGACACTGGCTCCAGCTATGATGATAAGAATAAGTCTCGGTCCTGTTCATTTTCAGTAAACTCCAGAACGACTGATCTGTTATCCAAGCGTTTGTTCTTGTTTTCTTTCCTTGATTATAAACACTGTTATAAAATGTACTTGAATATTTGAAAATGTATTTAGTAACATAATTTTTCCCACCATAACTCTTAAATTGGGTATTACAGGTCTGGAGAGGTCTGGCTGTATGATGTTTTTATGCCGCCATTGAGCAGATTCGGTATTGGTACGCGGCAGATCGCAGCGCACAGACCCCAAGGCAGCAGACTGAGGATGAAAGCATCAGCTCCGCCCTTTCCTTAATGCAGTTAAGGGAGAATGCACGTCTGATTTCCCATCCCGATTACGCCCCCATTTTGAGTCATACAGTAAGAGCAGAAGGCCTCGCAACAGCATGTTGAAAGGCAATCATCTTTCCTATGTCATAGTTTGAAAATAAATATAATTCATAACATCAAAAAACATACTGATATAATGATAAAACTATATTGATATGAAGATAATTCATAATGGGGAAAAGTCATCGAACATGTTAGAGCCACATGCCGTTGAGTGGGAAGGTATTCCTCCTCCCAGCTGCAGAACTGGAGCCCCATCTCTCCCCTCATATCTGACCCATGTTGCACTAATTTTCCAAACTTTTAAAAATGATGAACAAAAGATGTGAAATTTTGCCAGTCAGTCACATATTCCCCCTACGAGGATGAGCTCAGAGCTACAGATGATTTCCCGCTGATGGACACGATGTTTATCCCTCTGACAAAATGGTTCTGATTTATACATTAGCACTGAGACTGAACCCAGTCAACATTGTCCTGTACTTTAAAAAAGGGCTCTAAATATCACAAAAACGCAGTCCTTTACACATAATCACAGGACTAACCTTTTTGGTCCGATTTAGAACAAATAATTGGCCATTAATGAACCATTTGGTTTGTATAGAGCCATGCTACAGTACCAAATGGTTGGTAATTAGTTTTTTAATTGTTAAAAACAATGCCAATTTTTTTGGATGGAACTGGTTGGATTTTTTTTAGCAGATTCTCTTATTCAGGGTGACTTGCACAGTTTATGTTTTTGACACACTATCCATTTATACGGGTGGATATGTTTGCTGAAGCGATGTAAGTACCTTGTTCAAGAGTACAAAGGCAATGCTGTATTTGGGAATTGGACTTGTGGCTTCAGCTCCCAGCTCCCTGACCAATGATGAGAAATCATCGACATAAACTCGTACAGATCTCAGTCGAGTTCCCATTACAGCAAACCCTCCATCAGGTCACACAGAGACCTGTCTGTGCTGCTTTCAGTTCACCCCACAGTCAGCCCTGTGCTGTTTTCAGTTCACCCCACAGTCAGTCCTGTGCTGCTTTCAGTTCACCCCACAGTCAGCCCTGTGCTGTTTTCAGTTCACCCCACAGTCAGCCCTGTGCTGCTTTCAGTTCACCCCACAGTCAGCCCTGTGCTGCTTTCAATTCACCCCACAGTCAGCCCTGTGCTGCTTTCTGTTCACCCCACAGTCAGCCCTGTGCTGCTTTCAGTTCACCCCACAGTCAGCCCTGTGCTGCTTTCAGTTCACCCCACAGTCAGCCCTGTGCTGCTTTCTATTCACCCCACAGTCAGCCCTGTGCTGCTTTCTGTTCACCCCACAGTCAGCCCTGTGCTGCTTTCTGTTCACCCCACAGTCAGCCCTGTGCTGCTTTCAGTTCACCCCACAGTCAGCCCTGTGCTGCTTTCAGTTCACCCCACAGTCAGCCCTGTGCTGCTTTCAGTTCACCCCACAGCCAGCCCTGTGCTGCTTTCTATTCACCCCACAGTCAGCCCTGTGCTGCTTTCTGTTCACCCCACAGTCAGCCCTGTGCTGCTTTCTGTTCACCCCACAGTCAGCCCTGTGCTGCTTTCTGTTCACCCCACAGTCAGCCCTGTGCTGCTTTCTGTTCACCCCACAGTCAGCCCTGTGCTGCGCAGGGGTGAAGATTGATCCTGGGAGAGCAGGGCTCTAATTAAGCAGTGACCCCAGCCAGTCCTGGGTGCAGCCAGCTATAGCTGGTACCAGCACATTCAGCAATCAATACTGTGCAATGGGGTGACTGTGTGCTGCTTTACTGGGAGTTTTATATCTACGTAGGTGACCCAACAGAAGAGACATTTATGAGTCAGTATGTGTGAGGTTTGTCCAGAGCAGTGGAGGTTGGGTGAGCCTGCAAGGCATCCCTGGGGGCATGATTCTGGCCTGAGACAGGCTCTGATGGAAGGACTGTGCAGAGTGTTTTTATGGCTCCGCTACAAGCCCCAGCATCTGGGCTCTGTGTTAAATAGACGAACAGCGCAGGGCGCACACACAAACCCATAAAGAGCCACTCGGACAAAACTGGCAGAAGCGGCAGCAGCGTGAAGGTCAGAACACAGACCTGCCAGGTGTGGTTCCGGTCCTGTGGGAGGGACTGCTAGTGCTGACAGCCATCATCGTCTCACTGATCCCCCGTTTAACATTTCATCTAATGAGTGTACATTTACGTGCACTGTACATTTACATCTAGTGCACATTTACACAATCACTTGGCAGACATTTATATGGGACATGTGCCGCCCTTTGAATTCCCTGAGTCACAGTGTTCATTAAAGCTCCCGTGTCGCTTTAAAATGGAAGCAGTGCTGACCCAGGTGTCCCTCTCAAATTATCCCAAAAACTGGAAATCTCTAAATGGGGCCACCTCTCTGACTGAACACTGTAACCCTCAAAAACTCATATAGTGTAAAATTAAAAAGGTTGTCATATGACACTTCCATTTTCAGAATATTAAGAACGCTCTGAAATATGTTCCACATTCGGCGTGGTGACAGAGTCAGAGAAGTGCATGATGGGTATCTGTATGTGCGGAGCGTCCAGCGCTAATGCCCTCCATTATGACCTGGGACAGGGCCAGCTCTCAGTCAGCACTCCCCCATAATGGGCTCCGTCCTGGGCAGTGTCTGAACGTGCGCCCTCCCTCCTCCTACGCCGTGCTGCAGGCTCTCAGGGTGGGGCGAGGGACTCGTTTCTTATCTGTGTCTGACGGCCCAGGAACTATGGCAACACCTCTGGTGACAGGACAGATTCTTGTCAATTGTGCATCGATGATAGTCTGATGTTTTGATGAGTCTCAGTAGTAAACTGATGCATTGATACTGAAATAATGGCACAGGATGACAGTATGTTCCTTGTGTAAGAGATGGATGCACAGAGGTGCGCTGTTTCCTATTAATCTTAGCTGATGGTAACACAGGGATTCAGTTGGACTTCACTGTCACCCCAACACAACTGCAGAAAATAATAATGTATATTATAATCAAAACATCAAATAATCAGAGATCCACAATTGACAGGTGTCTTTGCTGTCATCAGAAGTGAACATTTCTGGTGGTTGAGCAGACAGGAAATTCTAGCAGGCATGTCTGATATGTAATCTGAATTTTTTAAAAACTTAGTGAAAACAAAAATATTTCAGGCATTGAAAATGCAGATATGTCTGTGTAGAAGTGTGTTCTGCATTCAGCCCTGCCTGCCGTTTCTGTGGATTAATATTCCACAGCTGCATCCGCGGTTCCGTTTCGCCCTCCACAGCTCCTCTGCGTTCGTTTGCGGTGAAATTCTTCGAGGAGCACTGCGGTACGTACCGAAGAGCTCATTCAAAGCAGCTCCACTGTGAGAACTTCAAGATCAGTCGGGCATGTATCATTTCATGTTTCATAAAAGTGCTTTTGAAAAATCTGTTTAATTTAATTTAAAAGAGCAGACAACACCCTAGGCTCATGCTAGCACAGCACTGAAAACCTTTATTTTATTTAGTTGGAAGGATCCCTTTGCTAATACAATAGTTGTTTAAATTTGAGCTTAATGTCTTTCATGTAGCGTAAGGGGCAGGGGAATAATGCATTGCAGACTCTTAATAATACTCCGTTTAACAGCACCGCTCAGCCACAACTTTGCAGTGGACGGGATATTATTTAAAACACGGATTTAAAAAAAAGTTTGTTTTTCTTACTTTGACAAGAGGTGGATAATGCTCAAGCGTAATGCCAATGTTTTCATGGATCTGTGTCCAAAAAATAAAGGGAGAAAGATATGGACATCGTTCAGAGCTGAACAGACCTCGCTGTTTAGACATGCTGAGTTCACGTTTTTGTGTAGCTTTGTGTAGCTTGCAGCTGTCTTTGGATTGAAGCTTATGGATGGATATGTAACAGAGCGATTGCCATAAACACTCAGGGCTACGTGGCGTCAGTTTCACTAAGTGGAATATGACAGCTCCATGGCTGCACACACACATTCCAGGCTGGTATGAAAACAAAATCTGCCTCAATGTGCATTCTGGGAAAAAACGACTCTTAATGGCACCACAACAGTGCTCTTTGCTCATAATCCCTTTATTAGTACATAGACACAACATACATACAAGTATTAAAGATCAATGGGGGAAAAACATTTATAAATACATTAATAAGTAGTTTATAAATATTAGTAATCTGTTTATTAATCGCTATATATGATCTGAATTTGTAATCCCAGTTGATCACTGATCTAGTCTGTGTCATGTTTACAAACACACAACAAGGTTCCCCTGCCTTTTATTTTCATAATATCTTACACTGTTCTGGATTTTCATACAAATTATAAAGCAGTATTTAAAATAATACGGCCTTTTTTCATCATTGCACTGTGAGTTTGAGCAGAAACGCAGAGCCCTTCCACCTCATTTACAGATGGAGAACTTTCATCAGCCTGCACAGGACAGCAGTTTCTGTGTTAGGAGAAAATATCTTCAGCAGTATCTGTGTTAGGAGAAAATATCTTCAACAGTTTCTGTGTTAGGAGACAAGATCTTCAGCCATTGGGTCATAGTAAATGTTTAGACAAAAATAATAAAATCTGAATGGCACAAATCTGTATTGGGCAGATATTCTGAGTAGTGAGCAGTGAATGAAATAAACTGTTATCAGTAGGAAAACATTCTGAGATATGTCCTTCACATGAACAATTTCATATTTAATGCCCTGATCTGATCTGATTTCCACACACAACCACACACACACACAACACACACACAAACACACACACACACACACACACACACAGACACCACTCCCACACACACACACACACACACACACTCACACACACACACACACCAGACACACACACACACACACACACACAGACGCACACTCCCACACACACACACACAGACACACACTCACACACATACAAACACACACTCACACACACACACACTCACAGACACACACACACACACACACAGAAAAGCTATGGGTAGGAGGGTTGGTGATCTTGAATCAATTTCCTCGGGCCCTGAATTAGCTAAATTAATGAATCTGCCTTAGCCTTGAGAAGAGGTGGACGCAGTCTTACACAACCATCCGGACTGCTGGCTTCATGGACGAGAGTTTGTGCTGCTTCGAGAGCCGTGATCAAAAGCTGCACTGCTAATGATCTCAGACAAACAAACAGTGCACATGATTAGAGGTGCACCGGGGATGGATGCAGCTTCACAGGGCTACCAGTCTCAGACCACCGCTCTGAACGGGCCCGATAGCCTCACAACAAGAGCATTCCAGGGCACTGTGATTAATATCATTAGTAAAAACAAATCAGAACCAGGAAGCTGTAATGCACGACGGTAATAATGCAATAACAAACATGTAATTAATGGTAATAATACAATAACAAACATGTAATTAACTGGCCGCTCAAGCGGAGCTGGGATCCCAGAGGAGGATGTCTGGACTTGCCGCATGCTCCGGTCCTTTGCAAAGCACCAAATATTAACTGCGATTGCCAAGAACAGCAGTGCCTGGGATGGGTCTGGCTCTAGTTAACGGTGGATGGATTGCACTCAGAAAGAACCTCACAAAGCAGCAATCTCCCCCTGGCCATGGCTGGTTTGGTCCTCTCTCTCTCTCCGTCTGTCTTTCGATGTGGTCGTTTGAAAGCGCTCGGTTGACAGCCCAGAGTTGAAAACGCTCGATGACACACCTCTGGTCCACTGATGTCTCGCCAGCTCGGACCGCAGTTCTGGTTTCACTGGGCCCCAGCGGAGTCTCCTCTAATCAGGTGCCTTTTTTTTAATGCCTCTCCGTCTTTGTTCACTTTCTGACTGAAACTGTGCCACAGGAAGGCTTTGGTGACATGGCTTTGGAGAGGCCTTGACGCAGTAAAAGATTACTGTTCCCCGAGCTCTCACTCGTCTCACCGAAAGCCCAAATGCCATGAACACACAGCCATTTCACTGTCAAACAGGGACGCTTCGCTTCAACGCAGGATCGGGCTGAACTGTAAAGGGCGAGGTGTGCAGCGATTCGAGCTTTTTGATTTGAGAAATTGCTCTGTCTTTTTTTTGTCTGCTAGCGCTGTGTATTGGAGAGGGCCGGAGATAACTTCTCCAAAGGGATTTGCAGTCAGAAGTTACGTCTCGACCCTGAGCGGAGTTTCAGTAAAACCCTTTCAGTGCTGCAGACATGCACACTTCTGCAGGTCCACAGCAGGTCCTGCAGGGTGAACTGAGGTCACAGGAGTGACATAAGGCATGACAGCGTACCCCTGTATACCGCAGCCTTTGAGTGATCTCAGAGCATGCTGCCATCCATCTCATATCACCAATAAAATCGAAACAAAGAAGGAGGTTGGCCATTTCAGTGGAACTAGTGAACCCAAACACTCAGACTTTTACACAAAGCAATAGGGCTTGCTATGGTTGTGAACAGATACAAAAAGTCAAGGTGGAACAGCAAAAACAAAAGCCTGTATTCTTAATGTTCATTCTCAATACACAATATAGCATCAGTAACTCTCACTACCACCTGTGGGAGCAATGAGAGAGCAGTGAGAGAGCAATGAGAGAGCAATGAGAGAGCAGAGATCTCTGAAAATGGATGAGTTTAATGGACATGAGAGGGGACAGGTCTGAAGTCATTTGGAAACGTGTCATTTTTGAAGTAAGGTGGAATCTCTTTCACCCGCTGCATTCTGCCTCTGTTGAAACATGAAGTAATATGAAGTAATAAGAAAAGGAATAAAAGGCGGGATAAACCAGAGTGAGGTTCCAATTCATGACCTTGACCACAAGCAATATGTTAGACCAACAGAGAACAGGAAACATGCAGACTGGTCTCAGTCAAACTCAATCTCTTAAGGCCAACACACAATTCAATCAAGAGCTCCTATACATTACAGTGTACGTTTCTTCCAGTATTTTATTTATTTTTATTTCATATTCTTTTGAAGACAAGTAAATATGTTCTTTGGAATGTGTTTGTTTCATCAGCTATAATAAAACACCATGTGTCCCTGAGGTCCATTTGATTAGACTGCATTATGCCCTGATAACACTGCATTATGCCCATGCATTTAATTTGTGAACCTGTTTGGCCTAACAGAGAATGTGATTGGTTGAGGTTTTTCATTTGCTCCAATCAAAATCATGTCACTGACACTGTGTATGCAGATAGCTTTGATAAATCAGTCTAAACTGCGTTTGATTGGATCCCGGTCACATTTTATCACAGTGCAGGTGGTAATGAAGTTAAAAAACCCCCCCGTTTCCTGGCGATGGCATGCACCCACGGAGTACCATGTAACTCTTAACGCT
>JAFBMS010002185.1:0-31442 GCA_019788955.1 Albula glossodonta
TCTAACCCACTCCACCCTTGGGTGCAGGAGTGTCCACAGCAACCTCAGAGAGACTAAGCTGCCAGGCTGCTGTCACATGTGTTCACAAAATCAAATGAAAGCAACAAATCCTCAGAGCTTCATTACACAACCAGCCCAGGCCAGAGGAAGAGAATAGCGGTGCACCCCAGTGACACCTCAAGAACAGCGCCGCTCTCCAGTGATACATGAGAACAGCCCCGCTCTCCAGCGACACACACACAAAACAGTGAAGCACTCCAGACACACGAGAACAGTGCAGCCTCCAGAGACACACGAGAACACACCACACTCCAGTGACAACGAGAACAGCGCCACACTCCAGTGACACAAAGAACAGCGCCACACTCCAGTGACCACATAACAGTGCCCACACTCCAGTGCACACACACAAGACAGCGCCACACTCGTGACACACACAAGAACAGCGCCACACTCCAGTGGCTAGGGCTGCACAACATATCGTTTTCGATGTGTGTATGCGCAATAGTCACATCACAGGACGTGTGTGGTCAAGTAAGGAATATAACTCAAACGCGTCATGCTGCAACTTTTTTTTTGCTTACAAAGGAAAACTCGCACAGTTCTCATTTCCCTTACTAATTTACAAGAGGAGTCAAAGTATCAAAGCAGGCCCCATCCTCACTAGTTGTCGATCACAACCTGAAAATCAGCGCCAATGTGGAGAGAGAGAGCTTAGATAATACATAAACATGTAGAGACATAGACTCTGACAGAAGTCATGGAGACAACTTCAGAACCAGGAAGTTTAATTTTGGCCACTGTTGGGCATGCAGAGGTTGTCTCCTGTATCACAAAGGCACAAAGCAATGAAGTGCTGAACTATTTACTTGGAAGCCTTCCCGTTGCTCGCTGAGCTTTCCAATCCGCAGACAATTATATTCACATTTGGATCATCGCATGTGAGAATACACTTAGCCTACGACAACTGACAAATTGACTTTATAGAAAAAAAAAACAAGAATTTGCTTGTGCTTGCTTTTCGTCATGCAATTCATTATGTAACAAACTTTTCGACAGCACAGATTAATGCAGAGTTTTTGTCCTTGCATATGATTAATATAAATGCATTATTTCAATATCGTGCACATCACAAATTTTCCATATTTTGGCTAATGTCTATGTGAATATGATTTCAATAAAGACACAGAAGTGCAGTCTTGTGTACTGCAGTATATTTAAACATATTATGAAGATAATTGTTATCAGCCTATTTACAGTAATGTATGCTGTTAGGGAATGACAATTAATCGATGCGTAGGTGATTGTTGTAAGGTTTTTACTGACCGCCGTTTATCCTAGGTTATAAATGGTTTTTGGCACACTCAGGTTAAATTTTGGACAGCAGTTGCAAAAGAATTGTTGTGACAGACTGGCAAACAAAGAGCATTGTTGTTGTTACTGCTAGCCAGTTCCACTTGACTAGCATGTTTTGCTAGCTCGTTACCCAATATCCCTTGTGTGTAATGTTGACCTGTCGTACCTGTGTTGTATAATCACCTTCCCCTTCATCTTCAGTAAAGTGAGTGTGTTTTCACTTCTGGTGTGATTTCTTTACTATGGACCAGAAGCTAAACACATTGGTGTCAGAAGAGGTGATGAAGTCCTGAGAGATCGAAGAGCTGGAGAAGCTCATCGTGTCAATGCAACGCAAGACCCAGGGGATAAGCCAGGGGCCCGAGCAGTTTGCCGCCCTTGCCCCCCTTGGCTGTCTACACAACGAGGGTGCTGGCAACCGGATGGGGAGCAGGGAACTGAGCGTACCCTTCCCCGCTCTGCCTGATGGACCTAGCACACCCAGGCTCCCTAACCTGAGGCTAGCTGAGACAGCATTTCCCACCTCCATGGCTTCGCAGCCTGGGGCAATAGGGGGACCGCCTTTTTTAATGCCTCGGGGGTCTCTGGGCAGCCATTCTACATGCAAGTAGTTATCAGATTAGCCCAGCCCTGGCTAACTGCTAACGGTGGAGCTGAAGACTCGACAGATAGATGTATGATGGAAGAAGAAACAGTCAGCCAGCCCCCTGCTCTTCAAGCCCAAGTTCCCGAAGCACAGTGGAGCAGAGGCGACACAGCCATACTTCGCCCAGGTCAAACTGGCGGCATGGCACAATGGATGGAGCGCAGAGGAGACTGTGGTGTACCTCACACTGGCCCTAGAGGGAAGAGTGGTCCAAGTCCTCCTGGACCTCAGCCCAGCAGAGTGACATAGCTACCCTGCCCTCATCACAGTGCTCAAGAGGCATTTCAGGAAGCAGCCCTCGCCAGCCAACACCACAGGGCAGGAGACAGCCTGGGCTCCTTTGCCACAGGCATCCGGTTCTTCACCCAGCATGGGTACCCCCAGTTCGACCCTGCGGCCCAAGAGCAGCTAGCACTCCACACCTTCATCCAGGCGCTAACCCTGGAGAGACTGCAGCAGCACATCCGATTAGTGGTTCCTCAGTCACTAGAGGGAGCCCTGGCCAAGATGGAGCGAGCAGAGGGGGCGTTCGCCCCACAGCCGTGGGCGCGACAGATGGGCATGGAAGATGAGGACGAGGCTTGGGCAACACAAAAGGACTTTTCATTGACTGCCTGCTTGACAACCATCAGTGCTGAGCCCTCATCGACACGGGGTCCACCATCTCCCTCGTGCTGCCCATGGTCCTCCCAGGAACCAGCGCTGCCCTCTCACCTGTGTGGATGCCCACCTCCACAAAAATGACAACTGTGACTGGGGAAAAAGCGGAGATGAGAGGGAAGAAGCTCCTGACAGTCACTGCTGGCGACACAAAGGTGAACCACGAGTTCTGGCTGGCTGACATTCAATACCCCGGCTGGATCTGCTAGTCTACCGGGGGCCCAGGTTGACGTGCCCAGGGCCACCATCACCCTGGGCGGGAAGACCGTGGGCCTCCAGTGGGGCGGTGAGAAGAGGGTACGGCACGTCCAGCAGCAATCACCCTCCACAACACCACCGTCCAAGCCCTCACCCTCGGAGCAGCATCGGCCTCGACACCCCACAGCGACAACAGATTAAAGTATTCCTTGATGACTTCTGCGACATCTTTGCAGTCAGAGACGAAGACTGCAAGCAGACTAGCCTGGTGCAACATGCTATCAACACCGGCAACAGCCAGCGCCCACACCAGCTAGCCTTGGCCAAACGCAAAGCAGCAGAAGAGAAAATCTGTGATAGAGATGGCTGCAGCAGCGGACATCAAGCCATCCTGCAGCGCATGGGCCACCCCAGCAGTCCTGGTCTGCAAAAAGGATGCAACCTAGCATTTCTGCGTAGATTACCACCACCTCAACGTGGTCACAAAGAAAGTGGCAAAAGTGGACAAAGTGGCTTCTGTCAGAGACTGGCCAACACCCCGCAAAGTCTTGGAGCTGGGGCTAACCTCCTATTACCGCTACTTTGTGTGAGACTTTGCCACCATCGCCAGGCCCCTGCACCGCCTGACAGACAAAGGGAGAGAGTTTGCCTTCCATACACAGAATAAGAGCAGAATGGACACACAGGTGTGTCTTTACGTGTCAAAGGGTTAAACTGCCGCCTTTGCCAAGAACCTCACAAACACTACCACAATAGGGTGAGAGTCCAGCCAATCAGAGTCAACACAACAGTGGCAGGTTGAGAGCCCAGCCAATCAGAGAAGTTGATTTTTTTCTTTTGACCCCGATTTTTCCCCTTTTTTCCAACCCAAATGTTCAACCGAATATTCACACACATCTATGCAATGAAATGAAATGCTGTATTACTGCCGTCTTCCTAACACCAGAACATGCATCTGAAGCAGATATGTGAGTGAGATGATACCTGCAGGAACTGAGTGAACTCCAGGTAGCTGAGCCGCTTGCTCCGGTCATGGCCGAAGTGCAGGTGGATGAACTCACAGTCCCAGTTGAAGGGGATGTGGTGGTGGACCGTGGTCTGGCTGAAGATGTCTCGCACGTTTTCTGCAAAGGGAAACAGATCACATCCTGGCAAAGTGGCTTCAGGACATCAACACTTTAATTTCAGCAAAGTTCTCTTACAAAGGTTCTCATTATTCAGGAAGCAACTGTGCAATCAAATCAAGTGGTTTGAATCTTTGAAATCCTGTCTGCCTGCACTGTGGCAACTCTCTGAATCCTTGTCTTCTTGTACTGCGGTGACTTGTACTGCATTACTCCCTATGTAGGGACTCAAATGGTGAGTTTAATTCTGTACAGTAATGTTAGATGATAAACAAAACCAAACAGTCAGAAATGATGCTACTTCAGAGCTAAAGAAACTCAGCTGACAGTCCTGTTTAGGCAACAGGATGGCACAAGAATGTAATACAATGTAATGTTGGCGTAAAAACGTTTTATAATTGAAGTTTTTATCTCCATTTCCTCATTCTTTGATAACGATGTTGTAGCTGAAGTACATTCTTAATATGTCAGAGCCACAAGATGTGCGGGAATTTCCACTTTTTACGTCATCGCAACCCCAGAGAAGTACATCAAAGAAAAAAGATTATTGTTATTGACAATCGGCTACAAGCCAAAATTGACAAGTCTGCGTAGCAATCTGAGTGGCAATTGTCGGCCTTCCTGAAAAATCCGTACGCTCGGAGACGATCGCTAAATTTCAAAAGTGGAATATACAGAAATGGTTGGACCTTCCTTCAAACCTCAGCAATGAAGTTGAGCGGGGCCACCAATCATTCTGCTCAACCCCGGGCGCCAACACACACACACACACACACAGACACACACACACAGACACACACACACAGACACACAGTACTGTGCAAAAGTTTTAAGCAGGTGTGAAAAAATGCTGTAAACTAAGAATGCTTTCAAAAATGGAAGTGTTCATAGTTTATTGTCATCAGTTAACAAAATGCAGTGAATGAACGGAAGATGAATCAAAATCAAATCAATATTTGGTGTGACCACCCTTTGCCTTCAAAACAGCATCAATTCTTCTAGGTACACTTGCGCACAGTTTTTGAAGGAACTCGGCTGGTAGGTGGTTGCAAACATCTTGGAGAACTAACCACAGATCTTCTGTGGATGTGGGCTTCCTCAAATCCTGTCTCATCATGTAGTCCCAGACAGCCTCGATGGTGTTGAGATCTGGGCTCTGTGGAGTCCATACCATCACTTCCAGGACTTCTTGGTCATCTTTACATTGAAGACAGTTCTTAATGACTCTGGTATTATGTTTGGGGTCGTTGTCCTGCTGTAGAATAAATTTGGGGCCAATCATACGCCTCCCTGATGGTTTTGCATGATGGAGAAGAATCTGCCTATATTTCTCAGCCTTGAGGACACCATTAATCCTGACCAAATCTCCAACTCCATTTGCAGAAATGCAGGCCCACACTTGCAAGGAACCTCCGCCATGCTTCACTTTTGCCTGCAGGCACTCATTATTGTACCGCTCTCCAGCCCTTCAGTGAACAAACTGCATTCTGCTACACCCAAATATTTCAAATTTTGACTCATCAGTCGAGAGCACCTGCTGCCATTTTCTGCACCCCAGTTCCTATGTGTTTGCGTATAGTTGAGTTGTTTGGCCTTGTTTCCATGTCAGAGGTACGGCTTTTCGGCTGCAACTCTTCCATGAAGACCACTTCTGGCCAGACTTCTCCTGACAATACATGGGTGTACCTGGGTCCCACTGGTTTCTGCCAGGTCTGAGCTGATGGCACTGCTGGACATCTTCCGATTTCAAAGGGAAACAAGCTTGACAGGTTTTTCATCTGCTGCACTAAGTTTCTTTGGCCGACCACTGCTTCTACAATCCTCAGTGCTGCCCGTTTCTTCTTGCTTCTTCAAAAGAGCTTGAACAGCACATCTTGAAACCCCAGCATGCTTTGAAATCTTTGTCTGGGAGAGATCTTGCTGATGCAGTATAACTACCTTGTGTCTTGTTGCTGTGCTCAGTCTTGCCATGGTGTATGACCTGTGACATGAAACTGTCTTCCACAACCTCACCTTGGTAGCAGAGTTTGGCTGTTCCTCACCCAGTTTGAAGCCTCCTACACAGCTGTTTCTGTTTCATTTAATGACTGTGTTTCAACCTATATGTGAAATTGATGATCATTAGCACCTGTTTGGTATAATACACCTGACTATAATCCTACAAATTCCCTGACTTTGTGCATATTTACCTATAAGAATTGATCCTGGTTTGAAGGCAAAGGGTAGTAACACCAAATATTGATTTGATTTCTTTTGTTTGCTCAGTTTGCATTTTGTAAATTGATAAAAATAAACAATTATTTATATTTTTGAAAGCATTCTTACTTTACAGCATTTTTTCACACCTGCCTAAAACTTTTGCACAGTACTATATATGTGCGTGTGTGTGTCAGTCTTTTTTCCCCCTTTATTTTGTTTCAAGTTATATACATACTTGTCCTAATTCTGGGCTGTATCCGTACATCCATGTACAGTGGAACCTCGGCCCACGAACTTAATTCGTTCGTTGACTCCATTCGCGGACCGAAATGTTCGCAAACCGAAATAATTTTTCACATTGAAATTAATGTAAATCCAATTAATCCGTCTCCAGCCCCAGAAACACTTTTTTTAAAAAAAAAAACAAAACTTTATGGGTTTATGTGCGAAAAAAATATAGAAAGGAATTAAAGATAACCTTAATTCAGGGGTGAAACTAAGCCGGTACGGTCCGGTACTGCGTACCACAAAAAGATTACGACCGGAGATTTCACTCAGCAGTACGTGAGTGCGCATGCGCGTCTACTTCCGAAAGTACTGGCAAATAGTACCGGCAAGAATTTAAAACTACTTTCACCCCTGCCTTAAAAACGTTAATACTAAAATAAAACATAACAATTGTACACTTTACCTTTGTGGTTGATATTTTCTGGCACAGGTGGATGGTGGAGGAGGAGGAAGACTACTATCAGTAGCACTTTTTACTTTCTTGGGAGCCATAATGAGGGCAGATTTAATGGAAATAGTACAAAAAGAATGTGCATCAAAGGAGAACACAACGACGAACGATGTAAACAACACTGAGTACTAAGCACAACTGACACTATCCAAGACGCGCTACGGCGGGAAGCCCGTGAGTTTGTGTGTTTGTGCGTTCATGCACCGAGGGCTTGTTCGCAGGCCAAGTGAAAATTTGTTCGGAAAGTGTGTTCGCGGGCCGATTTGTTCGTGAGTAGGGGCGTTCGCGGGCCGAGGTTCCACTGTACCTTATTACTTGTACATACAAATCAATATAATGTCAAATGATCAATCAACTGTAAATTGGATGTTAAGTGCTAATAAAAATAATAAAAATGACAAAAATCTGTTATAGAAACTTTCAAATCAACAAATCATAATACAGTAAATTAATAACTGTGCTTATTGGCTCCTGCACCATATGGACTCAGTCTGAAATCTGACAGGACCAGTTAATGTAGACTAACCTGACAGGACCAGCTGGAGTAGACGTGTAATTACATGAGTTTCCTTTTAGGAACAGTTAACATTATCCTGTAAATAGCCCTGTTGCTCAATTGTGTTGCCTACCTCAATTGTGTTGCAGTGTGTACGTACCGAATGAGATGTCTCCAGTGCCGGTCTTATCAAACAACTGAAAGGCTACGATAAAAAGGGCATCCGGAACACAAAGAATGGCCTCAAAGGCCTGGAACTCCTGGAATGAGATCAATCTGTGGGACATAGAAGGAAAAGACAGAGGCTCAGTGATATCAAACAGGGAGAGGTACAGAACTCTAAACAGTGTGTACACTGATATCAGAGCTTTAAACACTGTGTGCACACTGATATGAAAGTAATGGTACATTTTGCTCAGTGAATCATGCTGATCTGATTTTACACTGCACTTTGTGTAAGGGTTGGATGGTCCAGGAATTCCCTCCTGATGAGAGTATTTTGAAAATGAATACCTTAACTACAGAAAGGATTCTAAAAATATAAGACATAGCTATCATAACAAGAGAACAGGGAAAACAAAATACAGTCGGTCATTCACCCTGTCATCATATGTCCAATCAGGAGTCACATTTTGAGGACAGGAATCCAATCAACATTATCAACTCATTCAAAATCTCGAGCTCAGGCAGCTACTGAAGAAAGCTATTCAGACGAATGAGACTGCCTGAATACATTACTATTAACTACACTTACAGGTAAGGTCTGTAGAAGTTCCTCATCATATGAAATATTAAGGAATGTGACAAGTAATCACTAATCCCAAAGGAGTCACTGTAGACCCAATCATTAAGTAAACAACACAGGTGAGTGAGTCATTACCTCATTAAGGATGAAAAGCAGGTTTATGACAGTGAAAAGGAAGTGCCACCAATGAGGGCAAAGCAACAGCATGGACAGTAATGACAGTGAGTGACGAAGAGCACACTGTGCTCAAAGGAAGATATATTATTATCATAGATTACATTCCTGTTTTACTGAAACGCCCTCAGGGCCCCAGCACTCAGCAGCCTGCCTTAGAAAAACCATGCTCTCACTTCAAACAGTCGCTAACAATCTTAAAAAAAATAATGTCCAACAACAAAATATGAATGGTCTTCTTAAACTGAGGAGAAAAGCAGTATCAAACCGTAGTCATGAAAAAGTACCCTCAGACAGGTGAGAATGAGAAACCCATCCTGAAGACAGTGCTGAGAGTAAGATTACAGCTCGTTTGTTCATTTATATAGCACCTTTTGAGCTCAAGAGCACAATGTGCTTCAGCAAGCACACTAGACAGAACAAGATAAACTCTTACCACATACATATAGTAAAAACAATTACAATAAACAGACACTGGTATCAATAACAGAGATTAAAGGCCCTCCCTCAGGAATGCAAGAGTGGCGATGCGCTGCCTAGCCCCACTCTGTGAAATCAGACACATCGACTGAATAAAAATATGAGATTTCTGTACACAAAACTGTTACAATTAATTACTACAACCATGAATGAATACAAAAGAAATTCAGCTATGCGATGGGGTGGTGGGGTGTCAGTGTGAGAGAGTCAGACAGGCAGGGGGAGGGGTGGGGTCCTGCGTACCCGTCCTTGGTGGTGTCAGCTACGCCAGCTATCAGCTGCACGGTCTTGGGGTTGTGATGCAGCTGAGTGTGCAGTCCCAGGTACTTCTGCACAAAGTCTGCTGGGGTCATGAAGCGCTCCCCATCCTTATCCACGACACTGGCATTCTGCAGGAGCAGAACAGACAAGGCTCAGACCATAGACTCATCACAGACCAGGCTCAGATCACACACACACACACACACACACACACACACACACACACACACACACCACAGACAGGGCTCAGACCAAACACACTCACCACAGACAGGGCTCAGACCAAACACATTCACCACAGACCAGGCTCAGACCCTCCCCCCCCACACAAACACACACACACACCAGGCTCAGATCTTACACTCGCCACACTCATGGAGCAGCAAACTGCAACACACGGACAGCATTAACTGAGCAATTACAGCACTTCCTATCCAAGTGTTACCTATCCTGCTCAGTAAAAGCAAAGACAGATGAAAAACTTAATGTCTCCGATATAGGCGACTTTAAATGAGAGAAACACCATTTTTTAGAGCAGTCTCTCTTTCTATGTGTGAAATCTATGTTCAATTTCTAAATCCAGAAATGGGTCCTGAAGTCTGATCAAAATGACTTTCGGATACACTAGAGCTGATGCCAAAGCTCAGCCTCTCTGCTCTATTCTTCATGCACATAAATGCCATCAATTTATATGTCCTTACAGTTATGACTTCATTTCATTAAATTAAACCATTCATTCATCTTTTAAGAGCTGCTACTATTGGCAGTAAAATGAACATGGGGTTAACGCCGATGGTTGTCGATGGTTCACAAATACTTCCAGTAAATTTCTCTTTTCCCTTATCACAGCCTTACACTGACAGGACAGCTACCTTTCTAGTTCTGTATGCACAATCAGTATTTCAGAAAACCTGTGGTCTTTGATGTGATTTCTGAAGTAGAAAGATAAAATAACATTATTAGCAATCTAGCAATATATTTGACATTAGCTGAAACAACCAGCAAATATACAGGCTTGTTAGATGTTGGTCACTTTTTGAAGTAGTAGTAACATTACCTTATCGTTCCTCATTACAAAGTGGTTATCTGTCTATTAACATTTGGCTGTCACTGTTCTGCAGAGATGCAGATGAGTTGGAGTTTGGCCAGGACGACTTTTTTTTTTATAAAAAAAAATACATTTTAGCATGTTACAATCGCACAGTTAAAAATACAAAAAAATGCAAATGTGCACAGTTAAAAGAAAATGCACAGTTAAAAGAATGAAGGACAGAATGTTGGTATTTGTCATGAACTTCTGAGAAACCTGCCCAATTAATAAAGACAAGCAGCATGTTTCCTGTAATCCATTACCTAAAGACCTCCCCACAGTGCTATAACCTGTGGCTAATTTCTATTATTTCAATCAGCAGAGGGGAATCTCTATCCTGCCCTGTGCTGACTGCCTCAGGTCAACACTGATGTCACACACTTGGTCCTTGAAGGGACTGAAAATGCTAGAGTGGCTTCCTACAAACACTTTTTAAATATAAAATGTATGTGTTTAGCTTTGACATTTACAGCAAATACTTTGATAGATACTGATAGATAAAAAAAAAAAATCTGTCTTGACAACTTACAAACTGAAAAATTATGATTTTGTCCAGCGGTGCCTTTACATTACAGAAAAATCCCTGACATTGGTTCCAAAATGTGTCAAATAATAGAATGCCCCTGTCAATCAGGAAAAGCCAGCCTCATTACTGGAGACGGGAAACAGCACACACTTGGATTATTTAACAAAATTGTCCAACACTGAAAATGTTTGTTGCTAATGTATTTGAACTTTTGCATTTAAAACTAATGAAACCTCCATTAGCAGAAATGACTTCAGTTAAACATTTCCTTTTGGGGTTTGTCTTGCATCTGCTTTAAGCAAGTTCAGCCCCTTACTGCTTACAGATTTGCTTCAGATCAGAGTCAGTGAATATCAATGAACTGCAATGAATATCTCCAAGATTAATTATTACATTGAATGTAATCAAGTACAGACAATGTACTGGATAAGCACAGAGATATAGCATTTTATGTTACTTAATTCAATATTCAGAAATCAAAAAAATTAAACAAGGGCATTCATTTCTGAAAACCACTGGACTCAGAGAAGTGTATGAAAAGTAATGAAAGTAACAGGGCCTGAATGGGAGTGTTATTTCTGTCCTTACTGTAAAGTTGTAAGTGTGTGTGTGAGTGGCTGTATTCCCACTGACCAGCACTCAGCTGCAGTGAACACTGCACAGGATGCAGGCACTGAGACCGGCCTGTGGGCACTGAGGCTGAGGCCAGGCCTGTGGGCACTGAGGCTGAGGCCAGGCCTGTGGGCACTGGGCCTGAGGCCAGGTCTGTGGGCACTGGGCCGGAGGCCAGGCCTGTGGGCATTGGGCCTGAGGCCAGGCCTGTGGGCACTGAGGCCGAGGCCAGGCCTGTGGGCACTGAGGCTGAGGCTGGCCTGTGGGCACTGAGGCTGAGGCTGGCCTGTGGGCACTGAGGCTGAGGCTGGCCTGTGGGCACTGAGGCTGAGGCTGGCCTGTGGGCACTGAGGCTGAGGCTGGCCTGTGGGCACTGAGGCCAGTCTGTGAGCCTGATCTGCTTGTTATTTCAATCCGCTTAACAGCAGCTATGAACAAGAGGCTTGATCATATGTCAAATTAATTCCAGTAAGTCTTAGTCTTAGTTAACCACCCCAGTCCTGATTTGGCTCAAAACTTCATGAAAAAAAATGCAGAAATAGTTCTGCAAAACTGTCAGCTGTAAGACATACAACAAAAGGGCCATATCAAAGATTTAAGCAGACAGACCAGGACAACTACAGACACTGAATTCCATTTCAATATAGACAGAGCTTTTCCAACAGCAGGTCAGCAGTGCCAGTTTGGAAATTTGGCTGACCAGATGGAGGTAGCTGTGTGACACCACATCAGCCACCTAAGCATGCCGAGAGGCACCAGAGAGCATGTCTTAACACCCGCCTTCATCTTTATTATCACTGCGGATTAGAAACAGTTGAGTAAAGCCCAGATTCATAAGTCTGTTTGAAAACTTGATTTAACACAAAACAGCATCTGAATCCTCCACTGGTATCAATCTCAGCATCACACTACACAAGCTGCAGTTCACACCAGCTCCACCCAAATTATTTCACCAAACCACCTAACACAATTCACCAACATGGTCAACAGCACTTAGCCTAATCATTGAATTAAGCAGGAAATCTATACTAATTTCATTAACTGCCCTAAATGATAATCTTACACACAAGAGCCCATTTACTCATTCATATAATGGCACAGAAAAGTAACCAACAGAATTATGATTTCTAGTGGCATATTAAACTGCTATTATCAGACAATGATTTTTGATCTTGAAGCCAGATGTATCATCCGAAGTGAGGTGGGATACCTTCAACAGCACAAGGTCAAAAAAGGAACTTATCCTGCTACAAGCTGCTCTTGTGGAAAGTGTTTGGCTTCACTGGCTGAGGATGTAAAGCAATGTGCCAATGCAACACTTCAGTTAAACACACATAAACCTCTCATTCTGACCCTGCTGAAAATAAAATGAATTAAATGCTAAGTATCTGTGCACATTTCCCCAGTAGAACCATAATGGGCAGCTAAGCACTCTGCTGCAAATGCCACCAATGTGTCCTTGCCACCCCTCAGACAGCTGAGGACCCACGTTAATGTCAGGCTCTCAAAGAAGGCGGGCGATGACGAGCTGCCTGCTGGAGCCCCATGAATATGAAGCATGCGAATGACCTTTTCTTAAACGGGCTGGGCAGCATTTGCACCACAGTCAGAATGACCAAGAGAGTAAGAGCAGGGCTACACTCCTCTAAATCACAACTCTTCCTCCAAAAATGGCTCAGCATGGCCACCATGTCCGTCACACAACGCCACCTCAGGGCTGGATTGGTCCGCTCTGAGACAGCTCTGGCACTGTACAGTCCTGTACAGTACAGGTCACTAAGCTTCAAGGACACGTGAAGTGCAAACAAAGACTATTATGGACACAACAATGACCTTACACAAGGAATTACATAAGACTGCTACTGTAGACTGCAAGAACGGGGTGCAGTGTGTGTGTGTGTGTGTGTGTGTGTGTGTGTGTGTGTGTGTGTGCATACATGGGAGTGCATGTACGTGTGTGGTCAAGACATAAATAGGAGAAATAATGGCCCATGAAGACAGTCGCATCTTCCCAAAAATACAGCACATAGTAATCCATAACACTGCTATGGTGAAGCATTTCCAGGGCTTGTTTTGCCTGCTTCATGTATGCAGATTTCAACTTTAATGTCAGCGGCAGAATTAACAGAAAAAACAATGCAGTATCTTATTTTCAGAGTTTGGACAAAAGGGTCTTCCACCATTTTAATATATGAATGGGCACAACTTTTTCACTGCAATATTGAACCACATCTGATATGCTTACTTCTGGAGACATGGATAATTTTGCATAAAATATTTTATCTTCCATTCAAAACTGCATGGCATCATCTATATGAGATAACTTTAAGCATCAGCTGAAATATGTGGCTCTCAAAATTACCAAACTGAGATAGCAAGGTCAAAATTAATAAATGTGGATCTGAAAACTCAAAAAAATCAGTTCCTACCAATCCAGGTAACAATAACGGCTCTGCAACATGCAAGTGCCTTGGAACTGACAATACACACTGCTAAGTATTGTGAGTTTAGAAAGCCTTCAGGTACTTCAAAGGTCAGAGCAAGGGCACACACCTGAGGTCACCAGTGATGAAGCCGTTCACATTAAAACATGTGAGTGGGACTCCAGATTAAAGTTACTCTTAAAGAACACGTACATGCATAGAGTTAGGTATGTTTTAAAGTCTTACCTTCAAAAATATATCCTTCAGCTCAAGGGGATCGGCCCTTTTGGTCGATTGCACCTGGAAACATTTTACAGTCGACTGGTCAGATAAACGGGGCAATTTGATAAGGACTATAAAATGAATGGTGTAATTATAAACACATTTGTCATCACTAGACAGCTTACTTTCCGAAGAGGTCTAACTATAAATTCACAACCCTACTGTCTTGTTACAGTTCTTAAGCAACATCAATTAGAACGTACGATACTTTACACTAGCCGTTCAGATGGGACACATTGTGCCCCAAGGAGAAACACAAAATCCAGACAAATTAGTAACATTCTGATGCAACCGGTCCTGAAATTACACGGTTGCTCGGTTGGAATGTGGATATTAAGGTATTTTGTACAAGAATGATAAGGAACACTTAATGAATGACCTAAAATTAGCTATATACACAAATCCAACAGTATGTAGCAAAATTATTCAAAACACCAAACTTATGAGCTAACTTGCTTATTTTTCGAATGAAAATTGTAGCTACACATTGTAGCAGCTGATAGTCGTTTGTTGTTTTACCCTCAAACATTTAAATATTTCTTCAACTACTGAAAAATTCAAAACAGTTCCAAGCCTAGTCAGCTTCACATAGATAAATGAAAACCTAGTATCAAACTACTATCACTACCAAGATTCCGAAACAGTTCACACAGCTAAGGTTAGCGAACTCGCATGATCATACAGTCCGGCATCAACTTCCTTAACCAGGAGCCACGCCACAACTATAAAAAAATAGCCTTGACACACATTGAACTGGTGAGGACTATGATACCACACAGATAACACAGTAACGTTAACTGAACAAAAGTAGATAACAAGATGATGCGCAAAGCGTAACTGCAACAAAATAAACATAAAAAGCTCAGTCCAAGGCCACGCAAAAGGCCGGGCGTACACTCAGGGATTCCCGTAACATGATGTACACTGCGGTTTAAAAGCATATAGTAACTGCATGCATATACCCTTACAATGGCGCAGTTTAAGCGTTTAAACAAATAACATACAAAAATAAAAGTAATAGCAATCTCTTAAGCGAAATTTAGATGGAGTCACCTTGACCGCCATGCTGGCTGTGACGTCACTTCAGTTAGCGCAGGCGCTTGGAAGTATTCGAGGACCAGCGTGAGAACAACCTCGAAAGAGAAGTGTGCGTTCTTTTTTTTTCCTTTTTTTGAATGAAAATGTTGTGGACTACGTGTGCGTCGGCAACATTGATTGACAATAAGGGCAATTAAGCCCTCTGCGGGTGAACAAAATACGAGGAGGTGTTTTTTACTGAACACCTGAAAGTGTTAGCACAAACTTTGCTTTAAATGAATGAAAACACTGAAAAGTGTCACTACACCAAACATGGTATTACATTTATTGTATTCCATAGTGGTATTTAACCTTTATTGGTTGCATTTGCTGTTGGCCCCTAAGTACCTACCATAGGTTTTAAACTGCCCACAAAACATAATAATCTAAAGAATTTACACAGCATATCCAGACTCTAAATATATTGGAATTTTATGCACATTGGTTCAACAAGCTACTATGTCTTTACATAGCCAATTTGTTTTGCACAGAGTGTGTTCGAGGGAACATTAATTAAAAAATGCAGTTAAATAAATTAATATAATTTTTTATAGTAACCAATTTTGAGTAAAATAGGTATCGGTAGCTACTCCAGCACAGAACTTTTTGTACACATAAATGTTATACTTTATTTTGCGAGGCTTTCATCAGCCCCTTTTCTTTGTAAGATCAACATCGCAATGTGCACAAACTGCTAATCCATTTCAGTGTTAATGGGATTTCCTCCTCAAACGCTCTGTTCGCACACTGTGGATAGAAAGTGCCCTCCACAAAATTTCTTGATTTCAGACCCGTCGTTTGAACCAGAAAAGAGGACATCGCTTTGATGAGGACATCGCTTTGACTCCTGGAGAAAGGCATGTCTGTCCCCATGGTTCAAAACAATGCTGGTGTCCATTCATGTAAAGTTACAAAGTCTAACTTTAATACATTAAAAATTGCAATCCAGTAAGTAAATAACAAAGCTAAAAGGTCTGAGTTACTGAAGCATTTAGTGTGTGCAAAACATTTTCACGAATGCAAAAAAAACTAAGAAAGCATGTGATTGGTCGAGGTAGTTTGTTCCAGTCACAATTCATGTCCCTGAAATGACGTGTAAAATCTTTAACATGTGCTAAAGGCTTAGCATAAAGGCTTTGATAAATCTGGACTAAAATGTCGGAAAATGAGAGGCTACTTGTGACACAATATAATGTGTGAGGGCTTCTTTTTCTGTTTTCTCTGCCTGACCACAGTATCAGTGTTTGTCTCCTATTTTAATATGTGAATGCCCTGCGATGCAATAAAGCAACACAACCTCTTTCGAGAGACTTCAGAATTAAAACTGTTCCCCTTCACCTACTAGGGGGTAAAATACAAGGAATCAAATGGAAAAAATCTCAGGAGAAGGATAAGACTGCTCTCTCAAACCCAGGAGTGGAATCATCCACAGCAGATAAATGTGAATGTCACATTCAGCTGAAAATGATGGAGAGAGTGCTGGGCAATAAGAGCATTGTGAAGGGTCAATGTGTCTGCTACTCTTTAGTTCACCACAGTCATTTACTTTTATTGGTCTTTTCACTCTCAATTTTTACAGATTTTTGTCAATTAAATTTTATTTGGATCAGCACAGAAATGAACAAATAGACAATAAAGTGTGATTTATTTAACAGATTATTTTAGAGAGCTCTTGCTCACAATTGTCACAGTGACCTTTGCATGTTTTAAATAACAGATAACAAGTGGGATATTTCCAGACAGCCTGAATGAACTTCTACCTCAAATTGACCTGTAATGCAATAAATCTACATAAAGCCTCTCTTAATCTATAGCATACTCATTATGATTAATGATTGACCCGTCATGTTATCAAATATTAAATAATGCTATTTGAGTATTTCTCAAAGGGAAGTTGGTAAACGCTCATGCTCATGCTAAAATATAGGTTACTCAGTCATTTTCTTAATCTGAGATATGTACTTTGATTTAACTCTGGGCAGTGCTTGGTTGCAGATTTTATTTGTCTATTAGTCTTCACAAAACCTCATTTCAAAGAGATTGGAAGAATTAATTGTAAAAGGTTTCGTTGTTATTGATATAAAAGGTTATGGTATTATTGAAGTGGTTCTTGCTGCTCATGTAAACTTTGATTGACCCCCTGTAAAAATTTCATTTATTTGTGTGATTTTAGCATTTTGGTTTTAAGGAGAACCTCCACTGGCTATTAATAAATCATAGAATTCCCCTCATTTCAAAATGAGGCCTAGTGTGACCTTTCTGGTGGAACAATCAAATCAGCCTCCTGATGCTGAGGAGAGCTGAGATGTGATTGATATCATTTCTGGTGAGCAATCCATTTTCCACAACATGAGAAATGATAATGTGGATGGACAAAGAATTGGGCAACAGGAATGACATGCTACATTTGTTGCACAGCTGCAGTCATAACACTGTACTCTACCATCACACTCCATATATTACACTGTACTCTTCCATCACACCCCCTACATTACACTGTCATCTACCATCACACCCCCTGCATTACACTGTACTCTACCATCACACCCTCTATATTACAATGTAATTACTACAATCACAACCCCTACATTACACTTTACTGTACCATAACAACCTCTACATAATACTGTACTCTACCATCACACCCCCTACATTACACTGTACTCTACCATAACACCCTCTGCATTACACTGTAATCTACTACAATCACAACCCCTACATTAAATGTAATGTACTACAATCACACCCCCTACAGTAGACTGTACTCTACCATCACACTCAATACATTACACTGTACTCTACTGACATACTCCCTACATTAAACTATACTCTGCATTCACACTCCCTAAATTACAATGTAATCTTGATGTGCCAGTTACCCCAGAAAGAGTTATCTGAAGTTTCTTCACTGCAGTTTCATTGTTGCAGGCCTGAACCATGTTGATTTTCATCTGATTTTTACAGAGAGTTCTATGGCCAGTTTTTCCCGCTTCACTTGTTGGTTTCTTCCCCTAAATCACTGTACTTTGAATTATTCCACCTTCATTTCAGGCCTGCATTGCCTTTTCATGAAAGGGTAAAGCTCTATAACAGAAAAATGAAAATCAACTAAACATAGCTAATCCTGATTACAGTCAACTGCCAAACTCAACCATCCTAAAAACATTCTCCATTATTATTTTTTAAGAATTGTTCATAAAACAAACATTTTATTTCATGAATATATTATGCTGGGTCTCCCAACATCCTGACACAAAGAATTTAAATCCAAAAGATATCATCGTGCTGACACTTCTACCACAGTGGACAAAGCTAATGAGGTAGGTCTGCCATCCTGATGAATAAAAACATTTCATTTCCTCCCTCCTCAGTTCTATCACCTCAGTGTCGACATACTTGTGCTCTGGGAATGCTTTTTATGCAGGTAGTTTTAGTTCAAATATTACACCTTCTGCAACATTTGGGACAAATGTAATTTTTTCACATGATTTGGCTCTTTGTTTGTAATCAAACAATTATACATGTGATTATAGATACATGTAATTTTCAGCTTTCGTTAATGCAGAAAAAGATTGCTAATAGCTCTTACAGCAATGGTGCAAAGAAAGAGAAATTTGCAAAGCAAAACAGTTTTATCCAAGTTTTTCACCACAGCCGCATTCCTTCAAAGTATAAAACAACTACAGTGGAGAGTGAATCCTGGAGTCAGTCCTGTTACAGACTGTGTCTGTATGGGTCGCTGTGGAGAGTGAATCCTGGAGTCAGTCTCGTTACAGACTGTGTCTGCATGGGTCACAGTGGAGAGTGAATCCTGGAGTCAGTCCCGTTACAGACTGTCTGCATGGGTCGCTGGGAAGAGTGAATCCTGGAGTCAGTCTTGTTACAGACTGTGTCTGCATGGGTCGCAGTGGACAGTGAATCCTGGAGTCAGTCCCGTTACAGACTGTGTCTGTATGGGTCGCTGTGGAGAGTGAATCCCGGAGTCAGTCCCGTTACAGACTGTGTCTGCATGGGTCGCAGTGGAGAGTGAATCCTGGAGTCAGTCCTGTTACAGACTGTGTCTGCATGGGTCGCTGTGGAGAGTGAATCCTGGAGTCAGCCCTGTTATAGACTGCGTCTGCATGGGTCACAGTCGAGAGTGAATTCTAACACCATTACTTAATACATTACTGCATGGGTCACAGTGGAGAGTGAATCCTAACCCCATTACCTAATACATTACTTACCCCAATATTTAATAATTATTTAATAACAATGACCACGACAATATGTAATTTATTGTATTAACCCCATTACAATGTTATTAAAGGGGTGAAATGTTGTTTTACTACAGTTGTAGACATGATTTGTGCTGAATCAATGAAAAGAGAAAAAATATTGTACTCTGGCACCCTCTCCTGGCTAATTCATAAACTAAAAATATTTTTACTTTGTTCCTCAAACAGAAATGCAAAGTGAAACTCAGAGATCTGGAAACACTGGTCAACCAAACAGTATGTAAACCCTCTAATTGTACCTCATAAGTTTCAACCACTGATGTGAAAGGGCTACCATTAAACCAAAACACTAAAATACTTTCTATTGATAAAAAAAACAACAAATGAAGTGGTCACCAGAGAAGGGGGCATATGTTTGAACTAGATCATTGTTTACTTGGCTTTCTTTAAAAAGCCAACTGAAATGCTGTAATTTTAAGTTATTTAGATAGCTACTACTCACTGCCATTTAGATAATGCACACTGCATTGGCAGTTAAATTTTTGTTTTGGTAAATCCTTCACTATGTTTGCAAATTTTTGACAATTCTTTGGGATGGTCTAGGCATCTGTCAAGGCATGTGCAGAATGATGCCATCCTAGGAAAGTGTGAAAAGAGAGTCTATAGCAACATTTTAAACAGTTCCTCCATGGCTGGCACAGCTGGGCATACCATAGCAAAGATGGGATCTGTGTTCCAGAGGAGACAAGGGGATAGTGGAGGAAAAGAGGGACAGTATTGGCGTTTTGGGACACGTGCCATTCCTGCTGTTACAGCACAGCTGGCCGCAGTCATACTGTGACACAAATGAAGCCGTTGTTTAAACAAAACAAAGCTAACCAAAAAACATGGCTGAATCAAGAAAGGCAAAGCAGCAGAAAAACTAACTAAAACTGATGAGCCATACAAGCAAAACTATCTTGACTACCGGCGAAGAAACAAATAAAAATACACAACCAGTTGGCCTACTACCAAATCTGCCCCCAGATGCTAAAGAAACAGCAGCAACAAAAGCAGCAAAACTCAAAAACAAACATTCAATAGAAACTAGAGAAAATGCCTATATTGACAGACCACTCACTGCACATTTCAGGTCAGGAGACTGCAGTGAGGGGGCCGTGCAGTTCGCTCTGCTGCTGGAGACTGGGGACCACAGTAAGGGGGTCGTGCAGTTTGCACGGGGCAGTGAACTTTGGGTGTATTCCAATACTCAAAAATTTTATCCTCCTCTCCTCCACTACCACTTCCTCCCCTCCATGTCCCACAAACTGATCTATGTGTCCTCCCTCCCTCTAATGTGAAAAAATTGGAGGAGGCAAGTGAAAGAGGTTAAATTTTGTTCCCTCCTCCCCTCCAAATGAATGATATAGTGATGTTACATTACTGTCATTTAGCTGACGCTTCTATCCAAAGCGACTTACAGTTGTTTAGACTAACCAAGGGCCAATCCCCCCTGGGAGCTATGTGGGGTTAAGGGCCTTGCTCAAGGGCCCAACAGCAATGGTGTTCTTGCTGTGGCTGGACTGGGACTTGAACCGCCAACCTCAGGGGTCCCAGTCATGTACCTTAGCCACTAGGCTATAGGCTGCCCTATCCTACCACAGAAATCTTTTCAAATTTCTTGGTAACATCATTGAGCTCTCGACCAGTCAGATTAAAAGGCCATCCCACAGAATCTTTTTACCATCAAAATGTTCAAAGACATGACTAGGAATTTATCAACATTCAAATATAAGTGCCAGAATAATAAACAATAACTGGCATATTTAAATTCATGGTCAGACACTACTGTTTGATTTTTCAAATGTATCCACTAGAACACAATATCTTCATGTTTTTGAGTTGTAATTGTAATTGTAACTTAAATAATGTAAAAATTAGTGTTATTGTAGTGGCAGGTTTACTGATTTTCTTGTACATATGTTAATGTTAAAACATCAAACAGAAGAATGAGAGTAGCTGGCATTTTTATTTTAATGCATAAAAAGGGCTGGCTGTTTATGGGAAGTGTGATC
Source organism: Albula glossodonta (assembly GCA_019788955.1). Classification (NCBI taxonomy): domain Eukaryota; kingdom Metazoa; phylum Chordata; class Actinopteri; order Albuliformes; family Albulidae; genus Albula; species Albula glossodonta. Next base: position 21,360 of record JAFBMS010002185.1, read on the forward strand.
GGGTTAGGTATCATATCAAGTTACTAATTCACCAAGCCGATTTGATGATGGGAGAAGTGGATTAGCTGTTCCAGTTTTCGTGGCATCTCCTCCTTTCCTCCACTTGTTCATTATTACGAACTACTGTGTTAATCATGATACTATCAATACATCCTAGGATGACTGAGAGCTGGCCGATTTCGGGGATGAGAAGGATGGGGGTGGGGGTTCAGGCAGTTAATTCGTTTTACTCTTAAATTGGTGATTTTCATGCAGTCTGATTTGAGGATCTTAATTCAACATTTCAGTCACACAGAAAAAAGGAGATAAATAGGTTTCTGAGTGCTTATCTTGTGTTTCATAAAATTTTTTGGAAACTAAGAACACTAGCCACATTTTAAATATACTACAGTTAAATCTAATGTTTGCAATGCACATTCATGCTTTATCCAACTTTTTACAAAAACAGGAAGCATTTTCCTACATTGATTAGCTGGTAGATGATCTTGCTGACCACACTGAAAATACACACAATAGATTTATTCACAACATAGTTAGTAACCATGTTTGTTGATGGGCCAGTTTGCAAATTTTTTGAGCAAATAAACTAGCCCAAGATCAGCCTTCCCTTTGGGTCCATAATATATTGAATTATGAACTAAACATGTAAACTGACCCTGGGTCAGTCATAAAAGCAGCTGTTCGACAGAGCCCCGGTAGGATGGGAGAACGTTTTCCTCTGGTTCTCCTATCACTAACTGCTTTATTCAAAGAGGTTACTATTGCAAGTTGCAGAACAAGGCAGATTGATTCTATTTATTGACTTTCAGAGACTGTGGCTTTGTTTTGTTTTTCTTCTCCTTCTTTTCTGCTGAGGCTCTTAATGCAAGTTTGAGGAGCCTATCCAGCTGAAAAATAGCCAGTTTCTTGACATTCAGGGGTTGGAAAAAGGATTTGAAGTGATCAGATTTCCATTTCTATGTTTCTATATCACTTTGCACTGAATAATCATGGGTACATAAGTCATAATTTTACCTTAAATTTCACCAAAATTCAGTATTTTCACAATCATACTTTAATAATAAAATACCGATGACAAATTCATTTTCAAAACAGCATCTTCATTATTTTACCTTTTCTTTTACCTTCACATTCAAATGGTTTTACAGCTAGGCAACGATATTGAGCGCTCCATTTGCGCTCACAAAAGAAACATACATGATACACTATAGTCGCACTTCCGCGTCTTCGAACAGCTCAGTGATTTCCAGTGTGGTTTATGTTTTACGTAAATGACCAGCGGAAACACGTGGGTAAATAGGAAGTACCTTGCATTGCGCGGGTCCTACTTCTCTGCACCGAAATGGCGGGTAAGTTACATTTATAACGGAATGTATTTGATCTCAGTAAGTTTAACGTAAAGAGCTACCGGCGATAATTTGGGACAGCAAAGCATATTATGCGAGTGTTCGCTTGAAATCAGTCCATATTCTCAATATCATTTGGTTTAAATGACGACGGACTTAGCTTGCTAATATAAGCCGACAACGTCTGGTTACACTCCTCAGTGCAAAAAAGTCAACAACATGAAAATACATTTGCGTTGTACTGAGGACTAAAGACTGAACAACTGAATAATTATATTTAAGTTCTAACAGTTTTAGTTGCTGTTTTTCAGCCGAAACTGGCTCCCCTTAAACTTGTTGCCTTGCTTGTGATAATACCTTGTTTTCTGTCAACACTGTCAGAAGGCGATGTTAGGCATAGTTAGCTGGTGCAAGGTGGTACCTACAATGTTAAGCATTCTACAATAACTCGTCAAGTACACGATTCACATCTGTTAAGCATGGACTAACAACGATCTGTGGTCGATTTGGTGGTCAGCTATACTGATAAATATTTGTAATGCGACACGTTCCTCTGGCTTGCTTAGTAGCAATCACCTGTATAGTGAGTTAATTCTGTCACCATAACAAAGTGTGCTTTTTTGTACAGGGATTCCAATCATAAATGCTTTCCTTATAGATTAGCATTAAATGATACCCACTATACAGATAGTTTCTCCAGGGAACCACTGGTGCAAAGCCATATCTCTACCATAGTCCTTTCAAAAGGAAATTGCAGAAATGTTTAAATCACGACAGCAGCATCCGCGGAAACTGAGACAAAAAGTAGTCATTAATGAGGGAAACTGCACCAGCAGCTACCCGACCAGCTCATTTTCGCATTATGGCATTCATTTTCCTTTTATCTGTTTCTCCCAACCGTAATGAGATATTCAGAAGAGAGAAATACGGAAATTTCCGTGCAAGTGGTAGTATTTACATGGAATGGTTGGGTATTATCTGTATTCTTTCACTTTCTTTTTGTAAGAATTTTAGTTTTTTAGAAATTTTTTCCCCTAAAACGTATACTTTTGAGAGATCTTTACACTGATCAAATATGCACACAAAATCATGATTAGGTTTTTTAAAGCTGTGCCCTTAGTGCTCACAAAACAAAGGCAGCTGCTACGGCCCATTTGAAACCCTGCAGTGACAGGGAGATGGGCACCCCTCTGCAGTTAAACCTGCAGACACTGTGGCCCTCCAGGACTGGAATTAAACCTGCAGACACTGTGGCCCTCCAGGACTGGAGTAATCTGCAAACACTGTGGCCCACCAGGACTGGGTTGAAAGCCCTACCTCACATTGCATGCATTCACATCCATGTGCTGTTACAGGGGGTCCTCGACTTACGAACGAGTTCCGTTCCTACGACTTGTAAGTCGATTTGCGACGTAAATCGGAATTTATACCTAAATTATACCTAAAAGTTAACACCTTAAGTCACTCACTCTGTACACACAACACATGAAGGACATATAAAATACAGTAATTAAATGAAACAGTAATAAAAAAAAGAGAGAACAATTTCTTCTCTTTATTTCTGTGTTCGTATTTACGAATCAAACCGCGTAGGTCGAAACTAGGTTTTTTAAAATAATTTATGGGAGTGCGTCGTAACCACGAAACGTCGTAACTCGAGACCGTCGTAACCCGAGGACTCCCTGTATAGTATTGGTTTTAAAAAGTGTGAGAAAGTGATGATGTTGTCATTTTTTGGTCTCTAGGGGCTAATGCAATGGAGAAGAAACTGGCAGAATACAAATGTGACACCAACGAAGCAATATGTCTTAAGTTAGGTACGCTACTCTTCTCACCACATCACTTTTCGATGATAAGTTATTCCTACTGCACCGTATTTATTACACAGAATAGTTACATTATGCCGAAATGTTAAGTTTGGAGTCTCTGGGTGGTTGGTGCAGGTAGGTGGGTCAGTGGTGTGAGTCCTGGAATTACCGCATATAGCTGATGATGCATTGGCACGACAACACATGACTGGGGTAAGCTGGCCGAAGCTTTTGTCTTATTGATCTGTAGTGTCCATTTCTGATTGGCTGGGTACCTGCAAGTGTACAAACCAAATTTAGGCTGAACTTATCATCCGCCGATGTGGCTGCAACTGCTGGAGCATCCTCAGTGTGTGCAGGGGATGAACAGCTTGGCTGAGGTTGTGGTGGGTGGGGGAGGGGGGGGGTGGTATGGGTCAAATACCAAAAAAAAATCACAAGCTGGAGGAGTTATGATGAGTTATTGTGTTGGTCCAATTATTCATGAACTGATTATCAATTTTAAGTCTGGTTACTTTGTTATCACTGTCTTTTACAGTACGTTTTCCGGAAGACATAGAAGATGAAAGTACAACATTCCATCCACAGTACACTCACCAGCTCTTTGGTGATGAGTGAGTATCATTGTGTTTTCAGGCTTCTGGCTAAATAAACCTTAGATTACCACAGTCACACTCGTGACTGTGAAATATGGATTATGCTGTGGATGACACATGATTCATTTTCACTTGGTAAAAGTCAGGACCAGACCAGGAGTTTCAACATACTTTCATTCCTGAAAGTGATATTGAGAAATGTTTTTCCAAAGGGCCATTCCACTTTGGTAGCATCCTAACTCCTGATTAATTGCCTTTCAAGTCTACACACTTCTTTATAATATGTATTTTTGCCTAGTGAATGTTGTAGGTTAAACTTATTTTTTTTTCTTATTTGTGGTTATTGAAAAGGGAACTGTTTTGTTTGAGATTATACTTAATGTCCAGCTGGGCTAGCACCACCTGCAGGTTGTGAACAATCTCAGTAATTTTACCATGACCCGTAACATCAGCTGGCCATTTTGGCAACATTTCACTGGCACAGTAGTCCTGAATCAGACTTTTACAATTACTGTATTATCAAGCTCTGTGTTGGTGGGGTTGGTAAATGTGTAAATAGTGTTGTGGAATTGCCCAGGAATCCAGACCAGACGGAAAAACGATCTGTCAACCCAGTGCAGGTCTTATTCTTTAGCTGCACCAGCAATAAGGGGCCCTGGAGACCGTGCCTGAGGGTCCCCTTCTTATACTATGCAGCATACAGAATTAATATGTAATGGGTAATCAGGAGTCATGTGTTGGACTTTATCCTTTTTCTACAGCTGACAGTATCATGCTTGTTCTCCACCTTTGGTTTGATTGATTGTAGATCTTATGCTCCTGATGTACACAGCTCTGCTGCACCACATCATAAGTGAAATTAATCAAAGTTAAAGGGGGTTAGGATGAGGCCTGCTCCATGCATCAGACAGACTCCTGTTGGTAACAGCAGGTAGTGAGGGAAAAGCATCAGTCAGGAGGTCATCAGGTATATTTTTTAACTTTCTGAAAGAGACAATCTCACATCACTGATGTAGCTTATGTACAGGTCTTTAGAATGTAGGAGATTTTTGTGAGAAAGACTGTGAACCCATTTGGAACTGCCTGGCTCTTTATACATTTTAGAGTAAAATGAAAGCCTCAGTTAATGAAAAATGGAAGGACATCCAAAAATGAGTTGCGCTGTAGTTGATGACATGGTTCAACATTAAGTGCCCTTGTGTGCCAAAGTACAGAGCTTGTATTAACTGGTGATGAGCAGCAGTGACTTCAGCTGAACACTGGTGCCAAGTGCTGATGAACAGCTGCAGGAGTGCTCAGCTGAACACTGGTGCCAGGTACTAATGAACAGCTGCAGGAGTGCTCAGCTGAACACTGGTGCCAGGTACTAATGAACAGCTGCAGGAGTGCTCAGCTGAACACTAGTCCCAGGTACTAATGAACAGCTGCAGGAGTGCTCAGCTGAACACTGGTGCCAGGTACTGATGAACAGCTGCAGGAGTGCTCAGCTGAACACTGGTGCCAGGTACTGATGAACAGCTGCAGGAGTGCTCAGCTGAACACTAGTCCCAGGTACTGATGAACAGCTGCAGGAGTGCTCAGCTGGACACTGGTGCCAGGTACTGATGAACAGCTGCAGGAGTGCTCAGCTGAACACTGGCCCAGGTACTGATGAACAGCTGCAGGAGTGCTCAGCTGAACACTGGTCCCAGGTACTGATGAACAGCTGCAGGAGTGCTCAGCTGAACACTGGTCCCAGGTACATATGATCGGCTACAGGAGTGCTCAGCTGAAGCTAGTCTTGCTTAAGGAAGTGCTGTCTGTTACTGACTGAAAGGCTCACATACTTTGGAATGTAGGGATATTTAATGTTGGGCCATTTTTTAAAATAAATAATCAAAGGGTTTTATTATTGGCCTTTCTCATTTGTTGAGACTTCTTAAAAGATGTAATTATATTATAGTAGGATTTTAGGTTGAAACATGTTAATAAATAATACACATCATTCCTAAGGAGTGCTCTTAATTTCATGCAGCACAATATATTTGACATCATTAGTGCACTGAATGCATGAAAGTTTATATACATAAGCAGTAGTGAGTACAGAGTGCAGTTGAGAGTGAGCTGCCCTGCACACACTAAGGGAAAATGAGCTGGGGGGGACATGAGCACCCTAATTGATTAATTTTCCTGACTTATATGAAGTTAACTGCATAGATGTAAAGCCTTATTATTATTATTATTATTAGCATTATTTCCTTCAGCATTATTAGTGTGGGTGGAGCCTGATGGTGAAATGACACAGTGGGTGTGATGGCAGAGGCAGAAGGATGGAGATCTGTTGGGCCCAGCGCTGTGTCCGTGTTAAATGGACATTATGACATGTTTATTGAGTCAATATTATTTAATGTTTATGATCACATGCATATTTTGGTGTTTTTATGTATTACAGTGAAGTGGCGTTTGGTTACAAAGGTCTACAGATTCAGCTGTACTACTCTGCAGGAAATCTCAGCACCCTCTTCAAAGTCAAATATGCTGCCAAAGTCACTGAAAAGTTTGACTGCGTCGAGGTAATGGCAATGTCTGTCCTGTATGTAAGAAAAGGATGACCTTCTTGCACTTTCAGCACTTCTTGTTGCTCACTGTTGTATTTCACCGTGATTTTAGATGGATCATGATTTTGGCATGCCCCCACCCAACTCATTTTGTTTCACTATTCCATTATCTATGAAGCCTTGAGTCAACTGAACTTAAGGTGTTTTCACATATGAACTCTGGAAAATGTCCAGAGAATCAGGTCCAGACATTTTCTAGAGTTGTCTTTTCACACATGTAGTACAGAACCTCTGTGTCAGACACGTTCTCACCTTCTGGAAATAATCTGTTTGGTTTTGGTCAGGGGTGGTGCCTGGGTAGAGCGTGCTGGAGGCAAGACATGATGCTAAAAAGTATGCTGTGGATATCGCAATGTTTTGTTTACAGCACATTGAAGATAGTGAGCAAGACGGTTTTTGCATTGATATCAATACTACATGTATTTGGACATATCCACAATATGAACAAGAGTGGAAAGCAGTATTCAGGCAAGCAGAAAAGAGTACGAAGCAGCTGCCTCTGGATGCTTGTATTCTTCCGGTTTTGCGCTAGTCTCATGATAGAACCATCATCAACATGCCCACTCGCTCACTATTAATTCTGTGGAAAATTACCTGCTGTATTCACACGTGGGCTCAACCAGACATTACCCGGACGTTGTACTAGGGAGCTGGCAGGATAAAAGTCTGTTTAACACCAGAAGCCCCTGGGCACAGGGACAGTATTATATTACTATTGTGACTCCTGCTCTTCTGTTCCCACTGGTACTATTTTTGTGTTTGTGTGGCTTTGTAGACATTGAACTGGTGATACAGTCAAGTCAAGGGCAACATTTTTGTATAGGAAATGCATGAAAGTAAGTGCAGAATATGTGTGACAGAATCTAGTAACCTTAACAGAAGAAAGATTTAATGTGTTCACCTACCAAAACATGCACATTCTGATCACAACTTTCTAAAGGTTTCTTTTTAATGAATAATTAGATATACCGGTTCAAAATTAAAAACATTTTGCCAGCTGTGTGCCCTACTCTAAACCTGTTTTTTTGTCTTCAATTGCTTTCCAAAACAGACAAAAACAGCACTCTTAAAACAGGTTAACCTTGTATCTAAAATAAGCAGTGGTTCCTTTTTCAGTTTGTGTCGGCTAGTTAGTCAGTGTCCATCCTCTTTGTGTGTGCTGGTTTTGACAGTGATGACGGAACCCTGGTCCCAGGCTGCAGGTGCAGCGCTCGTTCTCAGGGTGCTGTCTGACAGGGGCAGGGATCAGTGGTGCGTTGTATCAGTCTTTTGGAGGACATTTTGTTCAGACTCTTTTAATTTCCCTGTTTCTAATGCAGAGCAGCAAGGATCGTGATACAGAACTAATGGCCTTTTAGCCATGTTGTATGGTGTGAAAGGACTGCTTAACTAGTTGAAATAAAATGTTCTTGTGTGTGTCCTGGAAATGGATACAAAGCAAACATCACAGCTGAACTAACCAACATGCAAGTACAAAACTGTGGGAAGGGCACAGGGTATCCCTCATTGTCCTGCTGGATCTTTGAAACATGGGGGCTCGTTCATTTGATTGAATTTGCCAGGCCAGGATTAGAGGGGGGACTCTATTGATGTCCTGGATTTTGTTAAATTGAGATCAATTCATTAAGTCTTCCTGCCCAGTGTGCGGCAGGAAGGCATAATTGTGGGGAAAGACTTCATTAAATATTCATGCTTTAAGATAAGCACTAAATGTGTCCAATTAAGTGGCCTTCTATTAAGGGGGGGGCTTCAGCTGCCCTGACTGCCTCATGCTTCTCTTTTCAGCAGCTCAGAGATACTCAGCCTATTCTGTCTGTTCAGTCCCATGTGTTCTCTGTCAATCAGACCTATAGTATACACTAATGACAGCACAATGGCAGACCTATAGTATACACTAATGACAGCACAATGGCTGCTAGTTTCCATGGGTCTTTGCTGATTACATGTAAGGAAGTTTAAGAAAGCATTCATTCTGTGACAATTGTCTTTTTTAAGTGATTATCTGATTATATCCATTTTTTCCATTTTTTTTTTAAACTCATGTAGGCCCCCTTGTTGTATTTTGCCTCTTATCGGCACGCATTTAAGGGTGGGTACGCAATTTCATTTTATTTTATTTCATTTCTGGTGACCGAAAACAGACAAGAAGTCTGTTATATTCTTTCTTCAGACATGCATTGTAATTCGGAAAGCTGCAATTAACTTTAAAAATAAAAATAAAAAATCTTGATAAAAAATGTCAAAAATACACCAATGAAATTATTTCCTTAATTAACCTTTATTTAATCAGGAAGTCCCTTAAGATATAAAATGTCTTTGTCAAGGGAGGTATGGCTAAGACAGCAGTGTTACAGTCAACGCAAAGACCTGAAACTGAAATAAAATGTTCTGTAGCTGTTTGCGATGTCAGTGACACAGGCAGGCTAGTGTTAGTCTGTTAAACACACAGCAATCACCATTGCCTTTAGCGCTGCTGCTTCCCAATGACCTTTATTCTTCTATTAAAACCAGAATCCACTCACATCACAGTGCTTTTCCTCCTGCCTAGGCTGTATGTTTTAAGTTTAAAAACTGTATATTTTAAGTTGTTTAACAAATCATTAGCTTTAATGGGGTGTGGTCTGCTGCTCCCTCAGCCTGACGATGTGGAGGGGAAGATCCGCGAGATTGTTCCTGCAGGCTTCTGCTGCAGCACAGATGACTTTGTCTCTCTGCTGGAGAAGGAGGCCAACTTCAAGCCCTTTGGCACCCTGCTCCACACCTACATTGTCCACAGTGAGGAGGAAGGAGAGGACATCACCTACCAGATCTACAGGGTAAGCACATGTCTGTCCACTTCTAATTTCCACTATGACTTCCACTATGAGTCTCACAGTGCATTAGCCAATCCCTGCCCTGGCTCACAGTGCTTTAGCCAATCCCTGCTCTGTCTCACAGTGCTTAAGCCAGTCCCTGTAGATTTCAGTTACAAAAGAGGGAGGGATATTCAGATTATTACTAAATATTAATGAAAGTGATGTCATCATACAATATTAATCATTTTAATAATTTAGTTATTCAAATAATTACATGATTTGTAATGTATTAAATGATTTGTAAATAGGCTGCTTTGGTTTTGTAGCTGCCAACAATCTAACCAGCTGTAGCCGTTCCTGCCAACTCACACTGACCTGCCTCATACACACCTGAACCAATGACTGCTGTGTTTAAATTGATTTCTTTTGACAATAACATTATGTATTATCTTTTAATCTTTTTTGAGTAAATAAACATATTTCATCAGTCTAATCTTTGCAGCTAAATTAAGTCATGGACATGAAAAGTGCAAAAATTCGTGGCTCTATACAAAAACACAAAAGAATGTAAAAATCCTGACTGCAACTGTCTAAAAAGAAGGTCATGTTATAGTTATTTAGCCAGTAGGAGTAGGCATATACCCGTATTTATTTATGTGCATTTTTAGATCACGACATGGAAAAACTGAATGCCATGTTTTTCCCCAAAATGCAAAAATTGGCACAGAATTTGAAAAATGTATTTTTAATGGAAAAATTTGGTTTCCATTCAGTGTAGCTGTTTGTGCAGTGATGACGATAAACCATAGGGCTGAGATTCAGTCAGCTTTGCTCCTTTACTGAAAACTGAATCTGAATAACACTGGTACGGTTTTTCTCTACAACAGTTTGGTGACTTACTTTTCATGATTACTGCCCAACTGTAGATGAAGATCAACATT